>CM038217.1:22781035-23147740 GCA_021442155.1 Cymbidium sinense | reverse complement strand
TATTGAGAAACATTGCCTAGCTTTAATCTTCACATCCCAAAAGCTACGATAATATATGCTTTCTCAAAAGGTGAACTTGAATTCAAGAATCAATCCACTGCAGTATCTCATGACATGACCGAAATTATCTAGACGATTGGCATGTTGATCCATGATTCTCTCACAGTTTTATATTAGATTTATACCCCTTCATTCGGTGAAAGGATAAGCACTAGCGAATTTCTTAGCAGCACACCCACTTCTTATTGATTCCCCGCTTAGTGACGATCTCCATGATGAACAAATCATGAACTTAGGGGATGTTAACAATCACCGTTGGGAGATGTATTTTGATGGTGTGGCTTTATTTCACAAAGGAGAAGAACCATAATCTACTCTTAGGAAAGGCGTATATGAATAGGTCTCTTAACTCTGAGGCTAGATATAATGAGATTCTCATACTATCTCTCCAATCCCTGCACCAAAAATGAAGTAAAGGAGGCTTTGATTATCAGTCTAGAGTTAGCCATTACAGTGTGTGTCAAGAGCATCAACATTTATGGGGATTCTCAGCTGGTCATCAACCAAATTGTTAGGTCCTACAAGGTTTTAAAACCTAAGCTTCGTCACTACCATGAGTATACTATGAAGCTGTTGGCCCAAATCCTTGAGGTCACCATCTACAAGGTCCCTCATGGAGAGAATGCAATAGTAGATGCTTTGGCCAAACTTTCCAAATAATTAGCATGTTCAAAAACAATTATCATCAAAACAAGGCCCTTTTGTCATAGAGAAAGCCTACCAAAGAGGATATTATTAGCTTATTGATTGTAAAGGGGAACACCCGATGTTTCTAATTAATGGGCTTTATTTGAAGAAATATTACCTATAAAATCATGTTTGAAAATAATTATCATCAAAATAAAAAATTATATTCCAAATTCATTAAAATCTTCTTTTCTTTCGAAGCATTATTTATTTATTTAATGAATCTGTGACAACGTGTTTAGGATAGGTGTAAGAGAACCCAAGAGGCATCCTATACCTCTTCAACAACACAAACACAATCATACCCAATACCCCAATGCTACTAGAATAGGTGTGAGAGAACCCAAGAGACATCCTATTTCGGCTAGCATAACTAAGTTAGGTGTGAGAGAACCCAAGCGGCATCCTTTCATAGTGGGATCATAACTTCCATTCATGGCACCATTTCATCAATTCCCCAGCGTGTTTTAGGATAGGTGTGAGAGAACCCGAGAGGCATCCTATTCCTTCTAATATAAAAAATAATAATAATAAATACATATCTTTTATCTTGAGCTATTTTGATGTGGGAGTAAGCCCCCTGTGGAACTCACTCATTAGCTGCTTTACATTGGGCTGACATGCTATCTTGCTAGTATGTCACCCAAGTGGTCATTTGTATGATGGATGTGAGTCCCGATACTTTCTTCTTGACTTGACCATTGCACACCAACGAGTACCTTTTGGTAGGCCTCACTGCACAACCAGTAAGCTACCTCATGTTGATTTTGTTTAAAAAGATGTGAGTCCCTGTGCTTTCTTCTTAAACTAACCATCATGATCTGACTAAGTCAAGTATATCTAAGGTTTAGGATAAGTCCCCTAGCGGTTGCTTTCCTCTTGACTACTCTTGAGTTGATATAAGTCCCCCCAATGGCATTAACTCAGTAGTTGCCCTAGGTTGGATATCACTTGTCGAGCCGAAGACAGACTATCCCAAAAATCTTACATATAAGAGGATATGAGTCCCTAATGCTTTCTTTCTAGAATGATTGGTGCAAATCGACCTTATGTTGGTTGATGTTCGCTATGCTTATAGTGACTCACCCGGTGGATACACCACTCTTGGAGGATATGAGTCCACACGCTTTCTCCTTGAGTTGGCCACCAAATACCTATAGATATTATCTTCTCCAGAGTTTTGGATAAAGCCCTTAGTAGCCCCTTCCACGGCCATATTACTTGGATCACATTCTTGTGACCCCATTTAGACACCCCGGGTTACACTTGGATTAGACAGCCCCTTTCTAGTAGCCACCCCACGTGGTTGGAGAATTTGTTCAGAAATGCAATTCTCCCCTTTGCGATAAATTTGAGATAGGTCTAGTCTAATATAAGCTCCTTCTCGTATGATCCCTAGCAAACCATGGCCCATGATAAATAAATAAATAAACAAAAAACAAATTTATTCACTTGTGGATTAGAAATTCAAAGATCTCCTTTCCCAAGCAAGCATCCTATCTTTAGGGCACTGTCAGTAGAACTCCCTATATGAATTACCTGATTACACTTGGGTTAAGATAAGTCCCCGGGTTAGCACTCTCTTCGTAGTCTCCCTTAGGTCGGGTTCAATCTATTTTGCCACAAACAGGTTGCCCCGATAGTCATTTCTCTTTGAAAGATATAAGTTTACTACGCATTCTTTCCAGCATGACTATCAAAAATTGACAGGAAGTCCTAAGTCGGGTTGACATGTTACCTTGCTAATGTGTTACCCCAGTGGTCTTTTATTCAGGAAAGATGTGAGTCCCCATGCTTTCTTCCCTGAATTAACCATTACAAATCGAAAGGCATCCCTTTGGTTGGATAGTTCACCCCTCGGCCGAAAAGCTACTCCCTTTGGGTTGGTAAATTTGAGCTAGACCAAGGAAAGCACGACCCTACTCATGCAGATCGGATGGGATCCATAAAAACTATTAAAAATAAAATTTATTTTGACTATCTTTGATTTAGATCCCTCGAGGCATTCACTCAATAGTCAGCAGTTTGATTTGTTGCACAAGCAACTGATCACCCTAGTGGTTTCTTATTTTGGAAGATGTGAGTCCTAGCAGTTTCTTCTTAACTTGACCATTGCACACCAAAAGACACCCCCTTTGGTTGGATAGTCCTACCATGTGGTTGGTAGACTACCCCATTGGATTGGTAAATCTGAGATAGACTAAGGCCAACGTGGCCTCTACTTAATGTGATCCATCGTAAACTGACAAGGTCCATCTCAAAATCAAAAATTTTTTAAAAAATATGAAATAAATTCAACCCTCCTCCCTCGGTGGAGTCAAACTAAACAAACAAAACAAATCCAATCAACCTACCTAAATGGAGTCAAATCAAACAATCAAAATAATAAAATAATCAAATCAGCCAGCTTCTCCTCAGTGAGATGCAAATCTTTCCCGTTTCCATAGTGAAACCAATTCAATCCAACTTGAACTTGCTCCCCTAGTGGAGAGTTCACATTTTCATCCCTAGTGGATCTCAATTCCAATCCCGGATTTCACAACCTCTTTTCCCGGTGGATTGGAACTTTGGAGATCACTTTTTCAAATCTATCAAATCAAATCAAAATTTAAATGGCTCTTTTAGATTCTCCTTTCTCTTATGTCTTTGACAGTAGAGTCACATTACATTAAGCTCTTGATTCCTTCTACACCTTGGGTTGGGAGTATATTATTTTTAGTGCTTGTGATCATTGGACGTTTGGTCCTGCATGTGGTATGCCTTGTCGTCACACCACTATTGGTCGCCCTTTGTTAACCTCACTTTTGGAGTGAGATTTCAACTTATTCATCTTAGACATAGGACTCCTCTAGACATTAAGAGTTCCTCAGTCCTAAGACACTTCTAGTGATTAGGTGAACACTCAACCTACCCCTAGAGACTTAGAAGAGTTAGCCATAGGAATTGGTTATGCCTTAGGGGTATTAGGAAAAGTTGCCAACCCTATAGCTTGAACCAAATCCTTACTTCCTCCTTTCAAGTAAAACTTCAAATTCAAATCAACTTCAAATTCAAATCAACTTCAAATTCAAACCAACTTCAAATTCAAACCAACTTCAAATTCAAATCAATTCCAAATCAAATCCTAAATCAATTCCAACCTAATTGATTTTCTCAAATTCAAATCAATTCCAAATCAAATCTTAAATTAATTCCTAATCAAATATTAAATCAATTCCAACCTAATTTATTTTCTCAATTCATGAATCAATTCCAAATGGTCGAAATCCATGATCAATTCTAAATCCAAAAAAAAAAAAAAATCCTTCCTAAGCCCTTTGATTTCATCTTATGGACTTAGCTCAAATCAAATTCAAATCACTCCAAATTCAAAATATTTTCTCATAACCCATTTATATTCTCAATTATATTCACAAATATAAATGAAACATAAATTCAAATAACTAAAGCCAAATTCAAAACTCAAATCCAAATTGATGTAGGACACGGGTGCTTTTTTATGATATGTTGTTTATTACACCGATAATTCTTAAATCTTCAAGAAAGAGTAATGATAAATGCACACTACTATTGAGCACATTCACAATATTATGAATTTAGCTTGCCCATGGTACAACGTGATACATTAAATATTAGAGAAATTCTAGCATTCATTGGATGATCTATTTCATAAGCATTATCATTTATCTTTCTTATAACTTTATAAGGATCGATCTCTTGAGAGTTAATTTCTTAAGAGTTCCCGGTTGGAAATCTCTCTAACTTTAACAAGAACCAAATCTCCCTCATTAAATTTTACATATCGCCTATGTGCATCAACATTAGCTTTATATTTATCATAACTCGAGTAAGTTTTTGTTGAATCACGATGTTAATCATGCATGCTTTGTGCAAATGAAGATGAAAATACAGACATATATGTTATTCAACAAGATCAATTAGTTTTCTTGGATCATAACTAGTTATAATATAAAGAGGACTCATGGGTTGACCTATTATTTGAACTGTTATAAGCAAACTCAAGAGGGAAGACTAGGTCCCAACTACTAGTATGATCGATCACTGATAAGTAAATTTCCTAAGCTTCTATTAACAACTTCAGTTTGTCCATCTGTTTGAGGGTGGTAAGCTGTAGAAAATAAGAGTTTTGTGCTGAGCTTTTCCATAAAGTTTTCCAAAAATAGCTCATAAACCTTACATCACGATTAGACACAATTGCCTTAGGTAATCCATGTAAGCGAACTATCTCACAAAAGAAAATTATCACTATATGTGAGGCATCTGATGTCTTATAACATGGAATGAAGTGTACCATTTTAGAGAATCGATCAACAACTACTAGGATAGAGTCAAAACATTGTACAGTGCGAGGTAATCCTAAGATGAAGTCCATACTAAGATCTTCCCAAGGTTTGTGGGGATTGAGAGTGGTGTGTATAGACCATAATTTTGTTTTGCAAGTATGACATTAGCAATCGAGCAACATCTTTCTTAAGACTAGGCTAAAAGAACCTATCCTCTATCATAGCTAATGTCTTATCACGACCAAAATGACCAGATACACCTCCTGAATGAATTTCCTCAACAAGAAAATTTTGAAGTGATGAATCGAGGATACATAGTTGTGTGCCACGAAAGAGATAGCCATCTCGTATTTGATAATCTCGACTATTAATTGAAATATCAAATTTCAAAGATTCAAAAATTTGTTGAAAATATTTACAATTAGGATAATCATCTTTAACTTTTTCGAATCCAATAACCTTGACACTCATGGTATTTAATAATGTACATATTCTACTTAAGGCATTTGCAACTTTGTTCTTGACACCAAATTTATGTTTAATTCTTGAAGAAATTGAACCCATTTTGCATGATGAGAACTAAGTTTCTTTTGGGTGTTTAGATATTTAAGCGCTTCATGATCAAATAAAGTATAAATTCGTGAAAGAAGATAATGTCACCAACAATCTAAAGTTTGGATGACAACATAAAACTCATGATCATATGTGAACATCGTTGACGTGCTTCATTTAATTTTTCACTAAAGAACGCAATAAGTTGACCTTCTTGTTTAAGAACACCTCCAATACCAACTCCATAAGCATCACATGATACCTCAAATACTTTGTCAAAATTTGGCAATTGTAATATCGGTGGACTTGTTAAAAGTTCTTTAATTTTAGAGAATGCATCAACAGCTGCCTTAGTCCAAACAAAGTCTCCATTTTTAAGACATTGAGTTATCGGGGCCATAATAGTGCTAAATCCATGAATAAACCTTCGATAAAATGTGGCTAACCCATGAAAACTAAAATCATGAATTGTGGTTGGGGTAGGCCACTCTTGAATAGCTAATTTTTTTGGGATCGACACATATGCCATCACAAGAAATAATGAATCCTAAGAAGATTCAAGACGTCATAAATCGATTTTTTAAGTGAACATATAGTCTTTCTTTATGAAACACTTCAAAGACTTGTTAAATGTTTCTCATGATCTCTTAGTTTGACTAAAAATTAAAATATCATCAAAGTACACAACTAAAAATTTTCCAATGAATGGCCGTAAGATATGAGTCATCACTCACATAAATGTACTTGGAGCATTAGTCAATCCAAAAGGCATTACTAGCCATTCATACAAACCATCTTTTATCTTGAATGCGGTTTTCCATTCATCACTTTCTCATCTTTTGATGATATCCACTTCTAAGATCAATTTTAGAGAAAACTATTAATCCGACCATCATATCTAACATGTCATCAAGTCTAGGTATGGGAAACCTATACTTAACAAGTGATTTTATTTATATACGACTATCTACACACACCAACTACCTTTCTTTGGGGTAAGAAGAGCAGGCACTGTGCATGGAGATAAACTTTCCCTGATAAACCCTTTTGATAATAAATCATCAACTTGTCATTTTAGCTTTGCATGTTCATTTGGGTTCATGCGATAATGTGGCAAATTTGGGAGTGATGATCCGTGAATTAGCTTATGGAATGTTGGATACTTCTTAATGGGGAAGCTCACTAGGAAGTTCTTGAGGACAAATATCTTGATATTCCAATAAAAGTTCACGTACTTGAGGAGAATGATTTAACAAAGGGTTGATTTTCGAGGTTAGGACAACTAATGCAAAATGATATTCCCATTAATCTCTTGTTGAAATTGGCGTTTATTAATAATATGTAGGGATTTCTTTTCTATGGGTGGAGAAGAATTTTGGGGTTGAATTGGAGTGACCTCTTTAGGGCGGGTTTAAGACAATTCTCTTACCTTGAAAATTAAAAGAATATGTATTAGATCCCATAATTTGTGACATCCATATCAAAAAAGCCAAGGTCTACCTAAAAGTATATAAGCAACATCCATCGGAAGAACATCACAGTAAATTTTATCACTATATTCTTCTAATTGAATGGGTACAAGACAATATTGAGATATAGAGATAGAGGTCTTATCTACCCAAGCAACCTTATAAGGCAGTGGGTGGGTCTCTGGGGTGAGCTTCATCCTAGCTAAAGTAGAGGCAATAACATTCATGCAACTACCACTATCAATGATTAACTTACACGTCTTTCACCACTCTTAAAATAAGTGTGGAAAATTGATGTGTACCTCCAATCAATATTAGCTCGTGAGTTGCTAACACACAACGCATAACAGCTATATGAGACTCATCTAATGCTTCTTTTGCATCACTAGCTTCTTCACAAGGGTCAACTGCAATTTGATTATCATTATTTTTATTTTGTTGATCCTCATTTTCATAATCTATGTGTAAGTTTGATGAGGATAAGTACTTGCATAGTGACCAATTTTACCACATATAAACAAGTAATGCTAGAAGTCTTAGAGCGGATATTCCCACTAAAGCTTTTCCTTTTGTTTCACTAGGTCCTTTAGGAACTACTAAAGTAGGAGGGTTAACACGCTATTGAGAGTTGTTTGTAGATGAAGTTGTGAATCGCTTATAAGGTTGTGATCTAAGATATTGTTCAATTTGAGTCGCCACTCAAAATGCTTCCTCAAAAGAATAAATTTCTCGAGTTATCATTTCATTATGAATATTAGTTCATAACCCATATCTAAATCTAGAGATTGTTGTGCGGTGATCCTCTCTAACATCACAACGGGTGATCAATTCATCAAACTTTGTCATATACTCAACGTTAAAGATCCTTGTTGCGTAGTCATTTCATCCATAAGTTGATCATGAAAATTTAATGGTACATAATTTTTTTGCTTTAAAATTTCTTTCATCTCATCCCAAGAAGCAATAGGTGGTTGTCCTAATCATTGATATTTTCGAGATTAACCCAATAAGTCTTAGCATGACTAGTTAGTTTCATGCAAAATGAACTTGTCTTTCTTTTGACATGGGCATCCAATCAAAATATTGGTCCATGTCTACTAACCAATCTAAGAAAATTTTAAGATCAAGTCGACCATCAAAATAGATGGATCAATTTTAACCCTACGAATAACATCATCATCGGTTCTCTAAGTGTACATGGGCAACAAAATTAGATAATGGCTATTCATAATGTCGAGGATAATGCTCATAAGGAGTTCGATAAGCATAACCTTTATCTCATCTTAATTGTCCCTATTAGGTGGGTGAGGAAGTACCTCATCAAACTTTGGATATTCATTAAAGTTGTTCCTAGGGCGATAATGGGGTCTAATAGGAGAATGTGGATGAGGTGGGAGAGGAAGAGGAACGGGATCAACATGATGACCTTCTCTCTCTTCAAGTTGGTGTTCTAGGATTGTGTTAGTTTCTGGTGAATGTGTTGTAAGCCTACCAACTTTTTGTTCTAAGGCTTCAAATCTTTTTTGGAATTCATTAAAGATTTGTTGGTTCAGAAGGGTAAGCTTTTCTATTTTTTCTAGTAAAAATTCATAAGGATCATGTTTTTCATCTAAAGATTGATCTTGATATCTAAGACCACTATGAGTTGACATGATGATATTAATATAAGCAAATACTTAATTAAATTTTTTTTTTAAAATGCATTATAATGAAATCAAGGACACGATTAAAAGTAAGTAAATGCTCTAATTAAATAAAAATTTTGTATGCTTTTTTTTTAACAATGAATTGCAAGATTACTCTGATGCAAAAATAAAACTCAATACTAAACAAGATGTTCCCAAAGAAACATACTTGCTATGATACCAAATATGATGTAGGACACAGGGGCTTTTTTATGATATATTATTTATTACATCGATAATTCTTAAATCCTCACAAAGAGTAATGATAAATGCACACTACTATTGAGCACATTCACAATATTATGAATTTAGTGAAGTTGAAAAGATTTTGATTAAAGTTATGCTAACCACACTAGAGATCAATCTTATAAGTGCAAATAAATAACCGAAAAGTTATGAACGATCTAACTATAACAAATTTAAAATAACCAGCAGCGAAGCAGGAATAAGTTTAAGTCGAACTCTATAAACAGTCTGTCATTGTGGGGATCGTGTTCCTTCCTTAGAAGTCCTTCTCTAAGGGTTGTGAGCTCACATACTCAAGTAGTCCGTCACTCAAGAAGAAAACACACAAAATAGTACAAGAAATTTAAGAAGGTAACTTTTATTCCAAATTCAAGTACTAAGCATTATAAGAGTCTCCCTATTTATAGGATTGAAAGAGAAAGTTAAGAATACTCAAACCTAACTCCAAACTCAAATCTAACACCATCATAACTACACATACCACCACCTACTACCAAACCTACCACCATTATCAAACCTACCACTCATTCCATACCTACCCAAAGTGTCATACCTACTACAATGACTCATGAACCATGACATAAGAATAGCCCAATACATATAAGCTCAAGACATACAAAATATAAAAGCCCAATAATACATAACTTAAATTATAACAAAAGGCCCAATCATGGATTTAAGCTTTATTATGATGACGTCGATGACGGTGATGATGATGCCCTGCATCACAAATCTAACCTAAATCCAACCTAAATTCTTCAAGTCAAATTCTTGAACTTAACTAAACCATTCTCAAACCAATCCAAACCTTTGGATTTTCTTTTCAAATAATCAATCCTCCAATCACAAACCAAATACAATCAAAAACTTCAATCATCAAATCAAATCAAACCAACCTAAATCAAACCCATGTTCACCCTTTTGAACTTGGAATTCTCAAGGTGAATCAAAACCCACTTGACTCCAAATCACTTGCAATTGGATTCATATTTCAATCATAAGTCCATATGTGAGTTCAAGCTTAAATCAAGCCTTGATGAAACCAATTGACCCACTTAGGCTCACTTGGGCCAAAGTGACCTAAAACACCTATTTGAGCCAAATTTTAATCCTAAATTATTGAACTAAGCCCATCTAAACCTGCATTATGAGCAACAATCATCATGGGATGATCAATCACTCAAATTGGGTCAAACTAAGTCAAACTTAACCTTTGACCAAGTTAACACTTATCCCAAATGAAACTTAAACTAGCCAAAATCTACTATAGGCCAAAATTGAAACCAATGATCAAAACCAATCCATGATCAATGATTGAACTTGATCAAGTCATCAATTGAGCCAAACCTAACCCAATTGGCCACTTGACGTAAAAAGTCAAAATGTGTCAAATCTTGATCTAAGATAAATTAATTGCAACCAATGGGTCAAATTCATTCTAAATCACTTGTTAAACTTGAGCAAAGCCTCAATTGGCCAACTAGAACTAACCTGGCCCAGTTGACCATAAACCCAACTTGACCTAAAAGGTCAAATCAACTTGAAACTTAAAACCAAAATTGATTGAAACTAATGCTTACAAAATATTTCAAATGATCAACCAAGCCTAAACCAATCCATGACCAAACCAATTGGATCAAATGGGTCAAATTGATCAACTTGACCCATTGACCCAAGTGAACTCAAATGAACCAAAACCAAATATAAATCAAATTGAACCAAACCAATAATACCCATAGGTTCCAAATGATCATTTGAACTTGACCTAACCCATGGTTTGACCCAATTTGACCAATTAGTCAACTTGACCCAAGTTGACCCATTTTGACCTAAATGGGTCAACTTGAGCCAAATAATATCAAATAAACTCCAAATTCAATGAAAATTGGCACAACACATTTTTCAATCATTTCAAATTTGCCAAATCAAAATCAAGGCCAAATGACCATTTTACTCCTAGGTCAATGGGTAACCCACGGCAAAATTCACTTATAATTTCACCAATTCCTTTTCATGGCCACTTCGCATCCTCCTAGTGGACCATTTGAACACCAAGGGAGGTGGTGCACACAACGCAATGGATTTGGAACACAAGGCCAAACTGACCCCTCATCCAATTTCTCTTTGATCACCTCTCACACTCACTCCAAGCACATGTGCACTCCTCCATTCCACTCCTCCAAAATCACATGGGATCCCTAAGACCTAAACAACCCATTCAATTAGAGCAATTGATCAAAATGGAAGAACAAGCGACCTTCGACCCAAGTAGGGGAGATATACTCCCCTCATTTCCACTCAAACTATGACTTTGCATTGATTGAACTCAAAGGATGAAGGAAGCTTCTCCAAGCATTCACAAAGTTCCCTAAGCATTTCTAAGCTCTCCAATTTCCCTAGTTTTTTCTCTATAGCCAAAATAGGGAGGTGGTGGAAATTCTAACTTGCTCAATTCTCAATCAAATCCCAATTCACTTTGCAAGCACAAAGGGGCAAGTTGAGCTCACCCAAAGCATTCCCAAGCATCCAAGCCATGGAAGGGAGACCTAGACCAAAGTTACAAGCCATTAGAGGGAGCCTTGTTGAATTGGAAGATCCACTTCATCTCAAAGCTTGAAACCTTAAATAAAGCTTCGTCTCCACTAGGCGAAGCTACTTCCTCCGTTGGAAGCACCGGTGATAGCCTCAGACGAGGTATGACTTAAAACTGAGCTTAAGTTGAAAATTTCTTGGTCTTTTGTGAAGAGAATTATAATCCCATTGAAATTCAATTGGATGTTCTTCCCTATGCTTCTGATGGTGTGGGTTGAATCTTACCCTAATTCAAGAATAAGTGAGTTGGATCAAGCCATGGAGAACGGATGGCCTCCTCCCCACAAGCTTAGCAGGATGAATCATGGGTTGTCCATCCTGTGTGTTTTGGATGAATGGCTCTGATTAAATGCATTAGATCCATTGATTAAATCCTTCAGAACAACAGGGTTATCCCTAACCATCCGATCCTTGATCGAATGGCCCAGGGGAAAGCGCATACCGCCTAATGACGCAATATGATAACTTTAAATAAGTCTCATCGCCATGTGGAAAGCGTCATCGAGCCACATGGCACCGATTAGTAAAACCGAAGCGCTATTTATTAGGCTCAATTAGAGCTCGTTCATGTTCGTTTGATTAACTAATCAAATGAGTAACACCTTTTAAATACTGATTAAATGAACAAGCTTGAATAGCTTGTTATTCTCCATTTATGTTCATGAACATTATCAACACTCATGAACAAGCTCGCTAAAAAAGCTCGATTATGGCTCGATTAATTTATTAAGGCTTGTTTGTGAATAATATTATTCAAATTATTATTATTTTAGGCTTAATAAGCTTTATTTGTCTACTCATGTACATTTCTCAATAACTGCTAACAAGCTTGATTGAAGCTTGTTTATTTTATTAAATGAGCTACTAATTCTCGATAATCCAATTTGAACCGAGCTCATGAACAAAGTCGAAGCTCGAGCTTGATAATGATAAACAAGCTCAAACTCACTATTCTTAAAGCTCAATCGAATCTTGAATATTAAACAAGCTCAAGCTTGAACACATACATGCTCGGCCACATGTGTGCTTACGAAATCTAAACTTAGAATTAACTAAAACACATAATAAAATATTCACCAAAGAAAAATCATTAATGAATCTACCTTAGAAATTACTAAAGTGGGGAGGTTCTCTTCTCTTTCCTCTCTTATAACACATAGTAATTAAATATAGGTTCATTCAAACCAAACTAAATCATCAAATAAAATTAAGAAATCAACAAAATCACTTAGATGAAAACCACCCTAAGTTGAACTCTTCACACTTAGAAAACTCCAACCTTAAATCCAAGACATGTCACACAACCTTAAATGCATAGACATTAAAGGCTAAGTCACCATTTCTGATCTATGTTATGCATTTTGATGCGATTTTATTTTGTGATGCAATACTTTAGACTAGATGTTATGGTGGATGTGCATAGATTGGATGATAGGATGATATTAGTCTAATCACTATCTTCTTCAGAGGATTGTGCTTAAGCGACACAATAATAAAAATATAAAATTGCTTTTATTGTGCAGGTTACTTATACCCCTAAGCATAATCCAAATTAGGATAGGTGGACTTAGTTACTCATGTGTGGGGTGTTAAATCTAATTTATTCTTATAACTGCTTGGGATTGTGTGGCATGTTTAGCTAATCTCTATTTTTCAGGTTTTAGTTAGATTTTACATTTCCCATTTTCATGTAATTTTTGCAATTAAGATATGGAATAAATGTTATTATTAGAATGAACATTGGTCATAAGACTATGTCTTATGCACCATGTGAAGCCTAGAAAACCACATTCCAACCAACTAAAGGAAAGAAAGAATGAAGAAAGAAGAAAGAAAGAAATGAAGAAATGAAGAAAGAAGAAGAATGAAGACCCCATAACATGAATTCTTTCTAAATTGTAATTAATTCATTTGTAATCCGAGTTGTATAAGGATAGAGCTAGGCTACCCACATTTCTTTTCAGGTTTGTACGGTGGAGCCCGACTACATCGACCTTTTATTCTTTTGCGCAAGCATTATAAAATTCTTTGATGTTTGCTCAACTTGTGCATTAAGATGACATTTTTTCCTAGTTTTTTTCTTGCTTTGATGAATGGCCTGGATGCGATTAGGCTCAAAGAAAAAAAAATTCTAGCTAATTAATCAACTCAAAATTAAAATTAATAACTTATAATCTCACCTAAATCCTAGGACATAAATCAAGATAAAAGATTTAGCAATCTTTTCGGATTTTGTATGTCTCGTATCATGCATAAAATCATCTTACTTCACTTTTGCTAATGGAGGTGTTCCACCTTTGCCGATAACGGCTTGACCTTTGAGAACCATGATGAAAATTGACCTCCTTCTTGCTAATTTTGGCCATTAATCAAATTTCTCATGCATTAGGCATATGAATCCATAGCCTATGTCAAATAAATTATCCAAAATGAAAATAAATCATAACAAAATTGCATTAGATTTGAGTCATTAATCATGCCCTACATTATCTAGTCTCTTAGGAGTGTTTTAAGGACTTAGTCTCTTTCTAAATACACAACACAGCTATCTTAAAAAGCATATGACTTGCCTACATGTGTTTAATATCATAAGAGGATTTAGTTAGCAGCCACCCCAGCCTGTTGTAAGTCCAACAATTAGGTGGTTTATCCTCTCTTGTGGAGATAAACCATATACCTATTTTTGCCTTAAATTTAGGTCATGCCTTAGCTCTCACCAAAGCTCCTTATATTTAGGTTCAGAGGTTGTTGTTTCCCTTTACGGGCTACAAGCATAAATCCTCACCTCTTAGGCATTTCCATGATGTTGTGTTGTGGAATTGTAAGCCCTAGATTTCTTAAAAATTCAACTCAAATAATTAACTCTCTTCAAATTTCAAAATACAAAGCCCAACCATAGATATAGTTTGGGATGCTCACTAGGTTTCCTAGCATCATGAGCATCCATTACTTATCTCCCTTTGGTTTCAATAATAATTCCCTCCTTTTGATTAATCCCATTTGATCTTCTAAAAATAACCAATTTTTTGATAGTCCTATCTTTAAAATCTTAAAGACACAATCATTTTTAATTAAGAGTATTCTTAAGGAATCTCATTCCTTAAGATATAACTATGGGGCTTACCTCCATAGAGAACTTAATGAACCCGATTTAAAATATACCCTACTTTACTTTTCCATGTAAAGTAAGGGAAGAATCTTTAGTACATCCAAGACCCATTGTCTTAGGAGTCCTTAGGTGATTAGGTCCATTGTAGGATGATGACTTCTATCTCTTAAGATAGTACATCATTCCTTAATGTCATACCCGATCACCTTAATAAGAACATCTACGGATCTATGTGGCATCCAACTAGTGTGTATTTTTGTCTTCATTTATATTTTTCAAAGATAGATAAAGATGAAAATATTTCACCACAGGGCACATCTACTAGAGATATGACTCAATTCATTGGGGATAAGATAAATTTGGTGAAATGGTCCCTACTAGTGTGCAATGGATCCACTAAGAAGGATATCACCTAGACTTGTCTTAGATTTACAAATCCAAAGGGATAGTCTACTAGCCACATGGTAGAGCTCACCTAAGGGTTGGCCTTTGATGCGATTGAGTTAGGAAGAAAGTGTGGGGACTCACATTCTTCTACACAAGGAACCACTAGGGTGATCTATTAGATGCAACAAATCAAACTTGACCTAAGGTGACTTCTGAATGAATGCTACTATGGGACTTATATCAGTTCAAAAGTAGTCAGGATAACATCATTTGATTGAATTATGTTTGTTTTATTTGATGGACCTCGTTGGTGCGATGGATCCACTAAGAAGGGTTATTACCTAGGCCTATCTTAGATTTACAAATCCAAAGGGATAATCTACCTTATAAGGTAGAGCTAACCATCCAAGGGGTGCCTTTCGGTGGATAATGGTTAAGAAGAAAGCGTAGGGACTCACATCTCCCTACATAAAAAACTACTAGAGTGATCGGCTTGCTTAAACAATTGAACCCCACCTGTTGTATTGCAATATCATGCTAGAAAGAATGTGTAATAGACTTACATCTTTCGAGCAAAGATGACCACGGGGTGACTCGGGACAACAAGTCAAACCGACCAGAGAGAGAGTGTTGACCTAGAGACTTATCTCAACTCAAAGTAGTGCAATTTCTATAGGGAGTCACACCCCTAAAGATAGGATTCTTGCTTGCGAAGATATATTTAGTTTATTTTTATCATGGACTATTGGTTTGTGAGGGACCACACTGAGAAGGAGCTCATATCAGCCTAGTCCTATTTCAAACTTATTGGACCAAGGGAGAATTTGTATATCCGCAAGATAAATCCTCCAACCACAGGGGTGGCTATTAGAAAGGCTAACTGTCCAATGCAAGAGTAACTAGGGTAGTGTCTAAATGGGGTCGCTAAGGTCGTGATCCTAATAGAGTGCCCACAGGGGAGGTGTCACTAGTGGTGTTATCCAAAACCATGTAAAAGAAGGCCTGTAGGTATTCGGTGGTCAACTCAAGGAGAAAGCGAGATTCACATCCAAGAGTGGTGTATCCACCGTGGGTCGCCATCAATATGGCAATAATCAACCAACCTAAGGTGCCACAGTTTGTGATAATCCTAGAAAGAAGGCGTGCTTACATCTCAAGCCAACCGGTGATAGTCTATCTTCTTCACGGAGGCTATACCTAGGTCAACTACTAAGCGAGGAGTCCTATAAGGGCTAAACCCAAGCTTGACTGTAGTCGAGGAGAGGAGCCATTGGGGACTTACCTAAACCTCAAATATATACTTGACCTAGTTAATGCATGATGGCTAGTCCAAGAAGAAAGTGTATGCTTACATCCTCTTAAACAAAGTCAACATCAAGTGGCTTATTGATTGAGTAAAGCCTACCAAATTGATAAGGCACTCATTGGTTTATAATGATCAAGTCAAGATGAAAGCGCATGGACTCACATCCAGACGAGTGACCACTGGGGTGACACACTAACAAGGTAGCATATCGACCTAAACTAGAGCAGCTAATGAGTGAGTTCTGCAAGGGGCGTTATCCCACATCAAAATAGAGATAAAAGATATGTGTTTATTTGTGTTGTGAAAGAGGAAATAGATGTTGCTTGGGTTCTCTCACACCTAACCTAAACATGTAGAAGAATGGGTGAAATGATGCCATGGGGAAATTATGACTCCATAAGAAAGGATGCCTGTTCTCTTACACCCAACTTAGTAGTGCAAAATAGGATGCCTCTTGGGTTCTCTCACACTGAATCTAGTAGCATAGGAGAATTGTTTGTAGTTTATGTTTATGTTGTGGAAGGATAGGATGTTGCATGGGTTCTCACACCTACCCTAAACACATGATTCACAAGAAAAGATATTTCTAACACATAAGAGATTGAATTTGATATGAAAAGAAGTTTATTGATGATTATTTTCAAACAAAATTTTATGTATAGTATTTCTTTAAGTAGATTGATTGGAAGCATCGGGCGCTATCCTTTATAATTTATAAGTTGATAAGATCCTCCTTGGAAGGCCTTCTATGAAAAAAGGGCCTTAAGTGGGTTCAAACTTGTCTCCCATCTTTCAATGGGAAACAATTGGTCTGGTCTCAAAATTAAAATAAGCTCTCCTACTTGAAAAGATCTAGGGAGGACCAACTTGTTATGAGTTTGAATCATTTTGGATTTGTACAACTTGAGGTTCTAGAATGCAGGCATCTCTTATCCAAACCTTCAACCGCAACTTGGCATTCTGCTCTGTAGTGATATTGTTATCCACAGCTATCCTTAATGATGGGAGTTCTAGTAATATAATGACTTTAGACCCATACACTAAGGAACATGGAGTAGATTGAGTTAGAGTTCTATATGTGGTGCAGTAAACCCACAAGACTTCAACTAATTGCTCATGCCACTATCGCTTACTGTCATCGAGTGTCTTCTTTAATATTTGGATGAGAGCCTTGTTGAAAGCTTTTGCTAGACTATTTGCCTTTGAGTAGTAGATGGTAGGTATCTCCAATCTATGTTGTGTCTTTGGGAAAAGCTATTAATTTTAGTGCTTTTGAATGCATTACCATTATCAGATATAATTCATCGAGGCACCTCAAACCTATATACGATATGGTTTATAAAAAACCAGAGCTCATACTGAGCTGTGACCTCTCTAAGTGGGATTGCCTCTGCCCACTTAGAAAAGTAGTTTGTTGTAGCTATTAGCAACTGGTGACCCTTAGAAGAAGGAGGATTGATTGGACCCACTATGTCGGTACCCCAACACTCGAATGGTAATGAGGTCAATGTAGGATATAGAATGTTGGGTGGTTGGTATAAAACCACAATGTACACCTGACATTGGTAGCATCTCCTAGCTATATCCATGCAGTCTGTAATTATCAAAGGCCAGTAGTATCCTAGTCTTTTTATCTTGGCTTTCATTTTTTGGACCGGATTGATGCACTCCACATAATCCTAAGTGTACCTTAGTCATGATCCTATGAGCTTCATGTTTGTCTAGGCAACATGGCCATATATGATTGAAAGACTACCAAAGTGACATCTATGAAAGCGCAAGGGCTCTACTTCAGATGTGCTAGTGATTTCTCTTGAGGTAATTTGCCCATATTTAGATAATCCATGAATGGTTTGCCTTCAATCGACTCCTCATCCTTTTGGCAATGGCACTTCCCCTTCAAGAGAGAGTCTCGATGAGTTGTCAATAAGGATAAGACTTGTCTATTTTGGACCCCATTAGAATGGACTCATCTTCTAGACATGCCAACTCTTTGGCAAGCATTGGCTAATGCATCCTCTACTACGTTATCTCCTCAAGAAATCTTATAAATAGTAACCTCTAGGATTTGAGCTAACAACTCCATAGTATACTTATGATAATGATGGAGCTTAGGCTAAAGAACCTTATAGGACCTAACGATTTGGTTGATGATGAGCTGAGAATCCCAGAAGATGTTGATGCTCGGATGTATAGTGTAATCTAACCTGCACAGTGAGCCTCATATTCTTCAGTTGTGGTGAATGGATTGGATGATATAAGAATTTCATCATGGTTCGAGTTAGGAGAACTATTCCTACCCCTTCCGGGATAGTAGATTATAGTTCTTCTCCTCTTTGAAAGAAAGCCACACCATCAAAATACATCTACCAATGGCGAATGCTAGTGTCCCCTAAGTTCATGATTTGTTCATCGGGGAGGTCATCATTAAGCGGGGAATCAATAGGAAGTGGGTGTGCTACTAAGAAATCCGCTAGCTTGTTCTTTCAGCACGAAGGGGTACAAAAAAGTGATGTGAAACTATGATAAAATCATGGACCAACGCCCAACCGGGATAGCATGTGTCATGAGATATTACGGATTATTCTAGAGATCAAATTCACTTTATGAGAAAGCATGTAGTGTCATAGCTTTTAGGATGCAAAGATTAAAGCTAGGTGCTTTCAATAGGTGGGTAGTTTGCCTCAGGGGATTAGATGATGACGAGGTAGTAGAGTGCATTTTCTTCCTTCATTGGTTTGAGCCAACAAAGTGCCAGGAGTCATATAATGCGGTGTAGAGGATCAATGCTTTGAGGGGTCGCTAGAAATGGTATCCATCAAGTAGTGCTTGATGTCTTCAAAGGCATGCTCATTATCATCCCACTTGAACTTGGCATCCTTGATAAGTGCCGAGAATGGTTGGTATCCTCGATGGGTTGGAAATGAAGTGTCTTAGATACACCAACCACCCTTGTAAATGATCTTGAGTTAGACCTTTAGGGGTGGCATTTTTAAGATAGCTTTGATCTTCTTTGGATCGATTTCTATTCCCTAATTTTGGACAACAAACCCAAGGAATTTCTCTGAAGCTACCCCGAATGCATACTTCAGGGAATTCATTTTGAGATTAAATTATCTTAATCATTTGAAAATTACTCTCAAGTCAAAGAGATGGTCTTTCTTTTCTTTGCTTTTAACTACTAGATCATTAACATAGCATTCAACATGATGATGAATGAGTCCATTGAAGATCCGAGTCATGGCCCGCTAGTATGTTGCACTGGTATTTTTAAGGCCGAAAGGCATGACCCTATAATAATAAATTCTGATCGGGGTTCAAAAAGCTTTATTTCTATCATCCTCAGGGGCCATCTTGATTTGGTTATAGCTAGATGAGTCATCCATGAAAGAAAATACTGCAAGAGATGAGGTAATGTCTACCATTAATTCTGGTATAAAAAGTTAAAATTCATCATTGGGACATGCGTTATTTAGATCCCTAAAATTGTCGCATATGTGAATTTGACCATTTTTTATTTAAATGGGACGACACTAGCCAACCAAGTAGGATATTTTTTTCCCTGATAAAGCCAACATTGATCAGTTTCTTGATTTCAGAAGTGATCTATTGTTCAATGTCTAATCGCATGCATCTAGAAGCTTGTCTGATAAGGTTAATATTAGGTTCTATTGCTAGTTTGTGGACTGCTACATTAGTAGATAAACCAAGCATTTCTTCATAACTCCATACAAAGCAGTCCTTAAACTCAACTAATAGCCTAAGTCATTAGTTTCTTCTTCATTCAACAAGAAACTGATGTATGTCAGATGTGGACCTGCTTCTATTCCCAAGTTGATTCCTTTAAGTTTGTCAATGGTTGATATGATCTCTTCTTAAAACTCTGGCGGTGCATCTCTAACTTCAGGCTCATTTGGGTCATCTGAAGATTCTAAACATACCTCCTCATAAGAGTTATCATGATTTGAGAAGAACCTATCAGACCCCAAATGAGTGGTGATGACTAAGCAATGGTTGTCATTATCGATTAGGCCCACTATGCAGAATCCTAGTTCTAGTCTTGATTGAGAATATCTACTTTGGTTGTCCCATAACCTTTCAAAGTAATCTGACCTGTGTTTAGACCAAGTATGTGGGATTAATCCCTTTTTTGCTAAGTTAAGAACACAAGGTGAATACCAATCAAAATGCAATTATATTAAATCTTTATATGAATTATTTCCAAGTTCTACATCGGCTTCTTAACTTGAGGATGATGCTCCCAAAAAATCTCTTTGGCTTGATCTGGATGACTTAGGGCTTTCTTAACTATTAAACTTTCAACTTTGGGGAAGAAAATGAACTAAGGTTCCAAGATCTGACTGCTCTACATAGTGGTTTAGATACATTCATACTTTGCTTGGAGGCCTTGTCTTCATCACTATTTGGCTCGAATGTCACCTCCAAAAGGACCCACTGAGAGGGGTTGGTCGGCATGCTAACCACATGAGATTCATCCTCTGAATTGGATTCTAAGTCTATGTGGATAGTGGGGGTACTCCTCTGAGTCTAATCATAGTTCCTATTGGGTGGCCAATAGGGAGGAGGTCTTCCACCTCTGGAATTGCCTCTGGATCTACCTCTACCACTATGTTGGGATGGGGGGTTGAGTCATCCTACCCATGTGTTCGTATGGAGGAATGAACTGTGGGCGAAATCCAATATCTAATTTGACCTCTTCCTTAGTTCTCGATTTTCTTTTCTTTTCACTTATATTTTCTTTTCTTTTCTTTTTCTTTTTTCTTTTCTTTTCTTTTGAACTTTCACCAAGTTCATGAGAATAGACTTTTGATTTGGAGGAAGATAGTAGCATCCTCATATATCTCAACCTCTCTAACTGAAAAATGGCTTCAAGTATCCTTTGACACAATACTGGATTCCACCTCTTCTGAATTTGATGCACTGATGTAAAGAGGATGGAATCATGTTGTTTCCCTGTATCCAAGGACTACCGAGAAAAGCAGTTAAAGATGTATTTGAATCGATTATGTAGAACTTAACTTCTATCTTCAAGTCATCTATTTCCAATGGCATCACTATAGAGCTTAAAGCCCTCTAGCCTTGCTCATTGAATCCTCTCAACATCATCCAATCTCAAGTTCGAGATGTCAATCCTCAGGGTCTTTAGACTCATAATATTCACTGATGCACCTGGATTAACTAATACCTTGGAGAGTTTGAATCCATGTCCACTATGATGTAGAGGGGATGGTTGTGCTCTATTATCCCCAAAAGAAGGTCTTCATTGGTGACTGTAAATCCACAGTCTTCTCTTGAGTAACATGCCTACTCCAATAGGTCCACCGAGCATATTTGGGATCAAGAAGGGCTTTGATCAATGACTCCTCATCTCTTTGGATAAGACAATGGAATCATATGCATAGTTTAGTTGGAAACTTTCTTAGGTGTTTAGGACATTATAGCCATCCTCCAAGCATATCCATAGGTGGAGCATCTGGAGGGGCTTCTTGATCACTAGAACCAATGACTTGTTTACCCCTATCCTGAGGTGCTACCCTAGGAAGTAGAACTTTGCACTGCAGAGGTTGACTTCAGTGACTTCATGAGATGGTTTAGTGGAAAGTTTTACTTGCTCATTAGTTCACCTGCCTTCTCCTATGGGATCATCGAGTCGATGACTCCAAATCAATCTCAATGGGAAAAAATTGAATTTAGAAATGGAAAATCTTTTCTAAATCAAAAGAGGAAATGATCGTAACTAGAGTTATATTATTATAGACTTGAGAGTTTTAAGAGGAATAAAATCTAGAGTGGACAAAATATGAAAGCTTTCTTCATTGATTTCTTTTTAGGTGGAGGTACATGATAGAAATCTAATAAAGTAAGTGTGGATGGATGCCCTTATTTGCTAATACAATGCTCAGAGAAGTGAGTGAAGTGGTAGTAGCTACAATAATGGATGGAGTGGACTAGATGGTGGTTGCACTACAATGCTATCCCAGCAAGTAAGGTTGACTGCTACTAGGGTCTCCTTTCAAGTTGTCCTTAGCAACTTGCAAACCTTTCCTTAGAGTTGGAGGTTTGAAGCTACTGCACCGCAAAGGTAATTTTCGATCTTAGAGATATTTTTCTTAGAGGTTTAGGATAGGGAGATATCCTAACATTCCTCTGTCTTAAGAAGATCACTCCCCAAGGATTACCCCAACACTCTAGTAGACATTTCTTAGGGATGATAATGGCACCAGTCCCAGGCAAATCAATCCATGTGGTAGGGGCAATAGTTTGGATCGACTCTTGCCCACTTCCTGGCCTCTAGGCTGACAATGGATATCACATCTTTAAGAGATTCTTAAAGATCTTCACGACTACCTCCCTCTTGAATGAATATTAATAGTTGGTAAATGATAGTTACCGGTGGGTAACTATACTACTATTGGTGATGCCGATGGGGATGGGAGGAGGCGGTGGGAGGCCACTGAAAGGAGGTGGTGGTGATGCAAAAGTGGTGGGAAAAGGAGGTGGTGGAGGCTGAGATTGAGGCACTGATTGAACCCGCTAGTTGTTATCAATCGACCGCCTTTTCTTCTCAAATGCCTTATTTGGTCTTGGCTCACGACTTGAAAGGTAACTATTTGACCTTCTCTTATAGACTAGCCACCTTATTGATTAATTTCTCAAATGTCTTAATGGTAAACTCTTTAAGCATGAGCAGCCATGAATATTCTTGAGTATAATTTTAATAGTTCGCATTGTGGTTCATATTTCATACTTAAATTGTGCCATCTAAGAATGTAATCAACAAAGAGACTCATCGAGGTGTTGTTGTGCTACAACGAGATCACCATTGTTACTCTTTGTTGAGCTCCGAAATCTCTTAATAAAGAGCTCCAACTCAACAAATGTCTTCTAAACCGAATCATTGGGTAGTTCAATGTACAAATCAAATGACACGTCAAGCTACTAACAAGAGAATAAGAGAGCATCATCCACCCATTGCAACATTTGGCCAAATATACTATGTGCTTTAGGGGTTCCACCGCCATCAAAGATTTTGAAGGAAGGAGGCACAAAATCCTTGGGATATTAGACAACATTAAATTCCTTTGGGTAGGATCTATCCTTTGGAACGAGATGAGCTTGTTGCCAAAGCATCCCTCACTTGATATTTCACCATGCTTTTGATGTCTTTATCTTGCATGGAGGTGTTTACCACCACCTTTTATGCAAGCTACCATATCCCGATCTTCTAGAGAAGTGCTCTTCTATCGATCTAGGACATGATCTACCTCTATCTATCAGGGAGTCCGATGATTGCATGGAGGATGCTCTTCCATCCTCTTTGATCGATCATCCTTTATTTGAGCATTGATGGAGGTGTTGGATTGAATGGATGGCATCATCTTCCTCAACTATAACACCTTCCTGACTATGCTGGTCTCTCTGAAGGGATCCCCTGGAGTCAACCATGTGAATTCTGGCTGAATCCTCAAGAAGGTCATCTTTATCGGGATCAAATGCTACCCGCTCATCCTCAGAATCTATGCAATCACTGCCTAAGAGTTCCCTCTTCTTAGCAAAGTAATCAGCCACGATCTCATCTAAAGAACAATCTAAATGTGTTAACATAAATACTTTAAATGGAGGGACTATGATCATTGACCAAATACACCTAACACTCATTAGAGTGCTATCCCTGAGAAGGTCATGCTCACTAGGAGAGATATGCTCATCGCTCATGGAGTGGTGTCCAGGGAGATCTACTACCATGGGAATTAAAACTTCCCTCACAATATCGTGCCACTGTGGTGGTGGTGGTGTGACTACGACGTTGCTAGGTTGCCACTCCTACCGAACCATAGTTGAGGTGGAGGGTCAAGCAGAGGAGCTCGATCTTACCTCAACAGGTGGGATGGAGGGAGCGGGATCCCTAGGCCGTAGCTGGATCACCAAAGGAGAAGGTCTCTCCCCGGATGGGGGCTTTTGAATTTTGGTGGGAGTGGTAGATGCTGGGAGCTGCACGGGAGAGGGTGGACGATGAGGGGAGCGGTGTGAAGGTAACACCAACTATCCCTCAATGGGAGATCTCGCCTGGGTAGCTAAAACAATCATGTCGGTGAGTGATGCCCGATGGGGGATGATCAGAAAAATCTATGAAAGCGGATGTTGATGACTGTCTAGCGTATCTTCACCACTCTCTCATGTCTGCATGAGTAGATGCTTAAGCCTTCACGACTCTCTTCCTATGGATTTGACTCCTAACACTCCTAGGGATCAATGATCATAGATCAAATAAGGTTCTAGACTCTGAGCACCTGTGTGCTCTACCAACTTGGCATAAGACAATCCTAAGTCTAGCATAAGGCCTCCTGTGCTCCCTATCTGATGTCTCATAGTATACTGCTAGGTGGAGGAGAAGCAACAATCCTCCTATAATCTTCCTCTCTGTCTAATGCTAAGACGAGGTGGAACTTATTGCTGGTTGGAAGTGGAGAGACCTCTGGAGAACCTCCTCGACCTCAGCCTCTTTAGCTGCTTTCGTCTTTCAACCCTTAATCTTGCAATTTTTGTTTTAGCATTTAGTGCAAGTGAACACGAAAGAGCGGGAGCTAGTACCTACCTCATAAGTGGAGGAGACTTTCTTAGAAGCTAAGATAGCCTTCCCCTTTGGGGTAACCTAAGAGAAGGTAGTAGCTCTCACTAGAGCAATGATATGGATAGTTGGATGGACAGATGCTGAAACTATCTCAGAATAGGGTGTGGGAACCACTGCAACTTTCCTCTTAAGTAGAGGGTAGTCAAAATTGGAGGGCATGTCGATGAGTGGATGATTGGCATCTCCTCATCCTGGCGGATGGTGAGGGTTGCACCCTCACAAGTAACTACCTCGAACTTGGCGAAGATAACAAGATAGGTGGAGTCGGTCTTGGGAAGGCTATCCCGATCCAAGGCCAAGTCTATCCCGAAGGAGAAAGTGAAAACAAACTTTTGTGAGGCCATGTATACTGACTGTAAAGGCTATACTGATTGATCTAAGCTGTATCTTTACATGTGTTGAAATGTAATCTGAGTTAGATTTCTGCTTTAATATTCATTCCAGAAGAGTAATATAAATTTGGAATCCTCAACCCACACTCAACAATTTAAAGATGTTAAGTGGGGTTCAGTGGAGAGATTTTCATGTTTAGGAGAGTCTTTGCCATTTGATTTTTTATTTGGAACCCATACTCAACTAATTTAGGTAGGTTGGGTGGGGTTCAAAATTTTGAAGTGAGATTTTCTTGGGGATATTTGTATTTTTGTGCATCTTGTTTGAAAATATTTTATGTTTTGAAAGAACCTCTACTTAGAAAATTTAAGTATACTAAGAAGAGGTTGTGATTGTGTATTTAAAAAATTTGTTTGTAAAATGTCTTTGCTTGATGATGGAATGTTGATTTTGAAGATGAGGCTTCTTACTTAATAAATTTGGTATGTTAAGTAGAGTCCACATGTGTTTGATTTATATTTGAAAATGGGACTTTCATTTAACAAATTTGGTATGTTAAATGAAAGCCAAATGTGGTTTATTTATATTTTTGGTTTTCTTCTAAAAATGGGACTCTCACTTAACAAATTTGGTATGTTAAATGAAAACCCAAATGTGATCGATTTATGTTTTGATTTTCTTTTGAAGATGGGACTCTCACTTAACAAATTTGGTATGTTAAGTGAAAGTCCAAATGTGTTGTGATTTGTGCTTTGATTTTCTTTGAAAATTGGACTCTCACTAAACAAATTGAATATGTTAAGTGGAAAGTCCAAATGCATGTTTTGAAAATGAGGCCCTCACTTATAAAATTGAATATGTTAAGTGAAAGTCAAATTTATGTTTTGAGAATGAGACCCTCACTTAACAAATGGAATATGTTAGGTGAAAATCAAATTTGTATTTTGGAAATGAGACTCTCACTTAGCGAATGGAATATGTTAAGTGAAAGTCAAATTTATATTTTGGAAATGAGACTCTCACTTAACAAATTGAGTGTGTTAAGTGAAAGTCAAATTTATATTTTGAAAATAAGACTCTCACTTGACAAATTGAGTATGTTAAGTGAAAGTCAAATTTATGTTTTGAAATGAGACCCTCACTTAATAAATTGAATATGTTAAGTGGTGGTCAAGTTTATGTAGTTGAAAGTGGGACTCTCACTTAACAAATGGAATATGTTAAGTGAAAATCAAAATTGTATGTTGGAAATGAGACTCTCACTTAACAAATGGAATAGGTTAAATGAAAATCAAATTTGTGTTTTGGAAATAAGGCTCTCACTTGACAAATTGAGTATGTTAATGAAAGTCAAGTTTATATTTATTTCTGAAAGAAAGGAAATCTATTTAATAATTTTAGATATGTTAAATAGAGTTCAATGATATGTCTTGCTTTCATGTATGATTGAGAGAGAAGCCTTAACTTCAACACATATGGAATATATATTAAGTCAAATTTCAATATCATGTTATGGTTTTATTTGAAAGTAGACTCCTCATTCAACAACTTTAAACATGTTAAATGAATATGCCATTTTCAAATTTTTTCTTTTAGACAATATGATTTTGATCTTAATTTTTAAGAGAACCTTCATGTACCAATCATGGGGATTATTAGACGAGGGTTGGTTATATGAATTATGTGCTTTTTGAAAATTTTGTGCAAAATTATTTGTTATGTGAACTTTGAAAGAGTGCTTTTGGAAAGTGTCATTTTATGAAAGAATTTATTTTCTTGAATTTTATGATGAACCTTACCTCACCAAGCTAGTGGTAAGGAGGTTCTAAATTTTTATTTTCTCTCCTTTCATTGATAAATTTTGTTTTTTACTTATTGGGAAGCCCAATAGGGGTTTCAAGACCTACACAGAGTGAGGTCTTAAAACCTAAAGAATGTTGGTTAACTTTACTTAAGAATGAAATAAGCTAAGTGCCAATGGAAGGAAAGATAGTTTATGACATAAATGCAAGTCCACTATCCATGCTTGGAGACAATCGTACTAGAGATGAGAGGAACCATCCCGAGTTAAAAATCCTGGTGTTTATTTTTGGAATTCATTTGTGTGTGTATATGTGAGGGGAACCAGTGTACTTATTGGTGATCGATGATATTGAGGAATAGTGTACTATTTTAAAAGATAGAAGTCACTGCCTTACAATAGACCTAATAACCTAACAAGGACTTCTAAGGTATGATGGGTCTTCGAATATACTAGAGATTTTTCCCTTACTTTACATGGATAAATAAAGTAGGGTTTATTTAAACCAAGTAATGAAATTCCATATGGGGGCAAGCCCCTATAGTTTATTACATCTTAAGGAAAATAAATCCCTTAAGAATACTCTTGATTAAAGTAGGCGATTATTGTCTCTAAGGAATTCAAAGATAAGGCTATCAATAAATTAGTTGTATTTTAGGAAATCAAGTGGGATTGATCAAAAGGAGAGAGTTATTATCGAAACTAAAGAAGATGGGTAGGGGGTGTTCATGATACTAGGAAGCCTAGTGAGCACTCCAATCTATCCTATGGTTAGGTTTTTATATGTTTGAAATTGAGAAGATTTATTTATTTGAGTTGATATTTTATTAGAAATCTATGACATATAATTCCATAATATAAGATTGTAGAAATGCATAAGAGGTGAGGATTTATGCCTGTAGCATGAAGGGAAATTGCAATCTCGAATCCTAAATCTAGGGAGCTTTGGTGAGGACCAAAGCATGACCTAAAAATTAGGCATACAATTTACCTCCACAAGAGAGGAAAAACCACTCAATTGTTGGACTTATAACCACTTGGAGTGGCAGCCAGCTAACTCCTTCTATGCTTTAAAACTATGTGACAAGTCTTATGCTTTTGCAAGATGGCTAGGTTATTATTATTTAGATAAGAAATTAAGTCCTTAAACTCAGTCCTTAAGATACTAAAGCATGAGGGGTGTGAATAATGAATTAAATCTAATGCAAATTTTTATCAAGTTTATTTGATTTTGGACAATTTATTTTGACACATGCTATGGGATTTTGTATGCCTAAATGCATGAGAAGTTAATTATGGGCAAAATCAAGAGAGAAAGAGGTCTTCTTCCATCATAGGCTCTTAAAGGTTAAACCCATTCTATCTAGCACAAATGGAAACCCTCTCTAATCATGAGTGAAATAAGGTGATATGCATGCTATTAAACATAAAACATCCAGCTAAAGGGTTGCAAAATATTTTATTATCTTGATTTAATATCTAAGCTTTAGGTTAAGTTATGAGTTATTTTAAAAGCTTAGTTATGAGTTTGTTAGTGGGATAGAAAATTTATTTTTATCCTAAGAACCTAATCGCATCCAGGACATACAACAATCACCAATCATAAATAAACTATGAAAAGGCATGCTTTTTCTAATGCATAATAAACAAATCATCAAGATTTATAAAGCTACATAAAAGAATAGAAGGCGTCTGATTAGCCAAACAACCTGAAAAGAAATGTGGGTAGCCGAGCCCACAACCCAGATTATAAAAGAATAATTACAAATGATGAATATTTTGGGGATCTTCATCTCTTCATTTCTTTATTTGATTTGCTCCAGTTCTTTCATCCTTTTTGCTTGATTTGATTATGGTTGCTCCAAGGACATCACATGGTACATAAGACTTGGTCTTATAACTTATAATCCCCATAAATCTCATCCCCATAACATTCATCCAATAATGCAAAATTACATTAAAGAAGAAAAGTAAATCTAGCTACACTGTAAAATAAATATTAGCTAAACACACCATACATCCCAAGCAGTTATATGAATAAATTGGACTTAGCACTCATGGGTAATCAAGTCCACTATCTAACTTGGGTTATGCTTAGGGTTAAGCAACTACCGCAACAAAATTTATATTTTATTATGATGGACCCCTAAGCACAACCCCTGTAAAACATAATTAATTTAATATCATTTTTATCACACATATAGTCTATTACATATAACAAAATAAGCATACATCAAATATACACCTTCCTAACATAAATCTAGAAATGGTGACTTAGCGGGTGCATTAAAGCTGTGTGGTATGTTGTTAAAGTTGTAATTTGATAAGTGTGAGGGATTTAATTTATAAAGGGTTGATTTCTCTTTAAGTGTCTTAAGTGATTTGAAGATTTTATTTAACGTTTTCCTTTTGTTTCATATGGTCTACACTTAACATCTAAGTGTTATAAAGAAGGAAGAGAGGGAATATCTCTTTCATCCCTACCTTAAGTCATTTCTAAAGTTAATTAATTAATTTCTTTTATGAATGGATTATTATATGTTTTAATCAATCCTAAGTTTAGATTCATGACAAATGACCCTATTCAATAAGAAAGACATCTTAAGATTAATTAGAATAAATTACTATCAATAACACATGTTATTTTTTCATCATATATATCATGCATATGAATAATCCTAAGCATACATATACATGCAATATAAATCTTAGCATACTTTAATGATGAATGCAAGAAGTATGTTTGGAATTCAAATATTTCATTTTTTTTATTTATGAATGCATGTCTTTTAATAAAAAGAGTGGGATTTTTCATCCATTAGATAAACACACATTCACATGTATAAATATTTTAAGTGAGTACAACCCCATTACTTTCTACACTAGGGGCGTAAGATACAAGACCTACTTAGGGCTACTTAAAGCCTCACAGCCCCAGGATGTCCAGACTAATATACCACTTTTCTTAGATACATTTAAATATTTAAACAATTATAAGGATAGAAAAATCTATGCAAAAGTTGTATTTGATTTACTTAATTTATGATCCTTATTCATTGGCCACTTCGTACATGCATATATATAAGAGTTTTAAGTGAGTACATTGCCATTATTATCTACACCGGGGGCGTATGGTACAAGACCTAGTTAGGGCTTCTTAAAGTCTCGCAACCCCGGGATGTCTAAACTAATATATTACTTTTCTCAAATACATATGAATGTACAAAAGAACCACAAGAAGAAGTCATGAGAATTTGGTTTGATTATGTGATTTACATATGTGATATGAAATTTTTCCTAAGTCTTAACATGGAGATGCATAGATTTAGGCAAATGTTGTTCTTTTCAAATGAACTATACATTTGCAAATCCTATAAAGAGGAAGGAAGAGAACTTCACATTGCATATCTTATATTATCAACAAATGTAAGCTTATAGTTATTTGTAATTAACACCATTTCATTTATAATAATTGATTTATAGACTTTTGAAAATAATATTTGATTTAGTAGTGATAATAGCCACACTATTTAATTTAAATCAACATGTAGTTTGACATAAAAGATTTCATTTCATTAATTTTTAAAAAAGTGAATGGATGATTTACATATGGAAAAGCAACATTTAACATGAGTGGAAAGTAATAAAAGAATACAAGCATGTGATTTCATTTAAATCCAATTAAGTCCTAAGGACAATCATACTAAATAAAGCTATTTAAAATGAACCAAAGTTTCTTTAATGTCATTTCATTTTTTTTAATTTGATTTGAGTTAAGGGAAGTGAAAGAAGTTTGCTGGTCCTAATCCCACTCCCCATGTGTGAGTTAATTTTGGTTAATGAAGAAGTAATTAAGTTGATTTTATGATTTAATTAGGTTAGGTATGAATTAAATGGATTAATTAAACCTTACTATATCACCTTAAGTTAATTAACTAATTAATAATGAGCCAACATGATATGCAACCACATGGAAAGTAAATTTGTAATTCTCCTAAGAAATGAAAGGGCCTAATGCAATTGGCTCATGATTAATAATTAATTATGCTTAAGGGATCTAGTAAACTACTTTTTATGATTTTCTCACACTTGTGAGCTAGCCATAATTTTATTTTCTCCCCTTTGGATTATTGAAAAGTTACCCAAGATTAGGTTAGAGAAATAGATTCAATTAGATTAATTAAATTCATTAATTAACTAATTAAACTTTAATTAAACTTAACCAACTAAAATTAAATGGGCTTAGAGAAAGAGGCAAAGAAGAGAGCCTAAGCCTCAATCCTTAAATCCTTTTAATTAATTGATTAAGGTTCCGGTATGATCTCGACTTTGATTAATTTTGTTGATTAATTAATATAGAGGTTTTAATTAATTAATTACTTAAGAGGGATTATGAAAGGCTTAAAGAAAAGATTGGAAGAGGGAGTATCAATCCATCTCTCTAGACTTCATCATCATTACGAGGTTAACAAGCTTGATTGATTAATTCTGTTCATTTGATTAATTATCACTATACATTAGAAAGTGATTAAGGCTTAATTCATTGATTTCCTAATTAAGCAATAAAATCCCAAAAAATAGAGGAGCAGTCATCCCATTAATCAAACTCAAAAGTTTGGGATTAATTACTTGTGTAGGAGTAATTAAGCTAATTAAAATTTCAATTAAACCAAAATTAAGCCTTAATTACTATTCAAAGTTAATTAGAATTAATTTTAAATTAATCTCCTAAAATATTTTAAAATGAATGTTTATTTATATTTTTTTTATATTTTTCTACAATTAGTTATGATTTATCAAAGTTTTAGTTGATTAAGATAATTTTCATGAAGTTTGTTAATTTATTTTATTAAAATAAATCATTTAAACTTCAAAATTTAATATCTTTCAATCCGTGATTTTGATTTGAAACTTTTTTATAGGTCAAAATTAACTTCATTTTCAATCTCTAAAAATGTCTTAATCTCATGTATATTTTTAGTTTAATTAATGAATTTAATTTTTACCAAAACTTAAATTAAGCTCAAACTATCTGGGAATTTTAGATTTATTGAATTTCTCTTGGAAAGGAGAATCAACAAACCCTTATTTGTAGTTTTTGTTAAGTATTCTCTATCAATTTTTGAAGTTTTAGTGATTTAAATAATTTTAAAATTAGAAAATCTAGATTTCTCACTTAACCCTATATCGTGCGTGGCAGCATGCCATGAAATCGGGGTGGACCATGTTTCCGTGGCATGTGGCCATCTTTGCGCCACGGGTTATGCGCGGTGTACATGACAACGCAGGGGCGGGGTGAAGCAGTGACCACGCGGATCATTTACCATTTGCATATCGATGGTCCATATCTCGATTCCACGTAATCAAAGGGTAGAAATGCACATATTGCGAGATGATTTGAGAGATCCTGAAAACGGATCGACGTATGTTCATTTCGAGATGAATAGTAATTTGAGGTCTTTATTACAAAATCTAAATTCGTGATTTACATGAAAAACTTTATTTCATATTTGGATCATAAAGAATGAAATGTGGATTTTAAGGAAAAATCTTAAATCGCATGAAAACATCCCAAAAAATGTGAAATCCTAAGGCCGATGGTTTTCAAGATCACCTCCGGGATGATTTTTGGTGGCAACAATGATCCGAGCATGATTTATGTGGGGAAGAAGCCTTCAATGAGCCTAGAGCGGTTTTACTTCTTGAATAATGTCTTCTCCAATGTACCCCCTCAAAATCCACTTATTTTTGGTGTTTTCAAACAAAATCAAGTAGAATGATTGCTAGTTGGTTTGGGAGTTCTAAGGAATGAAATGAGCATGGGAGGAGATGCTTGCTCTAATACCTTGTATTTGATTTTGGCTGATTTGATCATTTAGGTCATTTTGGGCTAAGTTGACCAATTTGACCCAATTGAAATTGGCTTGAATCATGGGGTTTGTTTTGGGTTTTGATCATTTTATATTTTAGGCTTTGGTTAAGTTCAACTTGGACTTGATTTGGTTTTAGGTTGATTTGACCCTTAAGATCAATTTGGGCTAAGTTGGGTTAGGTTGACCAATTAGTCAAATTGGACTCAGTTGATGCTTTGGCCAAGTTCAATAATCAATTTGGAATAAACTTGAGCCATTGGTTGTAATTGACTTGGTTTAAGTTACAATTTGGCTAGTTTGGGTTCATATGGGTTAATGGGTTTGACTTGATCAACGGGATAGGTTGACTTGGTTTGACTCAATTCATGATAATTTATTAACCTAGGATGATCAACAATCATGACATGATGTTTGGATTGACTTAATTCACTTTGATTTGGATTGAATTTGATTTTGGTTAAGGTAGGTCAAATTGGCCACTTTGGATCAAGTGAGTCAACTGGGTTTAGTTGGCTTGATTTTTAGTTGGGTTTGATTTGGTTGAGTTTATATATGGATTTCAGATTGACATATAAATTCAATTGCAATTGGTTTGGAGCCAATTAGGTTTTGGTTCATTTGAAAATTTCAAGCCAAAAGGGTCAACATGGACTTGATTTGGGTTGACTTGGGTTTGGTTTGATAATGATGATTTATATTCATATTTATGTCAATGATTGTAGGAATGATTGAATCATGAAGGAATCCATTAGTTTTAATTGGTTTGGGTAACATTTAAAGTTCAAGAATTTTGCTAAAGGCTAAACTAGAATTTGATTTGAGGTTTCAATCATTTGAAGTTTGGAATTAATTTATGATTTAGAATTTTGATTTGAATTTGATAATTGAGAAGATTAATTAAATTGGGGTTGATTTGAATTTGGTAAAGGCTAAGTCCATAAGATAAAATTGAAGGGCTAAGGAAGGGATTTGAAGTTTGAATTTAATCATGGGTTTCAATCATTTGGATTTTGGAATTGATTTATGGTTTAGAATTTTGATTTGAATTTGATAATTAAGAAAATTAATTGGATTGGGGTTAATTTTAATTTGGTTAAGGCTAATCCCATAAGATAAAATTAAAGTGCTTAGGAAGGGATTTGGAGTTTGAATTTAATCATGGGTTTCAATCATTTAATAGTTGAATTTGATTTTAGAATTTGGATTTGAATTTGAGGTTTAGTTTGGAAGAAGGAAGCAAGGATTTGGGTTTAGGTTATAGGCTAGCCAAGTCCTCCTAAATCCCTAAGGCACAAACTATTTCTATGGCTAACTCTTCTAAGTCTCTAGGGTTAGGTTAAGTGTTCATCTAATCACTAGAAGTGTCTTAAGACTAAGGAACTCTTAGTGTCTATAAGAGTCCTAAATCTATGAAAGTTGAGAGCTCACTCCAAAAGTGAGGTCAACAATGAAATTCCTTAAGAATACACTTGACTAAAGAAGGCAATTATTGTCTCCAAAGATTTCAGGGCTAGACTATCAATGAATTAGCTACTTTGGAAAAAAATCAAGCGGATCATTCAAGGAGAAGACTTATTTTTAGAATCCAATGGGAGAAAGTAAGAAATGCTCATGATACTAAGAAACTTAGTAAGAATGTCGATCGATCCTATGGTGAGGCTTTATATATTTGAGAGTGAAGAGATTTTATTTGTTGGAGTTGAATTTTTATTAGATTGCTAGAGCTTATAATCCATCAACACAAGATTATGGAAATTCCTAAGAGGTGAGAATTTGTGCTTTTAGCCCAAAGAAAATAGCTACCACGGATCATAAATCTAGGGGACTTTAATATGAGCTAAAGCACAACCTAAATCTAAGCGAAAGGGGCATAAGGGTTTATCTCCACCATAAAGAGTAAACACGTTCGACTTATGGACTTACTACCACCTAGAGTGGCCTCCAGCTAACACCTCCTATGCTTTAAATCCATGTAGTCCAGTCTTATGAATTTTAAGATCTTTAGGCTTGTTATTTAATTTAAAAGAGACTAAAGTCCTAAACCCACTCCCTAAGAGACTAGAGCATGAGTGTGTGATGTTTTTTTATTTTTGCCTTCATCTATCTTAAAAAAAATAAATGAAAACAAAAATACATGCTAGTTGGATACTATATAGATCCGCAGAGATTTTTATTAAGGTGATCAGGTACGACATTGTGGAATGATGTACTATCTTGAGAGATAGAAGTCATCATCCTATAATGGACCTAATCACCTAATAAGGACTCTTAAGGATAATGGGTCTTCAGATGTACCAAAGATTCTTCCTTTACTTTACATGAAAAAGTAAAGTAGGGTTTATTTAGAATTAGTTCATTAAGTTCCCTATGGAGGCAAGCCCCAATAGTTAATTACATCTTAAGGAATAAGATTCCTTAAGAAAACACTCGATTAAGCTAAATGATTATTGTCTCCAAAGATTTCAAAGATAGGACTATCAATAAATTGATTATGTTTAAAAGATCAAGATAGATTGATCAAAAGAAGGGAGTTATAATTGAAACCAAAGGGAGATAAGTAGGGGATGATCACGATGCTAGAAAACTTAACGAGCATCCCAAACTATTCTATGGTTGGGCTTTATATTTTTGAAATTTGAAGAGAGCTAAATATTTGAGTTGAATTTTTATTAGAAATCTAGGGCCTACAATTCCATAATATAAGATCATGGAAATTCCTAAGAGGTGAGGATTTATGCTTGTAGCCGGCAAAGGTGAAACCACAATCTTATAACCTAAATTTAAGTTTCTTTGGTGAGGGCCAAAGCATGACCTAAATCTAAGGAAAAATTGGCATATGGTTTACCTCCATAATATAGGATAAACCACTTGACTATTGGACTTACAACCGCCTGGGGGTGGCTACCAACTATCTCCTCCTACGATTTTAAGTACATGTAGGCAGGTCTTATGCTTTTGCAAGATAGCTAGCTATAGTTTATTTAAAAATAGATTAAGTCCTTAAACATACTTCGTAAGAGACTAGATCATGTAGGGCATGAATAATAATATAAATCTAATGCAAATTTTGTTAAATTTATTTTTAATTTTGGATAATTTATTTGACACGGGCTATGGGATTTATATGTCTAATGCATGAGAAATTAGTTATGGGCCAAAATCAACAAGAATAAGGTGTGTTTCCACAATGGCTCTCAAGGTCAAGCCAAGTTCTCTAGCAAAGGTGGAAGCCCTCCATTAACAAGACTGAAGCAAGATGATTTTGTGCATGATGTGAGACATACAACATCCAACTAAGGGGTTGCTAAATCTTCTATTATCTTGATTCATAACCTAGGCTTTAGGTGAGGTTATGAGTTATTAATTTTTAAATTTGAGTTGATTAATTGGAATGAAAATTTATTTTTCCCTAGGAACCTAATCACATCCAGGCCATTCATCAAAGAAATGAAGAAACTAGGAAAAAATATGTCATCTTAATGCATAAGCTAAACAAACATCAAACAATTTTATAAAGCTAGTGCAAAAAAATAAAAGATTGATGTGGTCGGGTACCATGGCACAACCCAAAAAGAAATGTGGGTAGCTGAGCTCTACCCTTATACAACCTAAATTACAAATGAATAATTACCATAAAAAAAGAATTCATGTTATGGGGGTCTTTATTCTTCATTTCTTCTTTTCTTCATTCCATCTTTCTTTCTTTCTTTCTTTCTTCATTTCTTCTTTGATTTGGTTGGTTGGGATGTGGTTTGCTCCAACGCTTCACATGGTGCATAAGACTTGGTCTTGTGACCAATGTTCATATCCCCCCCCATAACATCTATTCTAAATCTTAATTACAAAAATTTACATTAAAATGGGAAAGATAAATCTAACTAAACTTAGCTAAACATACCACACAATCCCATGAAGTTATAGAATAATTGGACTTAGCACCCCACACATGGGTAACCAAGTCCACTTGTCCTATTTGGATTATGCTTAGGGTATAAAGCAACCATACAAAAAAGTATTTATATTTTTATTACTGCCCTTAAGCACAATCCTCTGTAAGATAATGATTAGACTAAGATCATCCTATCATCTCTACCACATACACCCTAACATCTAAAATATTACACCATAAAATAAAATCGCATCAAACCATGCACGCCTAACATAGAGCTGGAAATGATGACTTAGCCTAATGTGTGTCATTTAAGGCTTGTGTGGCATGACTTAGCTAGGCTTTAAGTTTGGAATTTTCTAAGTATGAAGGACTCAACTTAGAGATTTCATTTAAGTGATTTAGTTGATTTGTTAATTTTATTTGATGATTTGATTTGGTTTGAATTAACCTACACTTAATTACTAAATGTTGTAAATAGAGAAAAAGAGAAGAGAACTTCTCTTTCCTCCCTACCTTAAGTAATTTCTAAGGTAGATTCATTAGTGATTTTTCTTTAGTGAATATTTTATTATGTGTTTTAATTAATCCTAAGTTTAGATTTGCTCTAAATAAACCTATTCTATAAGAAAGGTGTCTTAGGATTAATTAAGGTGAATTACTATCACAAAACACACAACTATTTATTTCTTTCCAACATGTGTATCATGCACATGAATAATCTTAAGCATATCTATACATGCAATGCAAATATTATCACACCTTAATGATGAATGCTAAGAGATGTTGTTTAGGAAAATTTGGATATTCCATGAATGCATGATTTTGTTATGTTGAAAAGCGAGGGATTCTTTTATCCATTAATCAAATACACATCCACAAGTATAAAAGACATAAGTGAGTACGACACAATTATTTTCTAAACCAGGGGTATAAGGTACAAGACTTTCTTAGGGCTACTTAAAGCCTCGCAACCTCGAGATGTCTAAACTAATATACCACTTTTCTTAAATATATGTGTGTGTACAAAAACAAAATAAATGGATGAAGAATCATGCAAAAGATTTAATTGTTTTTTTTATTTTTGTTGTATCATTTACATGTATAATGTGAGGATCCTTCTTAAGCCATAACATAGAAGTGTATAGAAATAGATTTAAGAAAGTGTTATGTTCTTTTCAAATGAATTATAAACTTTGCAAATCCTATACAAACCCATGTTAAGAAAAGAGAAGAAATTCACATAACACATTTTATGCTATAATCACATGCAAGCTTATAAGTATTTATAAGTAGCATACCTTCATTTATAATCTTTTATTTATAAGGTTTAAAAATAATTTTTGATTTAATAGTGATAATAGCCACTCATATTCTTACTTTAGCCAAAATATGCAATTTAACATAAAGGAAATATTTCAATTTTTTTATTTTTCAAAAAGATATGAATCCATGATTTCATATTGCATATAATATTTAGCATGCTTGGAAAGAAATAAAGTGATATAAGCATGTAACTTCATTCACCCTAATTAATTCCTAAAGACAATCCTATGAAATAAGATCATTTAAAGTGAATCAATATTCTTTAAAGAGATTTTTATTTTTATTTTGAATTTGATTTTTGAAAATGATTTGTCAAAAAGAGTTTGTTGATCCTAGCCCATTTCCCCCATGTGTGAATCAATTTAGTTAAATTTTAGAACAATTAGATTGATTTTATGTTTTGTTTAGGTTAAGGTGTGAATTAAGTCCATTAATTACCCCTTACTTACACCACCTTAACATAATTAACCAAATAATTATGAGCCGACATATGATATACAACCACATGGAATTTAAATCAGTAATGCATCTAAGAAAGAAAGGGGCCTAATTCAATTGGCCCATAATTATTGATTAATTAAGCTAAGGGGTTTTCATTAAGTACTTTCATAACCCTCCCACACATGTGGGTTGGATATGATTTCTTTAAGCTTACTTTAGGCTCTTGAACACCTACGGATCTACCTAACAAGAGATTGATTAAGTTCAGATTGATTTTGAAAGTTTGATTAAGCAAATTAAGTAGATCATTAGTGGATTAATCTTTAATTATGTTTGATTAAGGAAGAAATGGGGTTTATGGAATAACTTAGGAAAAATGCCCCAAACTCATTCCATAAACCTCCTACTTACTTAAACAAAGTTTAATTATCTCAATTAAGTAATTAAACCATTATTTACATGCTTAATTACTCTTGATTACATTAAGAGGGTGATTAGGGATTCATTAATTAATTTCCATAATTAACTCATTAATAAATTTCAAGAAAATTCGGGGAGGCAAAAGTCATCCCACTAAGTATATCTGTGAAATTTGGAATTAATTAATGAAGTAATAAAGGAGTAATTAGGATAATTCAATTTTTAATCAAACCTAAATTAAGCAAAATTCACTTCTCAAAATCAATAAGAAATATTTTTATTGAATTCCCCTCTGAATTATCTTTAAAATGAACTTAAGTTTGCATTTTTTTTAGATTTTTCTATATTTAGATATGAATTTATGAAGTTTATGTGATTGTTGCTTAATTAAATGGCCTAATTAATTAACTAATCCCATCAGTGTCACGTGGACCGTTGATGCGGCACATTGCATGTGGTGCGATGGGATTAATTATTTAAGTTTCCACATCACATGCCGCATCAGCTGGTGGCGCTATGCACTTTCACCTAGGATGTTCGATAAAAGATTAGATGGTCAGGAATAAGCCCATGGTTTAAAAGGATTTAATCAATGAATCTAGTGAGATTTAATCAGGGTTGTCCATCCAAAATATGTGGGATGGATGGCCCATGATTCATCCCTACCTAAGTTGTCGGAGACGGAGACCATCCATTTTCCATGGCTTGATCCGAGCTCACTTGAGCTCGGATTAGGCACAGATTCAACCCACACCATCAAGAGGTATAGGGAAGAACATCCAATGGTTGAATTTTAATGGGATTACAATTTCCTTCACAAAGGACCAAGCATTTTTCAATGGAGGATCAGTTTTAAGTCATACCTTATTGGAGGCTATCACTGGCACTTCCAGCAGAGGAGGTAGCTTCATCTAGTGGAGATGAAGCTCTATTGAAATTTTCAAGCCTCAATTTGAAGTGGATTTTCTAATTGACCAAGGCTCCCTCCAATGGCTTGCGACTTTGGTCTAGGTCTCCCTTCCCGTGGCTTGGATGTGTGGGAAAAGCTTTGGGTGAGCTTGACTTGCCTCCTTGATAGTGCTTGCAAAGTGAATTGAACTTTGATTAAGAATTGAGTAAGTTTGAAATTTCCCTCACCTCCCCTATTTGACTTTGAAGAAATCCGAGAAGGGGAAATTTAAATGAGCTTGGGAATCCTTGGAGAAGCTTAGAGAAGCTCAATTTGGATTCCTAGGGCTCAATCGAATGCAAAGAACTTTGTTTGAGAGAGAATGATGGGGAGTATATCTCTCCCTACTTGGATCGGTCAGCTGAGGCTTGCTCTTTCATTTTGGATCAATTGATGAGATTTAATGGGTTATTTTGGTTGTTAGGAGTGCCATGAGCTTTGATTTTGGTAAAGGAGTGGAGGGGAGGAGGTGTACATGTGTTAAATGAGTGCGGGAGGTGATCGTAGTGGAGAATTTTCATTGGATGGGTCGATTTGGCCTTGGGTTGGGTCATGGCTGACACAAACCCATTGGGTCATGTGCACCAACCCTCCTTAGTATCCAAGTGGTCCACTAAGAGGATGTCAAGTGACCATGAGAAGGAATTGGCCAAATTCCAAGTGAATTTGGCCATAGGTTACCCTTTGACCCAAGGGTAAAATGATCATTTAGCTTTGATTTTGATTTAAATAGATTTAAGATGTTTCAAAAATAGGTTGGGCCAAATTTCAAGGAATTTGGAATTGATTTGATATGATTTGGCACACGTTGACCCATTTAGGTCAAAATGGGTCAACTTGAACCAAGTTAACTAATTGGTCAAATTGGGTCAAACCATGGGTTAGGTCAAGTTCAAATGATCATTTGGAGTGATTTGGTATCATTGGTTTCGTTGAATTTGGTTTATATTTGGTTTTGGTTCATTTGAGTTCACTTAGGTCAAATGGGTCAAGTTGACCAATTTGACCCATTTGACCCAATTAGGTTAGGTTTTTAGTTGATCATTTGTAATGTTTTGCAAGCTTTGGTTTCATCAATTTTAGTTTGGTTAAGTTTGGTTGATTTGACCTTTTATCAAGTTGGGTTCAATCAATTCTAGGTTGGGTCTAAATTGGTCAAGTTCAACAAGTGATTTATAATGAATTTGACCTATTGGTTGCAATCAATTTGGCTTAGATCAAGATTTGATACATTTTGAATTTATAGGTCAACTTGGGTCAAGTGGCCAATTGGGTTAGGTTTGTCTCAATTGATGGCTTGGTCAAGTTCAATCATTATTTATGAATTGGTTTAGATCAATGGTTTCAATCAATTTGTCCTATAGTAGATTTTGGCTAGTTTAAGTCTCATTTGGGTTAAGTGTTGACTTGATTTTGGCCTAGATCATGATCAAATCACTTCAAGTTCTTGAGATTTTTTCATGATTCATTTATATTATCATTTATATTCACATATATAAATGAAATATAAATTCAAACAATCAAAACCAATTCCAAAAATCAAACTCAAATCCACTCAAAATCCAACCTAAGCCTTTCAAGTCAAAACTTTGAACTTAGCCAAATAAATTTCAAATCAAGCCAAACTCTTGATTTTCCTTCATGATTCAATCAACCCTGCAATCATGAATTCATATATAAATACAAACTTCAATCACCAAATCAAAATCCAATTCCAAAATCAAACCCTAAATCCTTTCATGTTCACCCTTTGAATATAAAATTGTCAAATAGATCAAAACTCATTTGACTTCAAACCTCTTGCAAATGGATTTATATTTTAATCATAAGTCCATATACAAGATCAATCAAACTCAAATCAAGCTTTGACCAAGTCATTTGACCCACTTAGGCTCACTTGACCCAAAGTGACCTAAAGTATCCTTATGAGCCAAATTCTTATCCTAACCAAAGTGGATTGAACTAAACTCACAAATGCCTCCCATCATGATCAATAATCATCATGGGATGATCAATCAACCAAATTGGGTCAAACCAAGTCAAACCTAAGGGTTGGCCAAGTCAACACTTAGCCCAAAATGAAACCTAACATAGCCAAATTCCACCATAGGCCAAATTGATTAAAACCATTGATCTAAGTTCACTTATGTCCTATGTTTGAACTTGACCAAGACAACATTTGAGCCTAACCTAGCCCAATTGGCCACTTGACCCAAGTTGACCCAACTTGATCTAAAAAGTCAAAATGTGTCAAAACTTAATATAAGCCAAATTGATTGAAACCAATGGGTCAAGGTCATTCCAAATCACTTGTTGAACTTGACCAAAGCCTTAACTAGCCAACTAGACCTAACCTAGCCTAATTGACCTTAGACCCAACTTAACCTAAAGGGGTCATGTTGAGCCAAATTTAAACATAACCAAAATTGATTGGATACTAAAAATACCAATCCACTCCATATGCTAACCAAACCTTAACCTACCCATGACCTAGCCCAAATAGGTCAAACCCATTTGACCTAAATGAAATCATATGAGCCAAATTCAAAACTAATCCAAATTGAACTAAACCAAAGCCACCAAAACATTTCAAATGGTCATTAAAACTTGACCCAATGCTTGGTTTGACCCAATTTGAGCAATTGGCCAACTTGACCCAAGTTGACCCATTTTGACCTAAATGGGTCAACATGAGCCAAACCTTATCAAATGAATTCCAAAACTCATGACACTTAGCCAAACCTAGTTTCTCCACATGCCCAACATATCCAAATTGAAAAATTAGCAAAATGACCATTCTACCACTACACCATAGAACAAATTATGGACTAATCCATGGGTAATTTGGTCATACCCTCTTCATATCACCTTGATGCCTTCCTAATAGATCAAATAGACCTAATGAAGAGTGGTGCACCCAACCCAATGGGTTTGGGTCAGCCCAAATGGCCCCAAGGCCAAACCCGACCCCATGGGTCAAATTGGCTAATTCAAAATCCTTCCTCCACCTAATTTGATGCACATGGGAGGTTGGAAATCCATTCAAGGCCTCAAACTGACCATGTCCAAAAGTTAATAGATCAAACAACACCTCTAATTTGTTCAATTGGATCAAAACAACAAGATAGGTGTCAGTCATCTGATTGCCATAGGGGGAGATATACTCCCCCTAATTCAATTTGAAATTATGATTCCCTCATTCAATTGAAGCTAGAGTGTTAGGAAAGATCAAAGAGACCCTTCTTAAGCTTTCTAAGAGGTATTTGAAAAGTGATCTTCTCGGTTTTCTCCATTGAAAAATAGGGGAGCTCACTTGAACCTTCAACTTCCTTCACACTCCAAACTACTTCAATTTCTCTTGGACACTCCCTCTGAGGATCAATTCAAGTGCACCCAAGCTCTCATTTGAGTTCCCAAAGTAAGGAGAGGAGGAATTAAATCAATTCCATAAGGGAGATCAAGTGGTGTTGGTCCATAGGAAGTTCCACTCAACCCCAAGGCTTGAAACTTTCAACAAGGCTTTGTCTCCACTAGACGAAGCTACCTCATCGAGCTCGAGCACTGGTGATCACCTTCGTGAGGTATGGAATTTTTTGACCACTTAGCTTAGTGGGTGTTGGTCTTTTGTGAAAGCAATTTTCTAGTCATGTAAAATCCAGCATTGGATATGCTCCTTATTAGCTTTAGATGGTGTGGGAACAATCTTGTTCCAATCCAAGCTCAATCAAGCTCAGATCTTTCCTAAGATCATGGACGGCTTATGTTAATCCTAAAGGAAGAACTTGGAAAATGGTAGCCATCCATTCGTGCATTTTGGATGGATGACCATGATTATTCCTACGTTTAGAAAATCATTTATCCTTTTATAAACCGTAGGATGATCCCTGGATGTCCAATCTTTGATCAAACGGCAGGGATCAAAGTGTGACCCACCATCGAGTCACCGATGTGACATTTAAGTAAGTGGCTCACAGTGCGATGCATGTAAAGCATGCTGATGGACGCCGCCACGTGTCGCATGAGGGATTAGTTAGGGAATTTAATTAATTCTAATTAGTCTCTTAACTTTCAAAAATTCATATCTCCCTTAATAAAATTTAGAAAAATATGAGGTAAAATCTTATGGAAAGATAATTCAACTTAGAATATTTTAAAAATAATTTCAATGAATTTTGAATCATCCTTTTCTCTAATTTTGGGTTTTATTAAAAATCATATTTTTCTAATTACCTTTTAATTAAACCTTTGATTGATCCCAAACTTCTTGGGTATATTTTAGGGGATAACTTCTACTTTCCTAATTTTTTTGGGATTTATTGAAGGCTTAATTGGGGTAATTGCAAATGTGTTTCTTAATTACCCTTCTTTTGTAATTAAGGATAATTAGGGTCCGAATTAGAGTTTTAATTCATTATTAAGGTTGATTAAAGTTAGATCTAGTGGATAGGAGATTTAGGGAATAATTTTGGGGCATTTCCCTAAGTTATTCCCTAAACCCCTTTTCTTTCCTTAATCCTCTCTTAATTAAGGGTTAATTCATTAATTATCCCTTTAATTAATTTCTAAAAAATTCTAAAATTTCCAGAACTTAATTAACTACTTTGGGTAGATGCTTAGGTGTTTAAAGCCTAAGTTCAATTAAGAAAATTAAAACCCAATTCATACTATGAAAGGGTGTTTTGAAATTACTTAAAGCTAAACCCATTAGTTTAATTAACCATTAATCATGAGCCAAATTAAATTAGGCCCTTTTATTCTTATGTTCATTGCAAGTTTAAATTCCTTGTGAGTTTTTATGTCATCTCATTGGCTCATAATTACTTGGTTAATTATGCTAAGGTGGTGTAGGTAAGGGTTAATTAATTTGCTTAATTTACACCTTAACCTAATTAATACATAAAAATAGATCTAATCATCTAAAAAAATAAAAATACCAAACACATGTGGGAATGTGTTAGGAATAGCAAACTCAATTCACATTTTCAAAATTAAATAAAACTTAGGAGCAGACAAATATCACATTGAATACACTTTGATTTATTTTAAACTTTCTTATTCCATAAGAATGTCTTTAGGATTTAATTAAAGTGACTGTGTTTACATGCTTTCATTGCTTTGATTATTTCCCCAACATGTTAAATTTGTATGTCATGTGGTTTCATGCATCCATATTTTTCAAATTCAAATATAAAATGAAATTGTTTACTTTATGTCAAATTTGCATGTGTTGGCTAAAGTAGAAATATGAGTGGCTATTATCACTACTAAATTAAATTATTTTCCAAAATATACAAATCAATTATCAAATCTGAAAATGTGCTAATTATATTTTAATTATAAGCTTGCATGTGAAAGAATATAAGGATGTGCTTAGCATAGATTTCCTTTCTCTCTTATGTTAGTATAGTTTTGAATAGGAGTTGGCAAGATATATGGTTCATTTGAAAAGAACCTAACAATTACCTAATTCTATATCCTATTCATTCTTATGCTATCACTTAAGAAGGGTTACCTATGCTTGTACACATAAATGGCATAAGTAAAATGAATCAATTAATATAACTTTTGCATTTTTTTCTTTTCCATTCATTTCTTTTATACACATATTTCTATTTAAGGAAAGTGATTTATTAGTCTAAACAACCCTGAGGTTGTGAGGCTTTAAGTAGCCCTAAGTAGGTCTTATACCTTACACCTGGTTAACAATGGCATTGTACTCACTTATGCCTTTCTTACTTTCATGTGTATATGTGAAAAATTGGATAAAGAAACCCTTTTCTACTTTAGAAAAAAAAAATCATGCATAGTGAACTTCCTAGTTTCTTTAAATGGATTACTTAGCATGCATCATAAAGTATGTTAAATATTCTCATTTGTATGTATAGATATGCTTAGGACTCATTCATATGCATGTTATACATGTTGGGAAAGAAATGAAGTGATGTGTGTTATGTAAATTTGGTTCATTTTATTTAATCTTAAAATGCCTTTCTTTTGAATAGGTTTGTTTAGAGTTCATCTAAACTTAGGATTAACTAAAAGACTTAATCAAAACATTCACTAAACAAAACTAAAAGTATGAATATACTTTAGAAATTACTTAGGTTAGAGAACGAAAGAGAAGTTCTCTTCTCTTTCCCCCTCTTCATAACTTAGTAATTAATTGTAGGATTCACTTGAACCAAATCAAAATATGAAATAAAATCAATCCTAAAATAATTAAACAACTTAAATGAAACCCTCCTCTAAGTTGAACATGTTTTCACACTTAGAAAATTTAAACTTAAAGCCATAGCTAAGCATACCACACAAACCTTTAAAGCATACATATTAGCCTAAGTCACCACTTCTAGCTTTAGGTTAGGGCGGTGCATGATTTGATATTTTATTTTATTTTTTGATATATGTTTTAGACTGGATGTTAGGATGTATGCTCATGGAATGAATGGTAGGACGCCTTAGTCTAATCATTATTTTCTGTAGGGGATTGTTCTTAATGGACACTATCATACATAAACATATAAAATGCTTTTTCTTTTAGGTGTTCATACCCCTAACCATAATCCAATAGGCCGGGTGGACTTAATCACCCATGTGTGGGTTTATAAGTCCAATATACATGCTTGGGATTTGTGTAGTTTGTTTCATCTAATCTCTATTTTGCAGGTGTTAGTTAGATTTCCATTCTTTTCCTTTTCATGTAAATTTGTGCAATTAGGATTTTGGAATGATTGTTATGGGGATTAGGATGAGCATTGGTCATAAGATCCCATCTTATGCACCATGTGAAACCTTGGAGCATCTACCTTCCAACCATCCCAAAAGAAGGAACCAAAGAAAGAAAAGAAGAAGAAAGGAAGAAGAAAGATGAAAAGAAGAAAGAAGAAATGAAGCTTGAAGACCCCCATAATAATGAATTCCTTTACTTAATTGTAATTTAATTCATTTGTAATCTAGGTGGTATAAGGGTTGAGCTCGGCTACCCAATTTGTTATTTTCGGTTTGTGGTGGTGCCCACCACAAGACCTTTTATTCTTTTTTTATTTAGCTTTATATTAAGTGGCATCTTTTCCTAGTTTCTTCCTTGCTTTATGTATGGCCTGGATGTTGATTAGGCTCTTTAGGAAAAAATAAATCTTTTACCAAACTTAACAACCCAAAATTAAAATAAAGAACTCATAACCTCACCTAAAGCTTAGGTTTATAATTAAATAAAAGTAATAGCAATCCCTTAGCTAGAAGAGTATTTCTTTTACAATATCATGCACAAATGCATCTTATTTCACTATTTATTTGAGGGCTTCCACCTTTTCCAGAGAAACTTGGCTTGACCTTTGAGAGCCATGGTAGAAATACACCTCATCCCTTCTCACTAATTTTGGCCAATAACTTTATTTCTCATGCATTAGGAATATGAATCCTATTAGCTTGAGTCAAAATAATTTTCTAAAAATAAGTAAAAAAATGAAATTTCAATTGCATTAGATTTAGGTCATTTGAAGCATGCCCTCACATGATCTAGTCTATTTAGAGAGTGAGTTTAAGGATTTGGTCTCTTTCTAAGTAAATAATAGCCTAGCTATCTTGCATAAGCAAAATGACTTGCCTATATGTATTTAAAATCGTAGGAGGAGTTAGTTGGCACCCCTAGGCGGTTGTAAGTCCAAGCTGTCGAGTGATTTATCCTCTCTTGTGGAGGCAAACCAATTGCCCATTTTTGCCTTAGATTTAGGTTATGCTTTTGGCCCTCGCCAAAGCTCCCTAGATTTATATTTTGAGGTTGCTTCTCTGCTTTGTGGGTAATAAGCATAATTCCTCACCTCTTAGGCATTTCCTTAATCTTGTATTATGGAATCATAAGTCCTAAATTTCTAATGAAAAATTCAACTCAAACATATTAAATCAATTTCAAAAATATAAAGCCTAACTATAAGATAGTTTGAGATGCTCACTAGGTTTCCTAGCATCGTGGGCATCTCCTACTTATCTTTCTTTTGGCTTCGATAATAACTCCCTATCTTTGATCAATCACATTTGATCTTTAAAAATAAATCAATTGATTGATAGTCCTTTCTTATTGAAATCTTTGAAAACAACGATCATTTACCTTAATCGAGGGTTTTTTAAAAAACCCCCATTCCTTAGGATGTAATTAACTATAGGGGTTCACCCCTGTAGGGAACTTAACGAACCTTATTTAAAATAAACTCTGCTTTACTTTTCCAAGTAAAGTAGGGGAAGAATCTTTGGTACATATGCAGACCCATCATCCTTAGGAGTCCTTATTGAGATGATTAGGTCCATTAAAGGGTAGTGACTTCTATCTTTCGAGATATTATACTATTCCTTGATGACGTACTCGATCACCTGAATAAGTACATCTGTGGATCTGCGTGGCATCCTAAAATGATGAATTTTTATAGTCTTGCCTTTCCTTTTCTTACCCACAAATTTGAAGGCTGACTCTATAGAAATTTTTCTCCACACTTAGCTTGACCTAATTTGAGTGATTGATCATCCTATGATGATCATTTCTCACAATGTGAGGCTTAGATGGGCTTAGTTCAATTCAATTTGTGTAGGATTAGAATTTGGCTCAAAAAAGGTGCTTTAGGTCACTTTGGGTCAAGTGAGCTTGAATGGGTCAATTAGCTTGATCAAGGCTTGATTCAAGTTTGGTTGAACTCACATATGGACTTATGATTGAAATATAAATCCAATTGAAAGTGATTTGGATTAAACATATTTTGATTCATTTGATAATTCCACATTCAAATGGGTGAACATGGGTTTGATTTGGCTAAGTTCAAGAATTTGACTTGAAAGGGTATAGGTTGGATCTAGGTTAGATTTGGATTTGAGTTTTGAATTTAGTTTTAATTATTTGAATATTTATTTTATTTATATTTGTGAATATAAGTGAGAATATAAATGGGTTATGAGAAAATCTTTGAATTTGGAGTGATTTGAATTTGATTTGAAGGAGTTCAAGGATTTGACTTGAAAGAGTTTAGGTTGGATTTAGGTTGAGTTTGGATTTAAGTTTTGAATTGATTCTGGGCATTTAAATTTATATTTGTGAATATAAATGAGAATATAAATGGTTTATGAGAAGATCTCTTGAATTTGTAATGATTTGAATTTGATTTGAATTTGAGAAAATCAATTAGGTTGGAATTTATTTAAGGTTTGATTTGGAATTGATTTGAATTTAAAGTTGATTTGAATTTGAAGTTGGTTTGAATTTGGAGTTGACTTGAATTTGAAGTAAATTTGAATTTGAAATTGATTTGAATTTGAAGTTGATTTGAATTTTAGGTTGATTTGAATTTGAAGTTTGACTTGAAAGGAGGAAGTAGGGATTTGGTCAAGCTATAGGGTAGGAAAGTTTTCCTAATACCCCTAAGACATAACCTAATCCTATGGCTAACTCTTCTAAGTCTCTAGGGTTAGGTTAAGTGTTCACCTAATCACTAGAAGTGTCTTAAGACTAAGAAACTCTTAATGTCTAGAGGAGTCCTATGTGTAAGATGAAGTTGAAGGCTCACTCCAAAAGTGAGGTCAATAGAGTGGTATGACCATATGACTTAATCTACAAGTGCAAATTTTTTTAAAATTTTATTCCATTTTGGACTCAATATTTTAGACAAAAGCTTTAGGATTTCTTTATTCCTAAATGCATGATGAAATAGACTATTTGCTAAATAAAAATAAGGAGGGTAAAGCTCCATTGTCACGGGTTTCTCAAATGGGTCAGGCAGTCCCTATTGTGTAAGGACGGAGGCCCTCATTTTTCAAGGGTGGTAGATGTTGTTATGCATGATGTGAGACATACAACATTCATCTAAGGGGTTGCTAAATCTTTTAATTATCTTGTTTAAAGGTTAACCTTTATGGTGAGGTTATGAGTTATTTTAAAGCTTAGTTATGAGTGATTAGTTATATATAAAAAATATTTTATCCTAAGAGCCTACTGCATTTATGCCACATATTAAAGCATCAAACATTAAGAAACTATGGAAAAGATGCAATCCTGATGCACAATCTAAACAAATCATCAATCAATTTTGTAGATTACCGCAAAAGAATAAGAGGCCAGTGAGGTTGGGTTCTGACGTACACCCTGAAATAGAAAATATGGATAGCTGAGCTCTACCCTTATATAGCCCAAAACATAAATGAATAATTACAATTATAATTACAATCAAAGTTAGATGTTATGGGGGTCTTCTTTTCTTTATTCTTCTATCCTCTTCCTTGCTTGATTTGATTTGCTCTAAAGGCGTCACAAGACATCCCAGGATAAAGCCTTTTAGCCACTGCTCATCCTAATCCCCGTAGCAATAATCCTAATTCCTATTACAAAAATTGCATTCATATTGAAAAAGTGAATCTAACTACACCTATAAAATAGAGGTTACCTAAACTAATATACAATCCCCAAGTAGTTATCTTTGTAATTTAAACTTAGCACCCTACACATGAGTAACCAAGCCCACCTATCCTAACTTGGATTATATTTATAGGTTTAAGAAACCTACAAAGAGAACATTCATACTCATTTTTAAGCAACCACTTAAGCATAATCCCTTGCAAAAAATATGATTAGGCTAAGAGCGGCCTAACATCCAATCTACGTAACATACACCCTAACATCCAATATAAAATAAGATCATAAAACAAAACATACATCACACATACACCATCCTAACTTAATATTAGAAGTGGTGATTTCTTTCTAATGTGTGTTCTAACACTTTGTGTAGTATGTCTTAACTAAGCATTAGAGTTATGATTTTCTAAATGTGGTAGAATTTAATTTATCATAAGGGTTGGTTTCATTTCAAGTTGTTTAATTGATTTGTGAATTTGAATTTATGTTTTACTTGGTTCATTTGATTTACACTTAGCATCTAAGTGTTATAAAGAGAGGAAAAAAGATTACCCTCCTTCATTCCTACCTTAAGCCACTTTCTAAAGCACATTTTTATGATTTAGTTCTCTTTGGTGAATGATTTATTAAGTAATTTTTTTATTGATCATAAGTTTAGTTGAACCTTAAAAAATTCAATTCAATTTGAAAGGCATCTTAAGATTAATATGGTTGAATTACTATCACATTGCACATGTTGAACCATTACTTATGGCATGCATATGATTCAATCCTTAGTATATTTATACATATAATATATTTTGGCACACTTAAATGATCATGAATGCATTGACACTAGTGGAAAAGTAGATTTCATTCTCTAATTGAGTATGCATACATATGTATAAAAGACATAAGCAAGTTTGTGTCATTGTTTAAATTAAGAAAGTGAGGTAATCAAATGACCTCCTTGGGGTTACTTAAAGCCTCGTATTCCCGGGATGTCCAAACTATATACTTGTTATCTTAAATACATATGAATGTATATATAATTATAAGGATGAAATTCATACAAGAGTTGTATTTTATCTCATTGAACTATTCATACTTATGACTTAAAGTTTTATCCAAATTCTAATACAAAAATACATGGGAGTGAAATTGAATGAGTATGTGTCAGTTAACTAGGGAAGTGAGGTAATCAAATAACCTCTTTGGGGTTACTTAAAGCCATGTTCCTAGGATTTCCAAAGTATATACCCATTTGCATTCAAACACATGTAGATTTGTACACATGAACATAGGAAAGAAGGCTCCAAATCACATGACTAATCAACTCAATGATTTAAATAATTATGGATGCATGCATTTTTAGTAAGACAGAGGATTCTAATTCTTTGATTAAGTACACACATACATGTATGGAAGATATGAGCAAATAAGTGTTATTGTTTAAACCAGTGAAGTGAGGTAATCAGATGACCTCCTTAAGGCTACTTAAAGCCTCGTATTCTCAGGAAGTCCAAACTATATATTTTCTTTCTTACATACATATAGATGTATAGATAATTAGGAGAAAGAGAATCATGCAAAGTAGTACTTTATTTGATTGAATTATTTATATATATATGAATTAAAGCTCAATCCAAACTATTATATAAACATACATAGAAATGAAATCAAATAAGTTACCTATCATTGTTAGCTAGGGAAGTGAGGTAATCAAATGACCTCATTGGGGATACTTAAAGCCTTGTATTCCAAGGATGTAGGCTATATACTTATTAATATTTAAATCTATGTAAATCTATATATAAACTTAGGAAAGATAGCTTCATTTCCCACATACTCAAACTATAAACACATGTGAGTCCTATATGTATTCATAACCATTATCACTACATATATTATTATCAATTTATAAACTTTGAAAAATATATTTGAATTTATTAGTGATAATAGCCACATATATAGCTAAGTTAAATTAACACATGCAAGCTTACATAATTAATTTCATTTTATTCACTTAAATTTGAAAACATGAATGCATGGATTCATATGGCATACAACATTTAAAGTAGTTAGAATGAAATAATCAAATATAAACATGTGATTCATTCAACCAAATTAATTCCTAAGGACAATTATATTAAGTAAAATTATTTAAGGAAAACCAAAGTTTCTTATTGATTTGGTTTTGGATTTGAGTTGATTTAAAAATGAAAAAAAAATTAATTGCTATTTTCACCCTATTCCCAAGTTGGTAATCTTAATCAATTCAAGGAAAGATAATTAAGTAGATTTTATAAATTAATAAAGTTAAAATATTTAACAAACCATTTGATTATCCTTTCTTATGCTTCTTTAATTTGATTAATCATTTAATTATGAGCCACAAATGAAATGAATATGTGAGAAATTGAAATTGCAATGTTCTTAAAGGCTTAATGCATTGGCTCATAATTAAAGATTAATTAGATTAAAGAATCTAATTAAGTACTCTTATGATTTTCTCACACTTATGGGTTAATAATAACTTCCTTAAGGGTCTTTATGTTGTTAAATACATAAAGATGAACCCTTAATTTCATTGTTAATTATTTAATATGTGTGGTGTTTATTTTTTAGATGTATATGGGGGACACCACCCAAATCATAGGAGGTACTTATTGAAGTGATCATAGGAGTCTTCATTCTTCATATCTCCATCTCTCCATTTCTGGTTTGGTTGTGCTTTAATGGCATCACAGGGCACCTTAAGACAAAAACCTTCTAGCCACTGCTTATCCTAATCCCCTATAGCACTAATCCTAATTCTTATTTTTGCAAAATTATATTTTATATATGAAAAAGTAAATCTAACTACACCTATAAAATAGAGATTAGCTAAACAAACATACAATCCTAAGCAATTATATATATAATTTGGACTTAGCACCTGCATGGGTAACCAAGCCCACCTATCCTAACTTGAATTGGGCTTAGTAGTTTAAGCAACTTACAAAGAGAGCATTTATATTTATTTTTAAGCACCCCCTTAAGCACAATCCCCTACAAAAAATATGGTTAGGCTAGAAATGGCCTAACAACCAATCTACGAAGCATACACCCTAACATCCAATCTAAAATAGTACATCACATCATGCACAATCCTAACTTAAGACTAGAAGTGGTGACTTAATTCTAATGCAAGTGTTAAGGCTTGTGTGGTATATCTTACTAAGCATTAGAGTTATATCTTTCTAAGTGTGGGGAGATTTAATTTAACATGAAAGGTTTTCACTTCAAGTTGTTTACTTGATTTGAGAATTTTTAATTTATGTTTTCTTTAATTTCGTTTGAGTTACACTTAGCAACTAAGTATTATAAAGAGAAGGAAAGGATTGCCCTCTTTCATCCCTACCTTAAGCCACTTTCTAAAGTATATTAATTTAATTTAGTTCTCTTTAGTGAATGGCTTATTAAATGATTTAATTAATAGTAAGTTTAAGTTTACCTTAAATGATCCTATTCAATATGAAAGGCTTCTTTAGACTATTCCAATTGAATTACTATCACATGACATATGCTAATCCATTCCTTTCCATCACATGTAACATGCATTTGATTTCAATCCTAAGTATACCTATACATGCAATAAGTTTTAGCACACTTACATGATGAATGTATATATGTATATTTGAAGTTTATATTCTTTTATGTTATTAAACTATTTTATTATATTAGTTTAAAGCTCTATCTAAATTCTTATACAAAAATACATATGAATGAGATTAAATATAATGTGTCATTGTTAACCAGGGAAGTGAGATAATTATATGACCTCCTTGGGGCTAACTAAAGCCTCGTATTCCCGGAATGTCCAAACTATATTGTCATTTGCATTCGAACATATGTAAATTTATATACATGAATATGAGAAAGAAATCTCCAAATCACATGACTAGATAATCCGAACACTTAGTCAATTATGAATGCATACATCTTTTAATAAAAAAGAGAGACTTTCATCCTTTAGCCACACATACATACACATGTAAATAGAAAGAAGCTAGTATGAGCCTTTGTTAACCGGGGAAGTGAGGTAATCAAATGACTTTCTTGGGGCTAGCTAAATCCTCATGTTCCTAGGATGTCCATACTATATACTTTGATATCACTACACATGAATGTATATGTAAATGAAGGAAGAAAATCATGAAAAAATCATATTAATTTAAAGTTCTATCCAAATTCTTATACAAAAATACATCGGGATGAAATTAAATAGGTGTGTGCCATTGTTAACTAGGGAAGTGAGGTAATGAAATGACCTCATTGGGGATAGTTAAAGCCTCATATTCTTGGGATGTCCAGACTATATACCCATTTGCATTCAGACATATGTAAATTTATATACATGAATATAAGAAAGAGAGCTCCATATCACATCACTAATTAATTCAATCACTTAGTCAATTATGGATGCATGTATTTTTAGTAGAAATGGGTATTTTCATTCTCAAATTGCATATACATACACATGTATGAAGAAATAAGCAAATACATGCCTTTGTTAACCAGGGTAGTGAGGTAATCAGATGACCTCCTTGGGGCTAGCTAAAGCCTCATATTCCCAGGATGTCCATACTATATACTTTGCTATCTCATTACACATGAATGTGTACATAAATGGAGGAAGGAAAATCATGCAAAAATTGCATTATTTTTATTGAATCATTTATGCATGTGAATTAATGTTCTATCCAAATTCTAATGTAAATACATGTAAATGAAATCAAATAAGTACATGTCATTATTAACCAGGGAAGAAAGGTAATAAAATGACCTCCTTGGAGCTACCTAAAGCCTCCTATTCTCGGGAAGTCCAGACTACATACTTATTAATATTCAAATACATGTAAAATTACATATGGATTAAGGAAAAAAAAGCTTTACCTCACATAACTAAGCTATAAGCACATGCAAAGCCTATATGTGTTCATAACTACCATCACTCTATAATTGATTTATAAACTTTGAAAAGTAATTTGAATTTATTAGTGATAATAGCCACACATATTATAAATCAGTCTAACACATGCAAGATTACTTAAAAGAAAATCATTTGATTTAATTAGTTTTGAAAAGATGAATACATGATTTCAAATGACATATAATATCTTAACATGATTGGAAAGGAATATATAAACATAAACACATTATTTCATTCAATTCAATTAATTCTTAAGGACAATGATATCTATATTTGTTAATTAATTTGTTTTAACAAATGTAATTAAGTTTATTTTTTATGAGTTAATTAGATTATAGTATGCATTAAATACATTAATTAACCTTTCATATGTTACCTTAATATAATTATCTAAATAATTATGAGTCAATAGGATATGCACATGAATTGAAAATTAAATTAGTAATGATCCTAAGAAATAAAAGGGACCTAATGCAATTGACTCAAATGGTTAATTAGATTAAAGAACTTAATTAAGTACTCTCATGATTTCCCCACATAGGTGGGTTAACCATAATTTTCTTAAATATCTTTAGGTTATTAAACATCTAAAGATCTACCCATGATTCAATCAATAGGTTCTGATGTGATTATAATTTGATTAGTTGATTAATTAATTAATTTAACCTTTAATGAATTCCCAAATTAATTGATTTCTCTTTAAATGGAATTGACTTAGGAAAAGATTGGGAAATGGGTCCCCATCTCATTTCCCTTGCCCACTCACTGTTCAATAATTAGCAAGCTTAATTAATTATTTCTTTATTGTTGTAAGGTTAATTAATTGATTAGAATAATCAAGAGGGTGATTAAAGATCAAATAGTTAATTATCCCAAATAACTTAGCAATAAATTCCAAAAAATTTTGGGAGGTAGAGGTCATCCCATTAAACTAACCCACAAAGCATGGGATTAATTACCTGAGTAATTAAAGAGTAATTAAGCTAATTAAGTTTTTAATTATACTTAAACTAAGCCTCTATTACTATTGAAAATAAATTGGAATTAATTTTAAATGATTCTCCTTCAAAATATCTTTAAATTGTGTCTTTATTTATAATTTTTGAAGTTTTTATGATTTATTATGAATTATAAAAGTTTCAATTAAAATCAATTAATTACCCATGATTAAGCCTAATCCAGTCGGCACCATGTGGACCACTGATGTGGTGCACTTTTCATGTGGCGCCATGGGATTTGTCACTTAAATGCGTCTGACTCAATGCTGATGTGGCTAGCAGCGGACGCACTTTCATCTCCGCAGTCTGATCTAGGATCGGAAGGCGCAGATCGAACATGTTGTTCCTTAAGGATTAAAATCAAAGAAGTTTAATGGATTAATCAATGATCATCCATCCCAATTATGTGAAACGGATAGTGCATGATCCGTCATCACATGAGCGAGGGAGGATGGAGGCCATCCGCCATTTTTCACTCGATCTGAGCTCACCCAAGCTCAAATCAACTATAAACGGATCCCACACCTTGTGCAAAGGATCCAAAGGGATCTAATGGCTAAGATTATATGGCGTGCAAGTTTCCTTTGAAAACTCTAACAAAAATCATCCAAAGCTCAATTTTAATGGAATTAGCTCATCGAAGCTCAAGACCGGTAGTAAATCTGATTGAGGAAGCTTCGTCTAGTGGAGATGAAGTCCTATTGAGCAACACTTGGATCAATTTTCCCTCATTCACTCAGAAGGAAAAAATTTATTGCTTTGGAGTTTAGTTTTGATCAAACTCCTACCTTTGATGGTCAGGAAGCGATTCGTTCTTGCTCGATGAGGTGTGGGGATGGGATGTGTGAAGTTAATTTTGTTTTGGTGAAGAAATGAGGGAGTTGGATCAAAAGAGGGGTTGTTATGTTTCAGGATGGACAGGAATGGACTTTTTTGATGAGGGGACGGGCTTAGGAACTCATGGGATAGCTCTGGCGGCTCATCTTGAGTAGCTAGGGCCCTAAGGATGCTCAATATGTCGATTTGGATTGAAAGGGAATGCCTGCCAAGGGGGAGAGTGGTTGTCCTTCAGTTTCAAAGTGCCAATGGGGGATGTGAGGTGAGTTCACCGCCTCATGGGTCATGCCCGACCCAACTACCACTTGGGTTAGGTTTGGTAGTGTCCTAGGTGCCTCAGTGGACTAATGGGAGGTTTCCAAGTGGTCAAGAAAAGAAATGGCCACTTAAATTGGTGATTTGTCTCATATGATACCCTTAATCCAAGGGTATAATGGTCATTTAGCATTGGATTTGATTTGGGCTGGTTCGAAAAGAGCCCAAGGTGGGTCAGCCCAAGTTTCAAGTGATTTGGAATTGATTTGATTTGATTCGACTCAATTTGAGTCATAGGTCAAGTTGGGTCAATTTGGATTAAGTTGACCAATTGGTCAAAGTGGGTAAAATCAAGGGTTGGGTTAAGTTCATATGGTCATTTGGAAGGTTTTAGCTCAATTTGTTTGGTTTAGTTTGGCTTAGATTTGATTTTGGCTCATTTGAGTTCATTTGGGTCAAATGGGTCAAGTTAACCAATTTGAACAAATTGACCAAGTGGCTTTGGTCAGGTGTTGGTTTAGGTTAGATTGACCAATTTAACATGATTGTAAGCTTTGGTTTGAATTAATTTGGATTTGATTTTGATTTAGGCCAATTTGAACCTTTAGGTCAATTTGGGCTAAGTGGGTCAATTGTATTCGATTGGTTAAATTGGGTTCAATTATGGCTTTGGTCAAATTCAACAATCAATTTGGAATGAACTTGAGCCATTGGTTGCAATCAATTTTGTTTATATTTTGATTTGACCCAATTTGGCCTTTTAGGTCAATTTGGCACAACTTGGGTCAAGAGAGCCAATTAGGTTTGGTTTGGCTCAATTGAAGGTCAAATCATATTCAAATATTGATTTTGAGTTGGTATGAATCATCAGTTTCAAGGGATTTGGCTTAGGCTGCAATTTAGCTAGTTTGGGTTCATATGGGTTAAGAGGGTTGACTTTGTTTGACCTAATTTGTCATAATTGATCAACCTAGAGTGATCAACAATCACGATAGGAGGTTTTGGTTGGCTTAGTTCAATCCAATTTGGATTAAGTGAATCTAAATAGGTCAATTGGCTTGATTTTATTTGTATTGGATTTAGTTGAGTTTATATATGGGTTTAGGATTGAGATATAAATTCAATTCCAATTGATTTGGTTTGGATGAGTTTAGGTTCAATTAAATATTTCAAGTCAAAGGGTTAGATTGGGTTTGACTTGGGTTGATTTTGATTTAGCTTGGTGATTGTAGATTTCATTCAGATTTAATTTATATTTGAGGTGATGATTGAAGTTATAATTGATTCATGAGAAAATCAATTGATTTTGAAGTTTAGATTAGAGGAATTTAGCTAAGTCCATGGAATTGGTTCATATGGATTAGGAAGGATCATGAATTAGTTTGGTTTAGTTTGGTTTTGTTTTGATCATTTGAACATATATTTGATTTATATTTAGGAGGATGATTGAAGATATAAATTATATGAGAAAATCAATTGAGTTTGGATTGATTTGGATTAAGATTTGGCTAAGCCCATGGAATTGGTTCATATGGCTTTGGAAGGGTCTTGATTTAGTTTGATTTAGTTTTGATCATTTGAATGTATATTTGATTTATATTTGGAAGATGATTGAAGATATAAATTGATTATAAGAAAATCAACTGAGTTTTGATTGATCTGGATTAAGATTTTGCTAAGCCCATGGAATTAGTTTATATGGCTTACGAGGGATCTTGATTTAGTTTGATTTAATTTTGATCATTTGAATGTATTTTATCTATATTTGGGAAGATGATTGAAGATATAAACTGATTATGAGAAAATCAATTGAATTTTGGATTGAATTTGAATGGAAATTTGGCTAAGTCCATTGAATTGGTTATGTGGCTTAGGCTTGGATTTTGATTTGATATGTGATTTGATTGTAGATTTGATATGAATTGAATTGGTTGTGGGTAAAGAAGGTGAACATGGATTGGGTTTCGGCTACAAGTTAGATGGATCTCCCTAAGTCCTATGGTATAGTCTAATCCTCGTGATTACCCTTCTAAGTCTCTAGGCTTAGGTTAAGTATTCACCTAACTACTAGAAGTGTATTACGACTAATAAATTCTTAGTGTCTAGAAGACTCCTGGGTCTAAGAAGAGGAGATTGAATCCTCACTTTAAAAGTGAAGTCGACAATATGATTTGCATTCCAATTTGATTTTATTTAGCCACTCAATTAATCAATTAATCACTTAATTACCTTAATTAACCTTCTTGAAATAAAATGGGTTTAAGAAAGAGATTAAGAATGAGATCCTAATCCCATTTCCTCACCCATTCACTATTAGATAGTGATTAATAAGCTTAAGTTAATTATTTTTTACTATTTGGGAGGTTAACTAATCAATTAAATTAATTAAGAAAGTAATTAAAGATTGATCGGTCAATTTCCCTAATTACTTAAGCAATAACTTCCAACAAAATTATGGGAGGTAGAGTTCATCCCATGAAATTGATTCCCCAACTTTAAGATTAATTTCCCAAGTAATTAGGGCTTAGTTAAGCTAATTAAGTTTACACCTAAACTTTAATTAAGCATTAATTACTATTTAAAATTAATTGAAATTATTTTTAAATAATTCTCCCATGAATTACCTTTAAAATGACTATTTGTGTGTATTTTTTGAATTTTTCTACAATTAGTTATGATTTTTCAAAGTTTCAATGATTAAAACCTTTTAATTAAGCCTAATTAAGTCAAATCCCATCAGTGCCACATGGATCACTAGCATGATTGGCTACTTAAACCCATCCGATGCTGTGTCGTGGAATTGGCTACTTAAACTCATCTAAAGTGGTGCCTACGTGGCAGCGGCAGACACGATTAAACCTGAAGTTCTTAAGGGATTAAATTGAGATTATTTTAACGGATTGATCACAGCCATCTGTTCCAATCACACGGAATGGACAACGGGTGATCTATCATCTCTTGCACGATAGAAGACGGACACCGTCCACCTTCCCCCACTCGATCTAAGTTCGTCAGAGCTCGTGAGATGTTGAAATCAATCCCACACCTTCATGTGAGAGATCCTAAGATATCTAATAGTGGATTTTGCATGACATTAACATTCATTACAAAAGGCCTAGAAAAATTTAGAAAATCTCAGTTTGTCAAAAAAGTACCTCACCAGAGCTTCAGACCGGCGGCTAATTGACTGAGGTAACTTCACCTGGATGAGGTGAAACCCTGTTGAGAAGATGGTGTGTTTCCTCCCCGCAAATCATTCTATGGACCAAGCACCGCCGCAATCCTCGATGGAGTTAGCTTAAGAGGTACTTCCAGTGGTCGGGGAGCTCAGGGAATTAATTGAAGTGGGGTTGATTTTTGGGAAGGTTGGACTGTAGGAGTGCTATGTTCGCTGGACATTTTCGTGGGGAACACCTAGGGAGCTCTGAATGCACTGGGAACTCATCTCTCCGCTAGGGCTGAGTGTTCAAGTGTCTTGTTTGAATTGAATTGAGAGGGGGGGGGGGGTACCCTCCTCCCTTGGATTGGATGGTTGAGAAAAACTCCTCAATTTTCGGCCGCTCGACCACCATAGGTGGCTGGAGGGGACAAGACAAGGCTGTGGTGGCTTAGTTTTATTGGCCAAGGGCTCTGGTTGGTGGCTTGAGGTGGTCTCCTTCATCTTCAGTCCAATCAATGAGGGGAGATGGGTTAAGCCAACTCTCCTTGGTCCATGGTCGACCTAGCCACCATGTTAGGTTAGCCACATAGATAAAGTTCCAATTTAGCTCTTGGGTGGCTGCCAAATGCAAAAAGTGGTTAGTTGACCACCCAAAAGTGAGTTTAATCCCATGTGGAGAGGTTTATCCAATGGGTAATAGGTCAAATTAGGTTCCAATTAGGTTGGGTTAGTTTCGGGCTGACCTAAGGTGAGCCAAGGATGGGGTCAAGCCAAATTTCATTGGGTTTGGGCTTGATTTGAGTGGGTTTGGCCCAATTAATTGACCCATGTAGGTCAAATTGGGCTAGGTTGGGTCAAGTTGACCAATTAGTCAAATTGGGTCAAACTAAGGGTTGAGTCATGTTCAAATGAGTATTTGGAGTGTTTTGGTGCAGTTGGTTTGGTTCAATTTGGCTTAGATTTGGATTTGACCCATTTGAGTCCAAATGGGTCAAATGGTTTAGGTTGACCACTTTGACCAAATTGACTAAACTAGCTTAGGTTAAGCATTGGTTCATGTTCAATTGATCAATTGAACATGATTGTAAGTCTTTATGTCAATTAATTTTGATTTGGTTTTGATTTAGGCCAAATTGATCTTTTAGGTCAATTTGGGCTAAATAGGTCAATTGGGTTCAATCAAGGGTTCAATTAAGTTCAATAATCAATTTAAAATGAACTTGAGCCATCGATTACAATAAATTTTGGTTAGATCTTTGATTTGACCTAATTTGGTATTTTAGATCAAATTGGGTCAACTTGGGGTGAATGGGTCAATTGAGTTAGGTTTAGCATAATTAATGGTCAAGTCATGTTCAATGATTGATCTTAGGTTAATGTGAATCATTAATTTTAATTAATTTTGCTTAGGGTAAAATTTGGCTAGTTTGATTTATGTAGTTAAGTGGGTTGACTTCGTCAAATGGTCTAGTTGACTTAGTTTGACCTAATTGATGGCAATTGAATCAATGATGATCAACAATCATCATAGGAGATTTTGGAGGGTTTGATTGAATCCAATTTAGGTTGGATTGAAGTTTGGCTCAAATAGGTCCTTTAGGCCACTTTAGATTAAGTGAGCTAAAATGGGTTAATTTACTTGATTTTGGGTTGAATTGAGTTGAGTTGAGTTCATTATATGATTTGGAATTGATTTGAGGTTTTGATTATAATTGATTTGGGTTCAAATGGATTTTGGCTCATTTGGGTATTTTGGGTCATATGGGTTAACATGGTTAGATCGAATTAGTTTTAGTTTGGCATGGCTTAATTATAAATTGTAGATTTTTGTTTGGAATGGTGATTGAAAGATTGAATTAATTCATGAGAAAATCAATTAAGCTTAGAATTCAGATTGAAGAGGATTTGATTAACTCCATAGGATTAATTCATGGGCTTAGGTTTGGATTTGATTCAGAGTTTGGATTTGACTTGAGGATTTGGATTTAGTTATGGATTTGTATTTGATTGGAGGATTGAATTGATTTATGAAAAAAATCAATTGAATTTGATTTGGAGTGAAGGGTAGTTAGCTAAGTCCATGAAGTTAAGTCATGGGCTTAAGTTTGGTTTGATCGAATTAATTTAATTTTGGGTTTGGATTTGGGTATGAGTTGAGATTGGATTGAGTTTGGACAAATTGAATCCAAGGTTTGGTTTAAGCTAAGGGAAAAGCATATATTTGTTAGGTTATAGGGTAGGTTAGTTTATCAAAGTTCTAAGGCATAGCCTAATCTTATGAATTAACCCTTCTAAGTCTCTAGGCATAAGTTAAGTGTTTTCTTAGTCATTAGAAGTGTCTTAAGCCTAAGGAGCTCTAGTGTCTAGAAGACCCCTATACCTATGGTGAGAAGATTGAATCCTCACTCCAAAAGTGAGGTCAACAAATTGAGGTAATCAAATGACCTACTTGGGGCTACTTAAAGCCTCATATTCCAGGGATGTCTAGATTATATACTTACTATCTTAAATACATATGAATGTTTATATGATTAGAAGAATAGAAAGCTTGCAAAAAGTTATATTTCTTTTGATTGAATTATTTATACATATGAGTTAAAGCTCTATCTAAATTATAATACAAATATACATAGGAATGAAATTAAATAAGTACATGCCTTTGTTAACTAGGGAAGTGAGATAATCAAATTACCCCCTTGGGGCTACTTAAAGCCTCATATTCTCAGGATGTCCAGACTATATACTTTTTGCATTCAAATCCATGTAAATCTATATATAAAAAATAAGAAAGAAAGCTTCACATTCATATGACTAAGCTATAAGCACATGCAAACCCTATATGTATTCATAACTATTATCACTCCACATGTTATTATCAATTTATAAACTTTGAAAAAAAGATTTGAATTTATTAGTGAAAATAGCCACACATATAATTAAGTTAATCCAACACATGCAATCTTACATAAATAAATTCCATTTGATTCATTTGAATTTGAAAGAATAAATGCATGAAACCCCACGACATACAACATTTAAGATGATTGGAAAGAAACAACCAAACATAAACATGTGATTCATTCAACTAAATTAATTCCTAAGAACAACCACATCAAATAAAATTGTTTAAGGGAAACCAAAGCTTCTTATTAATTTGATTTAAAGAGTAGGGAAATTATTTGTTGTTTTAATCCCATTCCCAAGTTAGTAATCTTAATTGGTTTAAGGAAAGGTAATTAGATGAATTTATGAATTGATTCAATTAAGTTGTAAAGAAAATTATTTAATTACCCCTCTCCTATGCCTCTTTAATTTGATTAATCATTTAATCATGAGCCACAAATGATATGAACATATGAGAAAAGTAAAGTTACAATGCTCCTAAATGACCTAATGCAATTGGCTTATAATTAAATATTAATTAAGCTAAAGAACCTAATTAAGTACTTTTAGGAATTTCTCACACTTATGGGTTAATCATAATTTCCTTAAAGGATCTTTATGTTATTAAACACATAAAGAAGAAACTTTAATTTCATTGTTAATTATCTAATGTGATTAACATTTTAATTTGATTTAAATTAGCCACTTAATTAACTAATTAAGCAATTAATTTCCCTATTAATTAAACCCTCTTCAATGAAATGAATTTTAAAAAATGATTAGGAAAGAGGTCCTAATCATTCCCCCTCATCACCTCACTGTTAATCAGCGATTAATGAGCTTAGGTTAATTATTTTCACTATTTAAATCATTATTTAATCATTAAATAATTAAAAGGGTAATTAAGATTTGAAACATCAATTTTTCTAATTACCTAGGTAATAAATTCCAAGAAAATTAAGGGAGGCACAGGTCATCACATGAAATTAATGCCCCAATTTGAAATTAATTACCTAAGTGATTAGGGTTTAATTAAGCTAATTAAGTATAAATTCAATCCCTCATTAAGCCTTAATTACTATTCAAAATTAATTGGAATTATTTTTATTAAAATCTTCTTTATTTTAGTTTTAAAATGAGTATTTATTTATATATTTTTTAGATTTTTCTATAATTAGTTATGATTTTTCAAAATTTCAGTGATTAAAATGGATAATTAAGCCCTTATTAAACCTAATCTCGTCGGCGCCATGCGGACGCTAACATGGTGTGCTTTCCTCGTGGCATCACAGATTGGTTATTTAATATTGCTCGATGTGGCACTGACGTGGCGGCGGAGGACGCGGTTTCATCCCCACTGATCGATCTAAGATCAGACAATGAAGATTAATCATGCGGTTCCCTTAGATAAATCGAGATTAATCTAATCGAGAGATCACGACTATCTGTTCTAAACACGTGGAATGAACGGTGGATGTTCTATCATCCCCCGAGCGATTGGAGATGGACACCATCCATCTTCCTCCGCCCAAATCGAGCTCGATAGAGCTTGAGGAGGCTCAGAATCGATCCCACACCTTCAGGGAACTGATCTACAATGATTATATAGTTAGATTCATATGGCATTCACATTTCCTTTAAAAGGCCTAAATTTTTTAAAGAAATCTCAGTTTAATGGAATAGTACCTCGTTGGAGCTCAAGACCAACAAATGACCAAGGTAGCTTCGCCTTGACGAGGCGAAGCTTTGTTGAAAAGATGGTGTGATGCATCCTCGTTGGTTGCTCTGTGGACTAAATGTTGTTGGGATGCTCGCCGGCGTTGGTCTAGGAGGTGCTCAAATCACTCGGGGTAGAGTTTGTTTCACCTCGTCGGAGCTCGATGAATATGTGGGAAGAGGTACTTGAAGTGGGGTTGAGTTTTGAAGAGGTTGGATGCAATAAGGTCTCAGTTGAGCTTGGTTTGATGTTTTTTGGTGATAGGAAAGCTTAGGGATCTCAGAAAACTCTAATGATTTTAAAATGACCTAAGGGAGCTTGAGGGTGTGTCTCTATGGTTTGGATCAAAATAAGGGGGTATAACCCCTCTTCCCTTGGTTCAGATGGCCTTGATTAGTTTGGCTTCTAGTGGCTGTCCGAATGCCTCAGACGGTCATGGGTGGCAAGGAGGTGCTGCGTTGGCTCGATTTGAGTGGGTGAGTGAGGGAAGGTGGCTGGCATTAGAGGGGAAGTGGGAGTCCTTGGATTTACATTTGCTCCAATGGGAAAAGAGGGGTGAACTCATCTCCACTTGGCTCATGGCTGACCCAATCACATTTGGGTCAGGTGAGCAAGTGTCCCTCTTGCTTAGGTCGAGGTCTAGGAGGCAGCCATGTGGAGGGGAAGTGGATTTGACCATTGAAATGGGATATTTGTTCTATTTGGCAAGCTTTACCCATTGGGTTTGGGTCAATTCGGGTCAAGCATGGGTTGGGTTGGATTTGGGTTGACCCAAGGTGAGCCAAGGATGGGTCATGCCAAGTTTCATTAATTTGAATGAATTTGAGCCATTGGGTTAGGTTGATGAATTGGTCTAATTGGGTCAAACTAAGGCTTGAGTCAAGTTCAAATGATGATTTGAAGTTTTTTGGTGTAATTGGTTTGGGTTGGTTTGGCTTAGAGTTGAATTTGACCCATTTAGGTTCAAATGGGTCAAATGGGTCAAGTTGACCAATTTGGCCAAATTAGCCAAATTGGCTTAAATTAGATTTTGTTCATGTTTGATTGGTCATTTGAAGGTGATTGTAGGCATTGATTTCAATCAATTTGGATTTAGGAATGAATTAGGAAAAATTGACCCTTTAGGTCAATTTGGGCTAAATGGGTCATTTGGGTTCAATTAAGGCTTTGATCATGTTCAATAATCAATTTATAATGAACTTGAACCATTGGTTGCAATCAATTTGATTTAGATTTTGATTTGACCCAATATGGCCTTTAGGTAAAATTGGGTCAACTTGGGTCAAGAGGGCCAATTGGGTTTGGTTTGGCTCAATTAATGGTCAAGTTATGTTCAAGGATTGATTTTAGGTGAATGTGAATCATTTGTTTCAATTAATTTGGCTTAGGATGATATTTGGCTCATATGGCTCATGTAGGTTAAGTGGGTTAATTTTTTCAAATGAACAAATTGATTTGGTTTGACCCAATTGATTACAATTGATCAATCAAGGATGATCAACAATTATTGTAGGAGGTTTTGATTTTTTTTTAATTCAATCCAATTTGGATTGGATTGAAGATTGGCTCAAATGGGTCCTTTAAGTCACTTTGGGTCAAGTGAGCCTAAATGGGTCAATTATTTTGATTGAGGTTTGATTTGAGTTTAGTTAAGTTTGAATATTATTTTGGAATTAGTTTGTAGCTTTGGTCGCAATTGATTTGGGTTTGAATGGATTTTGGCTCATTTGGGTGTTTTGGGTCAAATGAGTTAACTTGGGTTGATTTGAATTTGTTTTGGGTTTGATTAGATGTAACTGTGATTGTAGATTTTGGTTTGGAATGGTGATTAAAATATTGGAATTGATTAATGAGAAAATCAATTAAGCTTGGTTTGAATTGAGAGGAATTTTGGCTAAGTCCATAGGATTAAGTCATAGGGCTTAGGATATATTTGATTTGATTGTCTTTGATTTTAGTTTTGGGGTAGTCTTGAAGTGATGATTGAAGGGTTGAATTGATTATGAAAAAGAAATCAATTGAACATAGGATTTGGATATAAGAGAATTTGGATAAATCCATTGGTTTGACTCATAGGCTTAAGTTTGAATTTGATTTGAGGATTTGGATTTGACTATAGATTAGATTTGGAAAGATGATTAGAGGATTGGTTGATTTATGAGAAAAATTAATTGGGCTTGATTTAGATTGAAGGTAATTTAGCTAAGTTCATAGAATTAAGTCATGGGCTTAAGTTTGGTTTGATCATGGTTTGGAGATTTAAATTTGAGTTGGGGTTCAATTGGAATTGGATGCATTAGTTTGATGATGGATTTTGGTTAAGGAGATAGGGTTTGGTTAGGCTATAAGCTAAGTAAGTCTCCTTAGGTCCTAAGGCATAGCCTAGATTGAAGAGAATTTGGCTAATCCTTCTAAGTCTCTATGCTTTTGTTGAGTGTCCACTTAGCCACTAGAAGTGTCTTAAGACTAAGGAGTTATTAGTGTCTAGAAGATTCCTAGATCTATGGTGAGAAGATTGAATCCTCACTCCAAAAGTGAGGTCAACAAATACAGTAGGTTCTATTTTAAATGTAGCCCATTCCATTCAACATCCTAAATCCTAATAGGATGGTATCTTTACTCTAAGGTAAATATTCATCCTAAAAATCTAATTAAAATTCTAAGTATTTTGGTTGAATTTGAATTTAGAGTATTAATTCAATTTATTTCATTTTTTTATATTTGTTTATTACTAATATTATGATTTTGGTTTGAATTAAGTCATTCTATTTATTATTATGATTTCATTTCATTTCTTCTTTAAGTTAATCCATTTATCATTATGATTTGAGGTTTTTTTTTAAATTTGTTTAATTTAAAATTGTGATATTTATAGTTATCATTTATTTCTTTAGTTTGATTTACTTTAATTTTTTATTTAGTTGATTATGATAACTTATATCTTGTATTGAGTTCATCTTTGATTTAATATTTATGTTTGTTTATTGACTTTACTATATTTGATTCAAGGTAAAACTTAAGTGTAGGTATTTTCTCTATTCAAGTCTAGTTAATTTCCTTTTCATTAATGTGAAACTTTGGAGTTAATTTCATTTGTTTATTTCTATTAATGTTCTTTAACCTAAATAAATTTATATTCAATTGATTGTGTTTGAGATTATTCAATTTATTACATTTCACTTTTATAACTTATTTACATTAATGATTCTTTCATTATGGAATATTTCTAAATTGTTGTATTTAATGATTCAAAATTGCACATTATGACAAGATTCCATTTGGAATGATATTTATGTCTTTTAAAAAGAAAATTTATCTTAATGTAGATTTATTCAATGACTTAAGTAATTAAGATAAAGGTTATTTTTCTATTTATTAAATGTGCTTTGTTATTTTGTTATTTGAAAGTTTTTGTTCACTCTAGCTTATGGTTTTAATCATATTTAACCTTTTTTATATTCACATCTCATTTTCTTATGTAAATGATATTCGTGTATTTATGTATTGACACCTTATATATATTTTAGAGATCAATGATCTTTTTATATTTTAGTTTATAAAATGAAATTATTATGATTTAAAGACTTATCATATTTAAATATGATTTAGGTTTCATATTTTCTTTAATTATGGATTTAACCTAAGGTTCTTTGAATTCTATTATTTTTAGTTAACTTCAATATTTCATAAAATGTTCTAATATTAACTATAATGTTCTAAATTTGTATTATGAATTTTATAATTTCTGTAAATTTTTTGATTTAATATTTTCTTCTAAATTGACCTAGAGACATGGAAATCCAAACACTCCCAATCTAGAGGTCAAATGAATCTGAAATTTTTATGGCAAGTGGGGTTCCTTTCCTATATGTTTTTTCTAAAGTTTCACTTTGATCAACTATGTGATTAAGGTGTAATTAAAGTTTTAATTATTTTAGTAAAACTTAAATTAGGCTTACTTTAATGAAAATTCTTCAAGGGTTTTACTTTTCCTTGAAACCCCTCTAGAATATACATCCAAAGAGGGTTTATTCATAATTTATGGTGCTATGGTTGATTTGATACATTTTATTTAAATTCAGCTTGATTAATTGAATTAATTAATTCAATTAATGGCCTAATTATGCCATTTTTTGAATTATTATGTTCTCATAAGTTTTAATGGTTTATTTATGATCATTAGAGAATATTAAGATGTTTTAAATCATTTTGACTAATTTCCATCATTTATTTAATTTATTAATAATTAATTTCATGAAAATTAGGGTTTAGGTTTAAAATTTTCAATATTAAGATTCACTGCTCAATAAATTATGAAAAATTTACATGATGTGCATCTTAACATCAATTTTAATCCCAAAAGTTTCATTTGGATTGGATCATTGGTTTGGGAGTAATTAAGGTTTGAAAATTTTCATTCAAACCTAAATTAAAGTCAAAATACCCAAAAGTAATTTGGGGATTTCAATTTTAAGGGATTCCTCTCATTAAGATGAATCCATAGCCCAAGTTTATAATTTTTGTATTTATATTTATTTTTTATGATTTATTGAAGTTTCCTGTATTTTTTGTTAATGTTTAATTAAATAAAACCCGATTTTTCTTTTTTGGCATGTAGATCCACATGGATCCAACGCGGGCATCGCGCAACGTGGCACCGTGTCAGCATGAGATTTGGCGTGGATCCATATAAGAGGCCACACCATTTTGATCAAGATCGAGGGCATGATTCGAGCCACGATTTCTCTTATCATATTTAATTAGAGATCTCACTAGATCTCGGTTGTTTGTTCCTTTTAAAAGGAACATACGACAGAGATTACATCACCTACGCCGATGACAGAGATTACATGACCTACACCGACAACGGAGGGCTAGATCCATGCATCATTTTGGTGTGATTTTCAGCCAACCGACCATTGAAATCGCATACAATTTCGATTGAAAATCCATTAGTGAATGAAAATGAAGAGATCTAAATGATTTGATCTCACTTGAAATCAAATTCTCTTCTAAAAGCACAAAGGTTGAAAGCTTAAAATAGGTTGCTAATGGCATACCTTAGTCCCAACGATCTCCGGAGGTGGGGTCGACTCCAGTAGTTGCGGAATGGTATAGGAAGCTCGTGTGCCAAAGGAATTGGATTGCCTCTCTCTGGGTTGCTCTCTAGACCAACCTTGGTTTGAATTCTAGTGGCATTGGATGTTCTCGGCCTCCCGGTGGCGAGGGAAGTTGGGGAAAGTATGTTTCAACTTGTGTGAGGTCAAGAAGGTGATGGAAAGGTCTCTTGCACTTGGGAAATGCTCTATATCTATCTCCCTCCTTGGTCATGCATTTTTAGCTTTCTTCTCTCCTCCCCTTGGTCGGCTGAGCAAATTGCAACTTTTGGGAGTTAATTACCATGCTTCTCAACCATCTCACACCTGTCTAGGATGAAGAGGTGGAGAAGGAATTGAGTTATACAAATGGAATTTGGATTTTCATCCTTTGAACTTATCATGACATTCCTTGCTTTGGATTCATATGAAAGATGCTTAAATGATTATTAACTAAGTCTAAGAATGATTTAATAACATCTTAAGTGAATTAGTAGGAGATGGGATTAACATCTTTTTGGATTAAGACATTTAATAATTTCTTGCATCAGTTTAAGTTAGGTCACCTCATTTAATGGATTAGCCTTGGTTTAATGCTTAACATATGTCCATTTAATCATTAATGAACCTTTTGAATAAAAGGTTTCAAAGATTTTAAGAGTTAGGGAATTTTTTATTTAGGTTTAGTCCATTTAATGTAAATGAATTTAGGTTATTTTTAATTAAGTCAAATAATTTATTTGGCTCAATCATAATGTGTTTAAGTTTCTATCTAGTTAATCCAAGTAATTTGAAAATCATTTGATCAAACAATCCCAATTTTATTTCATTTGGAACCCATTTGACCCAATTGGGCTTAATGAGTTAAGTTTGGTTTCAAATGACCAAATTGGTCAATATGGACCCAATGATGGGTTTTTTATAGTCAACATTCATATTCAAATGAATTTGGATATTTGATTTGAGTTTATTTGAATTTAATTTGGGTTTAAGTCCAAAAAAGACCCATTTAGGCCTTTTAGGTTAATAGCTTAATTAGTCTAATGAAGACAATATTGGATTTATATTCTTTCAAATTCATGTTTAGGTATGCTCATATTATCATTCTAATCATTTGAAATGATTTTATTTGATCAAAGTTTGGTGGGTTGACCTTTGACTTGGTGGGACTCACAAAAGTCAAACTCATGTAAAAGGGTTGACCAACCTCTCACCTTTGGTTTGGATTTGGATTGATATAATTTTATGTCATAATTTTATGTTTCTGATTTCATTTGACTTGGACTTATCTTGGGTTTAAGTTTAATTTCTTTAGGCTTTTATGGTAATAAGCTTAATTAAGGTAATTAGGTTTAATTCCCTAATTAAACCCTAACCTAAGCTTAATTAATTTTACATTTAGAGTGGTGTATGTTTAGGTTGAATATTCGGATTGAATCTAACTAAACCCATTAAGTTAGACTAATTCAAGGAACTTGCACTTGATCACTAAGTGCGATGAGCTAGGTGCTTAGTTAGAATGCTTCTAATTTAAGATTAGGAGTCCTAATGAATGTCTTTGGAAGAAATGTTAACCTCATCTAAAAATGATGTCAACAACATTATTTAGATTTATGCATATTGTCAAAGCCTTTAAGGATGACATCATCTGTTTTCATCCAAGCAAATGAAATGCTAAGTTTAGAAAAAAATTTAATGAATGAAATAAAAGTTTTCTTAGTGTATTTATTAAAAGGGTAACTGATTATTGCTAGAATAAGTGTGATTTCTAGAGATAAATTTGTAGTTCTATAACTATCTAAAGAAGAGGTTGAACTCTTCATGAATTTGAAAATGTGAAAACTATGTGTCCTTTACACTTCTATATCTTACAATAATGTTATCCTTTTTTCTCAATCAAACTTCTCATGACAAGTTGCTAAGTCTTTTTTGATTTTATTTCTAAACAACTTTTCTCAAAAATATTACTTAATCAATTCTTATGTCTTATTTTTGTAGCATTTGAAATTTTTTGCTAGATCCCTTCTAAGTTTAATCTAGGTTAGACTAAGAACATTGAATTGGGGACTTTTTTTATGACATACTAGAGAAAACTACTTAACTCTCTTCCCTAAAGAAGAAGTGACCAATTTAGAGTAATGAAGAGGAGGTTGCACATATAAAATTGGGCCATGTTCGTACAATAAAATTTTTTTGTGTGCAAACTATAGTTCTTCTCCAATTCTCATTATTCATCTATGAGAATGCTCTAGAAATGTTGCTTTAAGAATTGAATAGATCAAAAATAAAGGGGAAAGGAGGGTGGGGAAGAGAAAGCCATTTATTTCTATCCTTCAATGAAACCTTAAAATGAGTTTAAAAAATATTAATGGGAAGTTGATTATTCTTTGGAGCAAGAGAGATTAAGTCATGGTTGATGTTAATATGGATCCTCAACCACCCAAAAACAAAGTAATTTTGGTATCTTTTATTTTAAAATAGCTATGTTTTTTAGTGAATGAAAAATATGAGTTAAAAGGTTAGACTAATAGCTTCGAATCTTTTATGGTTGAGTCTAAGCATTTTAAAATAGAACTTAGTCACTCTCTTTTATTCTTCCAAGTTAAGAACAGTATTTTAATGGATCCTCCAATCAAGTTACAAGAAGATAAGTTTGAGCTAACTTTTGAATCTTTAAGAGTTGATACTATAAACAAGTTCATCAACTTTATCCAATAAAAGGATAAGATAACTATTAAGATACAATCATCCAACATTACACCTTAATTAAAACTTAGATATATAAAAATTTAAATATGAAAATTTCCACAATAAACTATAATAATCTTAAAGATTCATGACATTTATAATAAAAATTCAAATGCAATTAGAAGATACAAAACATCTACTCATCATCATTATCTTTCTCCCTCTCTTCCTCATCAATATTTCTCACTTATATTATTTACTTTTTTCTCCAGCACACTTGTTGTAATTCCTTAAGAACAGAGCACATAATATCCTCCACTCTCTTTAACATGATATGAAACTCTCTAAATTGGCATACTAAAATCTTTTTGATGTGGAGGGGACCCAACCAACCATAAGCATGTTCTTCTACTTGACCATCAAATACTTTGCTTTGGTTAGTCCCCACATTGCTTTTAATCAAGCTTTGGGTAAAATATATACTTAGTCATGCCTCACACTCCATATTTTAAAATCATGGCCCAAGCAATAGTAGCAGTAAAGAGAAATGTCTGGTTGATTGTTAGGGATTTGACAAAATAAAATGGATGGAAAGAGGCATTAGATCAATTTATCTTGGGTATTTGTCATTGGCCATGACCAATCATAAGCTCTATGTCAAATTAAATTACATGTAATCAGTCTCGATACAAATCATTTATTTGATTTCTATACAATAATATTCATATAGTGACTAAGTGAGAACCTATCAGTCTATTCTTTTGTCACAATGAAGAATATCCTCAGACTCTAGTAGATCCAAGAAACCTTTTTGTCATACAACCATCTCTATGATTTCTTAATCATTCAACATTACATAAAGAATTACGACTCATAATACATCATCATCTATGAACATATCATCACAAAGAAAGTCATTATGCATATTTGACCTTTAGTGAGCAAGAAAGCATCACGCAACACGCCACGCCCTCCAATTGAATTTTAAGGTGTAAAAGCCTTCTAAATCAATAGCAAGCTAATGGACCAAAATCCAACGGATGTTCTGCACAATCTGTAGATGATTTTACGTGCAAGATTCAACTAACCAGGTTGATTTACCGGAGATAAACGGTCAATTTCTTGTACAAGAGAGTCCGAAGCAAATGTTTTCAATGGTGGAGAAGCGATGCATCTTTGTAATTAAATAACTGTTTTTTTTTTTTTTTTGTCTAACAACCAGCTTTGTTTAAGCAGAAAAATAATTTGGTGTATAAATAAGACTTATGATGTGAGATGTTCAACGAAGCAATATCATTCCCCATGCGACTTCACATGAGCCACGTGGCTGGACAATTGTAGTCAACTTGTAGTCATATTTTATATTTGTTCCTTCATGGAGGATGAACTAAAAACTTCCATACCCGATCAAAGGAAAACAACGAATATATGAATCATTAAAAATAGATTTCTATTTTAGATATTCTATCAATAAATAAAAATCAATTTCGAAGAGTGCTTATGATGCTCTTCCCCGAATTTTTCACAAAAAAAATCTTAGAATAATAATTGAAAATATATAAAATTGTTATTTAATATTGAATAATTAATTATTAAGAGCTTCTGATTAAATGATTTAAATGCTTGAGTTAAAGTCTCTTACATTTTAAATAAAGATAAAATGTTTTCTAGGTCTATAGTAGCTCCATACATTGGTCCTAATGGCTTCATCAATATTGAGTCACTATTGTGTGGGTTGAAGAGGTTAACAATCTCACCTTTTTAATAATGATGAACCAATGTTAGAAAATGCTATAAGGGTACCAAAGATCTCCCTATAATTTATTGGATATAAACTATAATATGACTTGCATGTTAAATTTATAACCATGTATTGAATAGTAGGTGAGATTGCAAGAATTTCACCATGAATTCATGAAACATATATCCACATTTAAAGGCTATAATTAACTTCATTGAAATCATAAAGTACACCAATTCAATTCATTATAGCTACCATATTTCTTAGTTCATTTTAACTTGCTTCACATCATTACACAACAATAAAGGTTGTTATTCACTTGTCAACAACTTTTTTCATACTTCTACTCCATTAATAATAGAAAATATCAACAAATCATGTTTTAGATTATTCAATTTAAATAATATTCCTTATGAGATTATTGTACCATCTCATCATCTTCTTCATTAAAGTTTGGAAGTTGATCTTCACCTAACTATTGTTGACTCATCCATGTAGGTCAACAACCACTTAATACATTTTCTATAGTTCATAATCCCTACAACCAACCATGGACTTGGATGCTAGAGAAGATGGAGGATGAGAATAATAAGTTGCATCATCAAGTTTAACAAATAGTGAAAATATTAGCATTAAATATACGAAGAAAATTTTTAAAGGAAAATAATAAAGTTCAAAATATGAATCCCTTAGTATGAATCTACCATTCTTATCCTTATCTAGCTTAGTTTTTAAGCTCATTGGGATTCCTATAAATATGAATCCCTTAATAAAAGATATTATAATAAGATTAATAATATACTTGGCTTGACATATGACAATGTTTTTTAAAACGGAAGTTAAGATACCCTATTATTCTCATTCAACACATGACATAAAGACTCATTTATGGCAACAAATAAACTATTATCAACATCTACTCAATTTATAATCATCTAATCATGTATTCTTTTAACAAATATGAATATAATCAAGATTATCATTTTTTTTTAAATTATGAAGCTATTCTAAAATACATCTGCTTTAGTCATATCATTCTATAAAAATTGTTGGCGTCCATTTGGTGCAATTGAAAACCAATATGCTATTTAAAATATAATTCTAATTTAATAGATACTAATATAGCAATGAGGATATGATATTATTCAAATTATAATCTTTTTATTTGTCTAAAGCTTTGATCTACTTTTTAACCCTTATTTGTAACTGTTTATCTTGTGATTAACATTATTTTTTAAAATTTATTTAATTTTTTAACATTTTGATCTAATAGCCACCAAATTATCTCACTAATAGGGGAAATTTATCTTGATTGCATAAATTTAAATCAACATGATTGTTGACTATCTTTTAAACCTTTGGGATACACTCCAAAACTTTAATAATAAATTGATTTTATTTTCTTATATTAAATAATTCAAAATTTATCTTATTAACCATTTATATATCTATGTATTCATTTTGATAAAACATTGGTGTGATTCATTTTATTTCTGAAATGACTTTTACACTCACATGAAATGGATGTCTATGATTATTTTTTATGACTCTTAAATACTTTGAATCTTTAAGTAAATTTGAAAAACTATAATCATTTTAAGTTCATTTAGTTAAATTTCTTCATTCTACATCATCATCATATATTACATCATTATTAGGATCACAACATTTGATTTATTAAAGATAAATTTTATTAAATATTCTATAATTAATTTCTTTTATTAAATACTCAAATTTTATGTTATAACTATAGTATCTTTAAGAAAATTCCTTAATCATATTTAATGTTCAGTTTTTTATTTTTTATTATTTAATATAAACCATTAGCATCCAAACAAATTAAAATAGTAGAGTGTGTGACTTTTTAACAAGAAATGACTTATGAAGCATGACATTAAGTAATCAATCAAAATAGTTTAGGCTTATTTATAATAATAATATTTATGTGCATCTAAAGTGTAATATGGAGCTAATTATAGAGGTTAGGAGGACAAATGTTAGTAATTTAGTCATATGATTTGAAAGCATAACATCTATATAACTTCAATATGTAAAGGTATATTAAGAGTCTTAATAGTGAGCTCACCAATGAAGGGTATTTTAATAAAAACTAAAATGATCCAAGAGAATATTAGGTGTGTGATTCTCAATAAAAAGATATGCAACCAAAAAAGATAATCAACATGATACAGAGGTTAAATGGGGATTTATGGTCACCAAAATATTTATCTAAGGTGGTTGAACTAATAGATAAGCTAGACATGTTTAATTTGAGGCTTATAATCTTTATGTGTTTAGGGATATGTTTGAGTTCAATGTTAGAGTGGTATGGTATAAGCTAAGGTTCCTTTCGTAAAGGTCCGTCTTGACATACCTTAATTTTTTTGTTATATTTAGATAGATAAGTATTCTCATGGGAAGAGTAAACACCTTTTAAGTTAAAAATCCTTGAACTATCTAGAAGGATATATAGTTAGTGCTTGGGAATAAGAATATGCAAAATTAAGTTTTCATTATTATTTATCTAGATAGGGGCTAGACAATGTTCATAAATTAGGTTTTTATCATTCCATTCAACATGAAATAGTTTAGAGTAGGTTTTAAAAGTGAGATTAGCCTTAATAAGTAAGTGGTTTGATATGACATTTACTATACTAGTCTCATTGAAGAATACCTTACATTATTTTTCATATGGCATATAAAAAGTAAATTATCTTTGTCTAAAATCTACAAAAATAGAGATATATCTCATAGGTGGATGGACTATCCTGCTTTCATAAATACTATTAGGGGTTGTTTGGGATCATTTTTATTTTTTATTTATTATTTGTTAATTTTATTTTGTTTTATTTATATTTTGTTTCAAAAAAAATATGTTTAATAGTAATAGTAATATCTAAATACCTTTTGAGTGTTTTTAAAAATAATATTATTTATTTTTAAAAATAAAAGTAAGAACACTTTAAAAAAACCATCTAATTATTTGAATTAATCTAATAATTTGTCAATTTGCGTGCACCATCAAATGCAAAAGTTTTAAATTTTGGCTGTGTATTGGTCGCAGAATCAAATTAAGTGTTTTTAAAAAATCTGAACATTTCAAGAAAAAAATAGAAGAAAAATAGATTTTATGATTTAAATAATGTCGAACTAAAAGAGTTTCTGAGTGGGGAGAGGCCACAATAAATCACTTTTTTTTGTAATTCCAAAAAAAACAAAACACACTCTTAAGTCTCAATTAGATACTCGGCATGCCCTATAACGAATACGTAATTCCTTGGTTGACAGATCAATTTCTGTAGTTCCTCATTGTAAGTGCTTACAGAGGGATTTTTTTTTCTCTGTAAAGTCTTCCAAGCCAAAGTAAAATTGATTGCTTCCTTCAAACAACTAAATGAATAATTTTCTCTGAATGAAAGCTCATAATGGTTGTTAGTTCCAGCCATATGTTAACGCCATCATTGTTGAGCTTTTTACCAAGAGCCGGGCTCTATAGATGAGATATAGATGGTGCTAGCCAGTTGACGTAAAGGAACCAGAGTTACTCTCAAACTAAAGGATATAAAAGTCTTGAATTAAAGATTGAAGCTGCTGATAAAGTTATACTTCACATTGGTTTCTCTGAGCAAAACAAGGTTAAGTCCCACAAGAAGACTGCTACTGTAAAGATAAAGAGGCAAAAAATATCTAGGTTGAGATCTAGAATTGGTTATGAGAATATATATAATTGTTATTGTTATTTATGTTGTTATTTTTATTTTTTTCTCTTCCTAAGATAAAAGGATATATTCTTGTATGAAACTCGAATTCTTATGCAAATTCCTTGGTGTTAATACGCCAGTCTACCTTCCTACCTCCTTACTGTTAAGAAAATTTTAAGCCACACTTAATGCTTGATTACTACAACTCGAGGATATTGGAAATCTTAGTTAGAGATTTATTACTATTAATTGCCTCATGGAAGGCTTTGTTAGATTATCATATAATATATTAAACTTCTTTTCCTTTTGTTTGATGTAGTAAAGTTAGTAGTAAGTCTTCAATGGATTTTCCGATGTTGAGAATAGGTTGTCAAAAGCTACAATGAAAATTGCTTCGACTGCATTAAGCAAGTGAGCCGAATACAAACAAATATTTTAAACTCGATTTATAAATGAGCCAAATATAAATAATTCTTTGTTGTATCATGTTTGGCTCATTTTAGCTCAAAAAAAAAGGTATATATATAGATAGTATAAGAGAAGACATTTTATGCTACCAAAAAAACTACATAAGGAAAAAACATGTTCTTGAAAATATTAAAATAATTTGGAGGATTACTAGCGCCCTTATATATTTTAAGCGAGAAACTTTAAACTTTAGTCAACCCTTTCCTATGATCATTGGCGTGAACAAACAATTATGCTACACACGAGAAGGTTGGGCAACAAAAGCTAGTGAAAAGACAACATCAACCAGCACAAAGATGGAAACTAATTTCTAATGAATTATTTAAATAAAAAACTCTATTGCTAGTAATTAACAAAATGTGCTAGTGTTGGATGGTTCTTCAATTCCCTATGATGTTCCGATTGAAGTACTCTAATCTGTGATGAGATTTTATTTGGGCACCCCTACTGTGGTTAATATCATTGCATTGTTCCATTTTTGTATTTATTTATTTATTTTTGCACTTCAAATATCAGGAACTTTCAATCATTTTTTGTATTTATTTATTTATTTTTGGAGACAGTTCATATGAAAGGCTTCATGTTTCTTCAATATCATTAAAGATGACAGTCAGAATTCTGAAGAGAGGATTTGTAATAGTCTAAAGTTACCCAATAAGAAGCCTAAAGATGAGTTCCCGACTGTGTTCCAAAATACTTTGATAAAAAATTTTTTTTCCAGGACTTCAAATGTTAACCTAAAAACATCTCAACATTAATGATTCTGAAATATTACTGCATATAAACAAGATAAAAATAATTTATAATATTCGAATAAATTTTGAGGATTACCTATGGGATAATATGCAGTACCAATATGGTGAGCGGCACTCATGAAACCTGATACAGCCACAGTATTCTTCATATTGGTTTTTGACTAGGAGAGCGAAAAAAGCATCTAACCAGCACATGTGATTTCCAACTAAATAACTATTCCTACTAACTGTATCTTACTATGTTCACACGATAACTTGTACTAAGTGCTTATTAATAGATTGACGCTAAAGTTCGAAGAGGACACCCACCGCCTTGGGTTGGTTGGAACCTCCGACCCGATTCTCTCCGCGCGGGAGGCTCTTCGATATATCAAGGGGACTACGCAGTGATGAATATGATTTCTGCGATGATATCGACATCCCCACCCACAAGATGGGTGGGGTGTTGGGTGGATACCCTTAAAAAAAAAAAAAAAAAAGTTCGAAGAGGACACTTTCATCATAAGCATGTGGCTGAAGTGATGCCGTCAAGCGGATCTATGATAACCCAAAAATAAAAGTTCGCCTAATAATTGCACGTGGTTTTACCAATCAACTGCATAGCCTAATCAGAATTCTAAATTCTTTCATATTTCAATTAGTACCACGTTAGTTATTTATCTGAAAATTGAGATTACTTTTTTCCAGCTAATTTATATATAATTTTTGTGCCAAATATCATATTTTGAGTATGTAAAAATATAAAATCAACCAGAGAAGAAGTTGCAAGAATATCAACACTTTGATAAATTTAGTGGTTGAGAGTTCTGGCTGTCAACCAAAAATTTTTAGGTTCAAATTTATATATATATATATTACGTATATGAATTTACCATTAAATTCCCTCAAATGTTTCAAAATTTATTGAACTCTAAAATGATTTGGCAGTAATAATTACGTGACGACATACCTAACTTTTGTGGGCACTCTTAGATTTTCTGTGGATTTTTAAGTCCAGAATATGATTCGAATTGTAACTTTCAGCCAGATCCCAGTTTTATAAACGCCGGAACGTCATCCAATGTTCAGTGGTGAAGCAGGAGGATAATTGTCATCCTAAATTTTTTCTAGACTTTTAATATTATATAATAAACTAACTATTTCACCCCTCTCCAAACTTAAATTTTAATAATAATTTAATTTAATTTAATTAACATGTATATAATAGTTTCATACATCTTCAAAATTTAAATTAAACAAGATGATATTATTTATTTAAGATGGTATAATTATTTTATAAAAATGATATATATATATATATATATATATATATATATATATATATATATATATATATATATATATATATATATATATATATATATATATATATATATATATATATATATATATATATATATGTGTGTGTGTGTGTGTGTGTGTGTGTGTGTGTGTTTCTTACTCTGAAAATTGAGGACATTTATGTCATAAAAAATATTATTACATTAAAAATATTAGGTTGGTTGATTATTGCCATAAATACCATGATACATCACTCTAAATATGAGTTTCGCTTTCTCCATGAGTTGACCAATACCTACAGGCCTTCTTTTACATGGTTTTGGATAACACCACTAGTGACACCTCCCTGGCACTCTATTATGATCATTATACCCCATTTAGTATATACCCTAGTTACTCTATTGGACAGTTAGCCTTTCTAATAGCCATTGGTTGGAGGATTTATCTCGATATACAAATTCTCCTTGGTCCAATAAGTTTGAAATAGATGTGTGATATGTGTTCTTATGGTCACAAACCAACAGGTCCATGATAAAAAATAAATGAAATATATCTTCGCAAGCAAGAATCCTATCTTTAGGGCATTATTATAAAGTTAATATTTTAATAGTCACTTTAAAAAACCTTAAAGAGATAAATAAAAGACTTGAAGAATATGTTGCAAAATTATCGATTCTTGATTTAGCATTGAATCTTCAAGATGGATATCGATCCTTAAAAATTGATAATATTTATTAACTTATAATTAAATTTTTTCCTTAAGAATTCACAAATATAAAAGTACTACATTTAAAAATTCAATTAGAACATTTTAAAGTCACAGCTCATTAAAATCATTTTTTTTAAATTTATGTCAAATATTACTTAAGACAAAAAAATCGATCATATATATCCTCTTATTGATTGATTGAATAGATTGTTTATGACATTGCATGTTTTGACTACAATAATTGAAAATATTTTTTTATAATAAAGATTATCATAGTAAGATTTTTGAATAAAATGAAAGATGATTTTCTTGTGAGCTCATTAATATTATATATATTAAAAAATGATACAATGTGTCTCGACGTACCATCATTGATTTATGAATTTGATACAAAGAGAAGTGTCAAACACATTGTAAAATGCCTAATCATAGTAACTAGATTAAGTAAGATTTTTTTTCTTCTTAATTTATAAGTTGTTTTATCTATTTTTTTCATTTAACCTTATATTTTATTTATTTATTTTAATAAAATAAATAAATTTAATTTGATTTATTCTAATTATTTATTATTTTACCACCCCTCTCTTTGAATTCTGATTCCGCCACTAGCCATAATAACTAAAAGGAATTTTATGTTCAAGAGTTGGATAAACTATAGTTTTAAAACAATGTAAAAAAATTCTAGAATTTAACTCAATTTAGATACATGTGATTTTAATGCAATGTTTCAATTTATTATTAGGGAAGAAATGCCTTAAAATTATCTCTATTTTGTACTTTTCTTATTTTTAAGAAAATAGCCACTTTTTATAAGAGATTTTTTAAGAATTTTGATGCCATTGTAGTTCCAATCAATGATATTTAAAAATAAATAAATTTATTTGAAGTATTGATGTCATGAAATAAATTAAAATTTTCATACTCTTAGGCTTCACTGTTAAGGTTATTTGTGATGCTTCAATCTTTAATATCTTAAACATTTGAGACTATATTTGTTACATAGGTAAGTCAAATAATGGTTATCATCCATAAAATTCAAAAATATCTAGAGATTTTATCTAAAGAGTTAAATCTAATGCATGTGCTCTTAAATTACCATAATACACACTTACTAACCATATTTTTTATATATGAGAACATGATCATCACATGTAAACACTTAATATTATTTTTAAAGGAAGAGTACAACATTATATATAATGTACCATCTTATTATTATGCCAATTATAGACTTTAGTTTGATGGAAGAACAAAACAACATCATTGGATATGTGAGTTTCAAGAAATGATTTGGAAGAACAAACCAACTATATTGATTTTAACATTTTAAAGAAAAATCTTTGAGGTTTAGGAAACATGATATAGCACATGAAGCCAATGAATGAACCAACCATAACACCACAAAGCCAAAAAAAAGCAAGCTTTAAATGCAAATTAGTTCTAGTGATTGTTAGTTTTTATTTTTTATGTGAACAATGTTAAGCTGTTTATTGTTATAAGTTTATTCATGTAACATTTAAATTTTTAAAATTTGAATATTAAATTTAAATTTTTGAATGTTTGAAAGTCAAAATTTAAATTTTGAACTTCAAATTTTTGAAAAATAATTGTGAATTTAAATTTCAAGGAATGTTTGTGATCAATTTAAACCTCCCTATATTATAAAATCATTTACATGTCCCTCCATTAGCAACAATCAGCTAGTAATCTTTGGAATGAGAAGTGCATCACTTGATCAAGGGTGTTACAAATACAATGTTCCTTTGTTTCTTCTTCTTTTTTATTTTTTTTTGAATGCTCTTTGTTTATAATAAATATAAAAATGAATGATGAATGAAATGAAATGACTTTTGAATTCTTAATTGTTGTTATTGAATGTTTGCACTCAAATAGTGATTTTCTTAGTAGCCAAATTTCGAAAGGGTGATCTACTTAGTGGCATTCACCATTATAGCCTCTTTGATGAAAAGAAACTTTAATATAGGCATGTTAGGCATCATATTCCTTTTTTTTTTTTTTTTATTTCAATATTTCATATAAAAAATATTTGATAAGTGTTTTCTTATTTTTAAAATAAAATTATTATTATAAGAACTCACATAATTTCCTAGGCATTATATATTTTTCATAAAATATGCACTCCCAGCCACCCAACATTGCCGCTATAATGGCTAGCCCTCGTTTGCCGCCATTGGCTAACCCCATTATCATCACTGACTTGCTCTGCTCCTGCATGCTGCACAACCTTGTACTCTTTATCATGTCAAATTACCCCAACCCCACCCTAACTTGCACCCAACTTGTCCTATGCATGATCGTTTGGTTGTCCATAGTTTCAACTCAATACACTTGCTAGTCTTTACCCCACATCTAGAGATTCTACTCTCTTAAAATAAAGCAATTTATATTAAGATATTAAATATATACTCATTTCATATCAAAAAATAATCAAAATAAAAACAAAGTATACAAAAAGTTACAATTAAAATAAGTAATTCCAAATGAATTAGCTCAAACAAAATTTCAACATTATGTTACTAAAAGCATAAATTCTTAATTATTATTATTGAAAGTGCACTCAAATAGTGATTTTCTTAGTAGCCATATTCCAAAAAAAGTGATCTACTTAGTTGCATTATTATGATGCCTATATTAGTTGATTAAGAAGTCATTTTAAAAGATATAAATAAATAGTTATCAAATAAAGATAGTGTAGAAGAAAAAGAGGTACAAGTTGTAATGGCGATGACCAATCCTGAGAGCGAGTGAAGTCAATGACCTAAAAACAAACCGTAATGGATGAAGGAGTACAAGTAATTAAACTCAATTACAGTGGCCAAAGAAGGAACAGTCAATGATAGATAATACAAATGTTGAATTTTTTTTATTGTTCTATTTTTTATAATATATATATATATATATATATATAGCTTTTGATACAATGAAACCAGTTCCAATTCATTATGTTACAAGTGCAAAGTGGATTGTAAGTATAAATATATGTTATGGAAATAAAGAAGAATAGAAGAGAAACATTTTGAATTTATTTTTACTATTTTTTTCTTTCTTTCTTCATTGGAGTTTGAACCTATTTGAATGGTTCTCTTCTTGATTCAGTTGTATCAACCAGTGCAGTTGTTCAATGAAGAACTTGGATATTGTTGAAGCAAAGAAATCCATGCAAGTGTAGGCAAATGCTGAGAAAAGCTAAAATGTGCAAGTATTTCACTGTAGTAAAGTCACTTAAATAATACAAAGTAGGATATATATATTCCATGTGAGCTGTCAGCAATGGTGTAGTGGGTTGATATCCCATCATGATCACAATTCAATGATTGAATAGTGAGCTTGTCGTGAAGTAAGAAGTAACGGGGAGAAGGATGGGCTTTAGTAAAGATGTTTGCTATCAAATGAGTAGTGGCAAGATGATGATGCTCTATGTCTTTTGAGGATATATGGTATTTGATAAAATTGAAGCCAACTTTACTATGTTTTGTTCTAGCATGAAAAATGGGGCCAATGGCAATAACAATTGCGGAAGTGTTGTCATAATAGAGTATAGTTGATTGTGTAGTCGAAATGCTAAAGTCTTGAAGTAGACGACATAGCCAAATAATGACTGAGGTAGCTACAGCAAGAGCTTTATATTCGGCATTGGTAGAAGACCAAGCAACTAATTTTTGTTTCTAAACTTTCCAAGTTATAAGTTGTTGCCGAAGAAGCTGTCAAAAGCCAGTATGGAGTGACGAGTAGCAGGGTCTCCTGCTCAATTTGAGTCAAAATAAGAGCTTCAAGTGAGATCAGTGGACTAGAGAAGAAGTTCATTGGTGAGAATTCTTTTGAGATATCATAGTACACATTTTATCTATTGAAAGTTACTGGTATTGGGATTATGCATATGTTGATAGATTTGATTCACAACAAAGGTTATATCTGGGCAAGTAATGGTTAAGTACTAAAGAGATCTAGTTAGTTGGCGATAGAGGTTGGGATTATAAAAGGGAGTGGACTGAGAGGAGGTGGATTGTTGTTGGGTGGAGAAGAGAGATGAAGTAGGTTTGCAATTAACAGGACTAGTTTGATTGAGTAGGTCAATTATGTAAGTGGTTGGCTAAAGAAAGTAGCCTTCGGGAAGTTCTGAGAATTGTATGCCAAGAGAGTTGGATATGGAGCCCATATTTTTTGTATTAAATTGTCGCATCAGGTTATTCATAATGGTGGAAATGAGAGAATGATTATTTCCTATAATGAGCATATCATCCACATAATGAAGGAGTGAAAATTGAGATACTAAAGGAAGGAAAGATAAAAAAGATGGATCAGCAGTACTTAAAATAAACCCTTACTATTTGAGAAAGGATAAGAGAGTAGAATACCATTTTCTGGGAGATTTCTTGAGACAATATAGAGCCTTTTGTAAGTGACAAACATGAGAAGGATAATGGGGGTCCTCAAAGCCTTGTGGTTGCACAATATATGTTGTGTCATCTAATTTTCCATGAAGAAATGCATTGGAGATATCTAATTGAAGTACATCCTAGTGATAATGAAGAGATACTGCAAGAAGAACTCTGATAGAGATGAGTTTGGCGACTGGACTGAAAGTCTGATTGTAGTTGATGCCTAATATTTGTTGAAAACCTTGAGCTATAAGCTTGGCTTTGTAGTGTGTCACAGAACCATCATGATTATATTTAGTCTTAAATACCTAGTGACAACCAAGAATATTTGTATTTTCTAAAGGAGGAACTAACATCCATGTGTTTTGTGCTTGGAGAGCTTAAAATTATTGGAGCATTGCATTTCGCCAATGGGGATGTATTAATAGAAGTAGCTAATTGATGAGAGAGATTAAAGATCGATTTTGGATGCAAATTGTTAGTTTGTAAGAGAGTGATCATAGGGTGTATTTTGAGTTGTGGTGGAGGTGGATGTTCTGGTGGGGAGGGGGGACATAATGTGGAGAGGTGGGGAAGGAGGATTGGTGATAGAAGTGGGAGTTGAAATAGGAGAGGTAAAGGAGGAGGCTGAAGAGAAAGTTTGAGGAGGAGATGTTGTTTGAACAATGGACAAGGGTATGAGAAGTTGTGGAGGTAAATTGGAGGTTTATTTAGCAATTAGGGAGGTTGAGGACATGGGAACTAGGTTTCATTGAAGATTACATGTTTTGATATAATGATTTTTCCATTGAAGAGATCAAAATAGCGACATCCTTTGTGACTGCCAAAGTATCCAAGAAAGAGATAATGTGCTGCCCTATGTGAGAGCTTATTTTGGGTTTTGTATTTTTGCTAGGGAAAGTAGGATGAACCAAAGATACATGGATGAGAGTAGTTTGGTTTCTTGCAAAAAAAAAGGAGTTCATATGGTGATTTGAGATGTGTGATTTTGGAGGGAATTCTATTAATAAGATATGCAATAGTGAGAAGAGTATCTAACCAAAATTGATGTGGAAGTTTGGCTAAAAGAAGTAGGGTTTGAGTTGTGTCCAGTAAATGATGATGCTTATATTCAGCCACTTGATTCTGTTCAGGGTACATGGACAACTCAATTGATGCATAATGCCATGGCGAAGAAGATGCTTGTGAAAATATTAGAGGTGTATTCACCACCTCCATCTGACTGAAGGCATTCTATTTGGGTGGACAAATAGAGGATCCATTAAGGAAGGATTCGAAACCATTTGCTACGAAAATGTTTAGAATCTGTGAGCTCCATATTGTATAATTTTTAGTGGTGAGAGAAATACTTACTATGCTTTTGATGTTTGACCTAAGGAATTTGACAGGAGGATTAGAGACTTCGGTGGCTTTAATTGGAGTAGAATTCTCCATTCTGCTGATTGGAGAGGATGATGAATCTAACATTCTTCCTATGTCAGCAACGGCTCTGATATTAATTGAGAAAAGCTAAAATGTGGTAGTATATATAAGGAATATGATTCAGGTGATTAATCAAGAGGTACAGCTTGGAGAGGTGAGCAGATACTCTATGTGAGCTGTTAGCAATGGTGTAGTGGGTTGTTAGATGCAAGGTTTGCCAAAAATGCAAGACTCCATTCGTCATGCTGATGAACAATTTTTGTTTAACAATGACTCTTTAAAGCAGTTCAACGCCTTTATATCTACATTGGACAAGTGTTGGAAAGAACTGACCCAATCTCATTTGTGTAAATGGTTTGACGAATGCGGAGACAATACAAGCAGTCAAGGAATTCCGCCTAACTCCGCTTTACGTTCACATCAAGAAAGCATGCCAATGATGATGAATATGAAAATTGAACTTTCTCGTTTCAATGGAAATGACGTGAACACATGGATTCTCAAAGCTGGCCAATATTTTGATTTCTATAGCACACCAGAGTGTCACCATATTTGAATTGCATCTTTTTATTTTGGAAGGACCGGCGGCAACCTGGTATCAATGGCACTACTCCAAAAATCAAACTCTAAACTGGCGTAGCTTCTTGCAAGCCTTGCAAGCTTATGTTGGAATTTCTCCATATGAAGATGTACACAATAATTTATCTAAGTTAGCTCAATCTGGATCAATTTTTAATATCAAATATCATTTGAAGAATTATTGGCTTTTAATGTTTCTGGTCTTTCAATTTTTTTAATGGTAAGTTTTTTTTTTTATTTCTGGTCTGAAGTTAGAATTGCATCATGAATTATTAATTGCGAAGCCTGTACATTGTTGGATGCCATGGAATTAGCCTGTGTAGATGAATCAAAATTTCAAGATTTACGATGTAATTATTTTTAACCCAAGTTTGTGGATCAGCCACTTCTTTCAAATCAGTAGGATCCAATAATACTTCACTTGCTTCTAAGAAAGGAAAATTAAATTAATTTCTCAATGATTTGAACTTAATCAAACCATAAACTTTACTTAATAATTTTTTCTTAAATACATTAAGTCAACAACATGGGATGGGGCAAAACAACAAATATTATTTCTCCTCTTTATGTTTTAATAATTCAAATCCAAAAATTAAACTTCATAACAACTTTGATTAATCTTAAAGAGTTTTATTTGACTTGATTATCCTTAATAATTAATATGGTTGAATGTATCATGTGGCAATGTTTAATCATTCCTTTTCAATCATTATAAATTTGCATGTCATTTGTATCGTGTATCCATGCTTTTAAATAAAAGAATCAAATGAATATGATTATATATGTATAAGTTGCATGTGTTGAATTGACCTTATTATATGGTGTGGCTATTATCACTAATAAATCCGAAATTATTTTTAAAATAACAAACTAATTATGAAAATTTAAAGTGATGTTGGTTAAGAATATTCTATGTGATTTACATTTGCTTATAGTTTAGACATGTTAAAGGATTGTTCTATTTTCATGATTCATGTGTATGTTTATATATGTTTGAATGTTAGCAAGTATATAGTATGGACATCCCGGGAACACAAGGCTTTAAGTAGACTCAAGGAGGTCATATTACCTCACTTCCCTAATTTAATAATGGCACATACTTGCTTAGTTCCATTCACATGTATACATGTATTAGAATTTAGATAAAGGTTTACTTTACATGAGTAAATAATTTGCTAACATACAATCTTTTGCATAATTTTCATTCTTATATTTATGTATACATTCATATGTATTTAAGATAGCAAGTATATAGTGTAGACATCCGGGAACACGAGACTTTGAGTAGCCCCAAGGAGGTATTAGATTACCTCATTTGCTTAGTTTAACAACGACACGTACTTGCTTAAATCTCTAAGACATGTGTATGTACACTTAGCTATGAAATGGAATCCCTCTTTTCTATCAAAAATACATGCATTAACAATCATTCAAGTGTGCCAAAAATGCACACATGTACATTGCATGTATAAGTATGCTAAATTGAATATCATTAATAATAATAATGTGAAAACATATGCATGTTATTAATGATTGAAAAGGAATGATGGAATGTTATCTATGTGATATTTATTCAATCTCCTTAATCTTAAGATGCCTTTCATGTTGAATATGATTCTTTAAGATTAACCTAAATTTAGGATTAATAAGATATTTAATAAATCATTCACTAAAAGAAACCAAAGCCATAATAACATTTTGTTAGAAAGTAACTTAGGATAGGGATGAAGAGTCTCAAACCACTTTCCTCTCTTTATAATAATTATATGTTAAGTAAATATTGAGTGGAATAAAAATATATATATATATAAATTAAAATCCACCAATCCTTTTCATAACTTGAAGTGAAACCTCTTCTTATAAGTAACTTGAACATTCCAAACCTTAGACAATCATAATCTTAAAGTCTAGTTAAGACATGCCACACTAAACCTTAGCACGCACATTAGAATACTAAGTTACTACTTCTAGGTCTAAGTTAGGATTGTGTATATTGTGATGTTGTGTTTTACTTTGTGATATAATGGTTTAGATTGGATGTTAGGATTACTTATTCATAGACTAGATGTTAGGCAGCTATTAGCCGAATGATATTTTCTGCAAGGGATTATGCTAAAGGGCCACTGAAAAAATAAATATAATACTTTTGCTTGTAGGTTGCTTATCCCCATTTGCATAATTCATATTAGGACAGGTGGGCTTGGTTACCCATGTGCAGGGTGCTAAGTTTAAATTTATGAATATATAGCATGATTTGTATTTTTGTTTAGCTAACATTTATTTTGCAGGTGTAGTTAGATTTTATTTTCCACATATATGTAATTTTTGCAAATAGGATTAGGATTAGTGTTATGGGGTATAGAATGAGCAGTGGCTAAAAGGCAAAGACCTCGGAGGCCTTGTGAGGCCTTGTGAAGCCTAGAGCAAATTAATCCAAAATAAGTTATTGTAATTATAATATTCTTTCTTTTATAATCTGGGTGGTATAAGGGTAGAGCTTGACTACCCAATTTCTTTTATTTTCTGGGGTGTACGACAGTACTCAACTGCATCAGCCGTTTATTCTTTTACAAAATTTATGAATGTTTAATTTTCATGTTTAGCTTGTGCAATAAAAATGACATGTTTTTCTTAGGTTTCTTAAAGTTTGATGATTAAATGTATGGTATGGATGTAGTAGGCACTTTAGGATAAAATTAAATTTTCAACCCTCATTAAACAACTGATGATTAAATTTTAAATATAACTCATAACCTTAGTTTAAAGCCTAGGTTATGATCAAGATAATTAAAATATTTAGCAATCCCTTAGCTAAATGATATATGTGACAACAATCATGCATGTCATCTTATTTCGCTCTTGAATAGGAAGAGTGTCCATTCTTGCACGATAGGGGAATGCTTGACTTGTAAGGGCATCCCTTATAGTGGAGAACACCTCCTCCCACTAATTTAGCCCATAATCTTATTTCATCATGCATATAAACATAATTGTCTCAAGCTTTTGTTCAAAAATGAATGCCAAAGTGATATAAAAGATTATAAAATTTTGCATTAGTCTAAGTCATGTCTTCTTGTCATGATCTAGTCTCTTAGAGAGTGAGTTTAGGACTCTAGTTTCCTTCATAATTAAATAACAACTCAAGTATCTTGCACTTACATAAGACTGACCTACATGGTTTTGAACTATAAGAGGTGTTAACTAGCGGCCACTCCAGGCAATTGTAAGTCCATAAGAGCATATGGATTTATCCTTTCTTGTGGAGGTAACCACTATGTCCCATTTTCTAATTAGGCTTAGGTCATACTTTTAGATTATGTTAAAGAATCTTAGACTTAAGATTTAGGGCTACTTATTTTCTTCAAGCTACGAGTATAAGTCCTCACCTCTTAGGTATTTCCACAATCTTGTGTTGATGGAATATAAGCCCTAGCATTTTAATAAAAGTTCAACTCAAATAAAAATAAACTCTCTTTCAAATGTATAAAGCTTCATTATAAGGTTGATTAGAGCACTTGCTAGGCTTCCTAGTATCACGAGTGCTCCCTACTTATCTTCCTTCAGAATCTATGAATAAGTCTTCCAAATTGAACTTTTCCACTTGATTTTCAAAAATACCTTATTCTTTGATAGTCCAACTTTGAAGTCTTTGGATATATTTATTGACTACTTTAATTGTGAGTGTTCTAGAAAATTCTTATTTGCTATGATGTAATTAACTATGGAAGCTTGCTTTCATAGGGAACTAAAAACTTGACATAAAATAAATCCTGCTTTACTTCTCCACGTAAACTAGAAGAAAGATCTCTAGTATATATGAAGACCCATCTGCCTTAGGAGTCCTTATTAGGTGATTAGGTCCATTTTATTGTGATGCTTCCATCTTCCAAGATGGTATATCATACATTATTGTTGTACTCAATCACTTCAAAGTACCTCTAAGATTTGCATGGTGTTCTAATGACTCCAAATTAAAACACCACAAAGGTCTTTTATAAAATAACATAATTGATTTTTTAAAAATAATTATAGGCCATACTCCAACAAATGATAACAATTTTGAAAATTTATCACAATGGACAATTTAGCTTCCCTACGGTTTGCTTTACCTCATTCAATATATACTCTTCTATAAAAATTTTAGGCTATTATTAATCAACCACAACAATTCATGCCACCTCATTCCATTAACCACCAAATCCAATGAACTTCTAGGGCTTAACCTATTAAAGTTGATCTATATTGCTACCCACATTTTCAAAAGGGCAAAACTAAAAAAAATATTAAAGAAATGTATGAAGCAGGAATTATTTAACTGAACTATATCTCATTCTTAAGTCTTGTTATTCTAGTTAAAAAAGATGATACTTGGCAATTTTTGTAGACTACTGTGCTTTGAATGCACTCACTATCAAAGACAAGTTTCCTATTCCTATGATTGATGAATTACTAGATAAATTGCATGGTGCATCTATTTTTTCATAGCTCAATGTACATTCTAGATATCATCAAGATAAATGCACTACAAAGATATCCATAAGACTACAATGTGAATTCATAACGATATTTTGAATTTATTGTTATGCCATTTGGCTTAACAAATACTCCATCAACCATTGAAGCACTATGGGATCAGGTCTTTCATCCCTATTTATGCAAATTTATCACTATTTTCTTTGATGATATTTTAGTATACAATAGTTCCTTATCTTTACATGAAGTATGTCTAGAACTTGCCAAGACAACATTGAGTACTTGAAACATATTTTCAATGCTAAGGGACTAATGGCTAATCTTGAGAAGATAACGACTATGCTTTATTGGTTGACACCTAGTAGTATTAAGCAACTTCAAGGATTTTTAGGCCTTAAAGCATATTAACATTATTTTATTACAAACTATGCTTCCATTGCTATTCATCTCATAAGCCTAGAACTAAGGCTAACATGTAGGATCAACCAATATAGCTAGCATTTGATGCCTTGAAAAAGTCCATGACCTCTTTGCAAGTTTTAATATTGCCAAATTTTTCTAAGGCTTTTATTATAGAAATTAATGCTTGAAATCCAGGTATTAGAGCCATTCTAATGCAAGAAGGACACCCAACTTGTTATTTTAGTAACAAGTTAAGTCCTCAAATGAGTAACTTTCACCACACTTCAAGAAATTATATGTCATTATAAAATTAGTTCTTAAATATAGTCAATATATCCTTGGTCCTCGATTTATCAAATGAACTGATCATTGAAGTTTAAAAGAACTTTCTTCTCAGATCATTCAATCACCAACATAGCAACAATTCCTTTGAAAACTATTTTAATTTGATTTTATAATTGATCGAAAAGCAAGTAAATAAAATCAAATAGCTAACTCATTATTATAAATGTTTGTTGACACTGATCTTCCATCCTCAACAAACATAATTGTTAGTTCATTTTTGACTTATCTTTTAAAGTTCTCCATAAGCTTATTAGATGAGTTAAGAAAGAAACTTCTTCAGCTCTAGATCTTAACAAATTACAACTGCAATTACAACAAGGCCTTCTTTTACAAAGGCATATTAAATTAAGAGATCATATGCTTTATTATCATGGTTGCATTTGTGTTAACACTTCATCTAAACACACACAAATATTGCATGAATTTCATTTATGATGGTTGGTCATGGGGGAGTTACTAAAACACTTAAACATCTTATGATAAATTTTATTCTTAATATGCAAAAAAATATTGTTTAATTTTTGCTCACTTGCTTGGTTTATCAAAAAAAATTAAAATAGCAGTAATTTCTCATGCATGTTTACTATCTCCCTAACCAATTCTAGAGCAAGTTTAGGATGAAATTTCAATGGATTTCATTATTAGCTTACCTGTTCAAAAAGGCAGCACACTATTCTTATTGTAGTCGAATGCTCATTGAACTAAAACCATGTATGTAAGTGTACATGATGTTTAAGTAATGCAATGATAAGTAGATTATCATTGCCATAAGGATCATTTATAAAATTTCAAATTAAGTTACTTACTAATCTAGAATAACCTAATTTTTATCCAACTAAGACAAATACACTGTTGACCTCACTTTTTGGAGTGAGCTCTCAACTTTCTCATCATAGATCTAGGACTCTTATAGACACTAAGAATTCTTTAGTCTTAAGACACTTGTAGTGATTAGGTGAATATTTAACCTAACCCTAAAGACTTAAAAAAGTTAGCCATAGGAATAGGTTACCTTAGGGATTTAGGAGGACTTGCCTACCCTATAGCCTAAACCCAATCTTTGTTTCCTTCTTTCAAACCAAACATCAAATTCAAATCCAAATTCTAAATTAATTTCAAATTCAATGATTGAAATCATGATCAAATTCAATCTCCAAATCTCATCCTAAGCCCTTTGATTTTATTTTATGGACTTAGCCTTAACCAAATTCAAATCAACCCTAATTCAGTTGATCTTCATAATTATCAAATTCAATCTCAAATAAAATTCCAAAGCATAAATAAATTCCAATCTCCAAATGATTGAAACCAAAACCAAATCAAATTCCCTTCTTGAACTTGGCTAAATGATACCCAAACTAATTCAAAACTCATGGATTTCTTCATGATTCAATCATTCCTACAATCATTGACCCAAATATAAACATAAACTATAATTATCAAACCAAGTCCAAGCTAACCCAAATCAAACCAAAGTTAGCCTTTTGACTTGAAATTGCCATATGAACCAAAACCCATTTGGCTCCAAACCAATTGCAATTGGATTTATATTTCAATTCTAGGCTCATGTGTGAATTCAACTAAACTTGAATCAAGCCATGATCAAGCCAATCAACCCATTTTGGTCCACTTGACCCAAAGTGACCTAAAAGACCTTTTGAGCTAAGTCTAATTCAACCCAAATTGGATTGAACTAAGCCCATCCAAACCTCACAACATGATCAACAACCATCCTAGGTTAGTCAATTATCTTAAATTGGGTCAAACCAAGTCAAACTTAGCTTTTGACTAAGTCAACACTTAGCCCAACTGAAACCCAAACTAGCCAAAATCCACCATATGCCAAATTGAGTAAAACCATTTATTCAAACCCACTCATAGTCAATGATTGAACATGACCAAACCTTCACTTGAGCCAAACCAAGCCTAATTAGCCATTTGACCCAAGTTGACCCAAATTGCCTAAAAAGTCAAAATGGGTCAAATCATGATTTGATTCAAATTGATTACAACCAATGGCTCAAGTTTGTTCCAAATTGATTATTGAACTTGAGCAAAGCTATAATTGAGCCCAAGTTGACCAATTGGTCAACTTGACCTAACTTAGCCCAAATTGACCTAAAGGGTTAAATTACCCAAAACCCAAATTAATTCTAAAATTAAACCAAACGAAAACCTACAATCTTTTTTAATTAGCCAATTGAACTTGACTCAACACCTAACCTAATCCAATTTGGTCAAATTGGTCAAATTGGTCAACTTGATCAATTTGACTATATGAATCCAAATGAGCCATAACCAATTCCAAAGCAAATAGAATCAAACCAATGAATCTGATACACTCCAATTGGTCCTGTGAACTTGACCCAACCCTTAGTTTAACCCAATTTGACGAATTGGTCAAATTGACCCAACCTAACTCAATTTGACCTAAATAGGTCAAATAGCGCCAAATAAAATCAAACAAACTCCAAAACACTTGAAATTTAGGCTAACCCACTTTTGACCCATCCCAAATCTATCCAAATCAAACCCATAGCCAAATGACCATTTTACCTTGGGTTTAGGGCATCTGATGAGATAAAACTCATTAGGGTCATTTCTCCACCTAGCCACTTGACACTCTACCATAGGTCCACATAGGCACCTTAGACCATGGCTAACCTAACCTAAAGGTTGTTGGGTCAGCCATGATCCATGGGGAGGTGAAATTACCTCTCCATCCCCATTAGAGCTTTTTAAACCACTAAGGTCAAGCACTTTCTCCCTTGGTAGCCACCTCCACACCCTCACCCAACCAAATCGAGCCACATCATGCACCTAAGGACCTCCATTAGCCTTGTGGCCAATTAATCAAGAAAAATCCAAGTAAACTGTGACCCCGTTCAATCCAAGGAATGAGGGGTATACACATTCTCACTCAAACTCACACACTAATACTCGATTCAACTTTAGCAACCAAGGAGAGGAATCTTAGAGCCATTTCTAAGCTTTCTCAAGCTCCCCAAAATCACCATTCTCGATTTTACACAAAATCAAAATAGGAGCCTCAATCTAATTTCATTTGGTCAAATCTCCATGAAAGTGCAATTAACTTTGCACACACCTTCCTTGGAGCCAATCGAGCAAGAATGAACCCTTTCCCAAGCATCTTGATAGTCGGAGGGTAGAGCTTGATCAAGACTGAGCACCTATGACTAGTGGATTGATCTTTCGAGCAAACTACACCAAATGAAAGCTCGTGTAACTCAACAGAGCTTCATTTATACCAAATGAAGCTTCCTAAATCATTGGAATTGCCATTCATAGCTTCGATGAGGTATGTCATTGAAACAGATCCATGAATGAAAATAGGTTAGTCTTTTGTGAAAGATATTTTCATGTCATGCGATTGACACTGTTGGATTTGATTATTATGCTTCCCTGAAGGTGTGGGATCATTTACATCTCCATCCAAGCTCGGGTGAGCTCAGATCGAGCGACCATTGATGGACGGTAGCCATCCTTGTCACTCAAGAGTAGATAGATCATGGACCATGCATCCCACATGATTAGAATGGATGGTCCTGATCTAATCATGCTTTGAGCCCTTGATTAATCTCTCAAAATCATGGTTTAATTATGGCCATCTGATCTTAGATCGGATGGCCCATAGAGTTACCACGCGCACTACCATCCAAGTCAGCACTTGGATGTGACAACTTCAATAGTGAATCCCATTGTGCCACGTGGAAAGCTCATCACGTCAGCTGCCACATGGCACAGTGGGGTTAAAGCTTTAATTAGGGATAATTAATTAGTTTTTTAATCTAAAACTTTCTAAATTCATAACTAATTATAAAAAAATCCAAAAAGTACTAACTTAGGCTCATTTTAAAGATATTTTAGAGTAGAATCTAGGAAAATTATTATTAATTGATTTAGAATAGTATTTTTTATTTAATTAAAGGCTTATTGGAAATGTAATTAGCCTAATTACTACCTAATTAAACATCTCAATTAATCCCAAATTTTATGTGTATGTTTAGGGGGATGACCTTTGCATCCCCAATTTTTTTGAGATTTTATTATTTTCTTAATTAGGAAATTTAATTGGTTAAGCCTTAATCACCCTCTTAATGTAATTAGTGATAACTAAACAAATGAATATCAAATAAATCAATCAATTAAGCCTATTAACCTCTTTAATGGTCATGAAGTCTAAGAAAATGGATTAGGACCCCCTCTTCCAATATTTTCCTTAAATCTTCTCTAATCCCTCTTAAATAATTAATTAATTAACACCCTTTTAATTAATTAATTAACAAGATGAATCAACAAGATTAATCAAAATCCAAATCATACTTGAACTTTAATCAGCTAATTGAAAGGATTTATGGATTGAGACTTGGGCTCCCTCCTTTGTCTCTTTCTTTAAGCCCATCTCATTTTAGTTGGTTAAAGTTAATCAGGGTTTAATTAGTTAATTAATGAACTTAATTAATTTAATTATTTATCTAACTTAATCTTGGGTAGCTCTTTGGGTGTTCAATAACCTAGAGGGGGAGATAATGAAATTATGGTTAGCTCACATGTGTGAGAAAACCATAAAAGTAGTTAAGTGAGATCCCATAAGCTTAATTAACTATTAATCATGAGCTAATGGCATTAGGCCCATTTCATTTCTGGAGCATTGTAAATTTACTTTACATGTGGCTACATATCATATTGGCTCATTATTAATTAGTTAATTAACTTAAGGTGATGTAGGTAAGGGTTAATTAATCCACTTAATTCATACCCTAACCTAATTAAATCATAAAATCAACTTAATTACTTCTTCCTTGAAACAAAATTAACTCACACATAGGGAATGGGATTAGGACCAGAAAATCACTTTCACTTTTCTAAATCAAATCAAACTCAAAATTAAGAAATAACATTAAAGAACTTTGGTTTATTTTAAAATGATTTTATTTAGTATGCTTGTCCTCTTGAATTAATTATAAGGAATGAGATTATGTGCATATGTTCTTTTATTTCTCTCCAATTATGTTAAATGTTGTTTGCCATATGTAATCATGCATTCATTTCTTTAAAATTAACTAAATAAAATGGTTTCTTTTATGCCTAATTGCATGTGTTGATTTAAATAAAATAAATGTGGCTATTATCACTATTAAATCAAATATTATTTTCAAAAATTCTTAAGTCAATTATAATGAATAGAGTGATGTTAATTACAATAGCTATAAGTTTGCATGTGTTGATAATATAAGATATGTAATATGAAGTTTTCTTTTCCTATCTTACATGGATTCACATAGGATTTATAAATGTATAGTTCATTTGAAAAGAACACAACATTTAATTAAATATATTCCTATGCAACTCCATGTTAAGACTTAGAAGAATTTCAAATCACATATGTAAATCATATAATCAAATCAAATATGACTTCTTGCATGACTTCTTATTCTTATGGTTCTTTTTTTACATTCATATGTTTCTGAGAGAAGTGGTATGTCTGGACACCCTGAGGTTGTGAGGCTTTAAGTATCCCTAAGTAGGTCTTGTTCCTTACGCCCTAGGTGCAGAAAATAATGGCACCATACTAACTTAAAACTCTTATACATATGTATGTATGATGTGTCCAATGAATAAGAATCATAAATCAAATAAATCAAACAAAACTTTTGCATGGGTTTTTCTTATCCTTATAGCTGCTTATACATCTACATGTATCTATGAAAAGTGGTATACACTGGACACCTCGGGGCTACGAGGCTTTAGGTAGCCCTAAGTAGGTCTTATACTTACGCCCCTGGTGTAAAACATAATGGCGGTGAACTCACTTAAAAATTTTATTCATGTGAATGTGTATCTAGCTAATGGATGAAACATCCCTCTTTTCTACTAAAAAGGCATGCATTCATAATTCAATCAAATGAATATTTAAATTTTAAATACATTTCCTTGCATTTATCATTTAAGTATGCTAAAAAGAGAAATTACATGTATAGGTATGCTTAGAATTTATTCATATGGATGATATACATAATGGAAAGTAAATGAATGAACATGTGTTATATGATAGTAATCCATTAATTAATCATAAGATGTCTTTTTTATTGAATAAGGTCATTTAGAGTGAACCTAAACTTATAATTAATTAAAACATATGATAAGCCATTCACAAAAGAAATTAATTAATTAACTTGCTTTAGAAGTGACTTAAGGTAGGGGTGAAAGAGAGGTTCCCTCTCTTTCTTCACTTTATACCACTAAGTTTTTAAGTGTAAACTATATTAAACAAAAGAAAACACTAGGTAAATTCTTCAAATCAATTAAATTACTTAAAGAGAAATCAACCCTTTCTAAATTAAATCTCTCACACTTAGCAAATTACAACTCTAAAGCCTAGTTATGACATACCACATAAGCTTTAATTCACACACATTAATCTAAGTCATCATTTCTAGCTTTATATTAAGGTGGTGTATGGTTTGAACTATACTTATTTTATGATGTATTATTTTAGACTGGATGTTAGGGTATATGCCATCTGGATGTTAGGCTGATATTAGCCTAAGCATGTTTTTGTAGTGGGTTGTGCTTAAGGTGTCATCATAATAAAAATATAAATGCTTTTGCTGTGCAGGTTGCTTGGCCCCTAAGTATAACTCAAGTTAGGATAGGTAAGCTTGGTTACCCATGTGTGGGGTACTAAGCCCAAAATTTGCATATAACTGCTTGGGTTGATAGTATATTTAGCTAACATTTGTTTTGCTGGTGTAGCTAGATTTATTTTTTTAGTATAATGTAATTTTGCATTAGGATTAGGATGAATGTTATGGGGGAATAGGATGAGCATTGGTTATAAGACTAAGTCTTATATACCATGTGATGCCTCTAGAGTAAGTATATCTAAATCAAGCTAAAAGGAAGAAAGGAATGGCAAAAATCAAATGAAGAAATAGAAGATGAAGAAATGAAGAAGGAAGAATGAAGAATGAAGACCCCCATAATATTCATTATTCTTGGTTGAAATTATTTTCTTGTAATCCGGGTTGTATAAGGGTAGAGCTCAGCTACTCACCTTTTTTTCTGGTTGTATGGTAGCACTTGACCACATCAGCCTTTTATTCTTTTGTGATAGCTTTATAAAATAGTTTGATAATTTGTTTAGCTTGTGCATTAGAAAAAGCATGTCTTTTCATGGTTTATTTATGATTTGTGATTGTTTTATGGCCTGGATGAGATTAGGCTCTTAGGATAAAAATAAATTTTTTATCCCATTAATAACTCATAACTAAACTTTTAAGATAACTCATAACCTCACATAAAAGCCTAGGTATTAAATCAAGATAATGAAATATTTAGCACCCTTTTGCTGGATGTTGTATGTTTAATATCATGCATAACCATCTTGTTTCACTCTTGTTAAGAGAGGGCTTCTATCTTTGCCAGATTAAATGGGCTTAACCTTTAAGAGCCTATGATGGAAGAACACCTATTTCTCTTTTGAGTTGGCCCATAATCAATTTCTTATACATTTAGGCATACAAGTGTCAAAATAAAGAGTCCCAAATTAAATAAAATTTAATACAAATTTGCATTAGATTAAGTTATTATTCATACCCCTCATGCTCTAGTCTCTTAGTGGGTTTTAAGGTCTTAGTTTTTTTTTCTAAATAATAATAACCAACTATCTTGTAAAAGCATATGACTTGCCTACATAGATTTAAAGTATAGAAGGAGTTAGCTGACTGCCACTCCAAGAGGTAATAAGTCCAGTAGTTGGGTGGTTTACACTCTATTATGAGGTAAATCATATACCCACTTTTGCCTTAGATTTAGGTCATGGTTTGTCCCTCATCGAAGCTCCCTAGATTTAAGATCTGAGGTTGTTATTTCTCTTTGGGGCTACAAGCATAAATCCTCACCTCTTAAGTATTTCCATAATCTTGTATTGTGGAATTATAAGTCCTAGATTTCTAATAAAAATTCAACCCAAACAAATAAATCTCCTCAATTTCAAATATATAAAGCCCAATCATAGGATAGATTGGAGTGCTCACTAGGCTTCCAAGTATCATGAACACTCCCTACTTATCTCCATATCGTTGATAATAACTCTCTCTTTTTTGATCCATCCCACTTGATTTTCCAAAATACAGCCAATTTATTGAAAGTCCTATCTTCAAATTCTTTAGAGACAACAATCGCCTACTTTAATCGAGAGTATTCTTAAGTGATTCAATTTTCTTAAGACATAATTAACTATGGAGGCTTGTCTCCATAGGAAACTTAACGAACCCTTTAAATAAACCGCTTTATATATAAAGTGGGGAAAAATCTCATATTTAAAGACCCATTATGCCTCAGGAGTCCTTATTAGGTGATTAGGTCCATGTAGGGTAGTAATTTTTATCTTTTGAGATAGTGCACTATTCCTTGATGTCATGCCCGATCACCTCAATAAGTACATCCTCAGATCTGCGTGGTGTCTCCTCACATATACACACACAAATGAATATCCAAAAATAAACACCATATACACAAAAAAGTTTAAAGTACTAAAAAGTATAAAAGTTATGTTAAAAATATAATTTTTTTTAAAAATTTTAAAATACTTTGAATTTAAGAAATATTGAATTACTTTATATAAAAAATATAAATATGAGTGTTAATGTTTATGATTGTCAATCAAGAGCATTTATATATTATCATCTACACTAGATGAATAAGATCTAATTACTATAAGTAATTAGTTATATGCCTATAATCTAATTAAAATAAGTGATTACATTATAATCTTCTCCCTTATACAATTGTAAATCTCTAAATATCATGTCTTTGAATATTTAGAAGATTTATCTACTTGTCATTATTATTCCACTAAGGCAATTTTGATATCTCTAATCGCATTATATTTTAACAACACAATTGGTCATATCACCAAAAAGTAGAATGACATCATCATTAAAGCACAAATAATTTTTTATATATTTAACTCACATCACAATATCACAAAAAACAACACTAGATATTCATAAACCCAATAGCATAATTACTTCAATTGCTCATTATACAAAAAGGAGAGAATATTAACATGTCATAAACATATGAGATATATCAAAAGAGAGGAAAGAGGGAACCATGTATGGTTGTCTAAGTTTTTATTAACCCAAGTCTTCATCCTCTCAAAATGGTTTCCCCTTCTATTGGCTCTTCTCCTTCTTCAATCTTCAATATGAACAGCACACGAATATCATGAATAATGCAACAAATAGGAACCCAACACACACACACTTTACTTATAATCTCATTCTTCATGTGACACTATGCTCTAACACATATGACACACACACATTTGCCAATTCTTTACTCTCATGCAATAGGAATCCTTTTTTTTTAAACATAGTCTTCCCTTAGTAGTTTTCCCAACATCTTGTTGAGTAACATTTTTGAATTGCTCCAAAAACTCCTTAAACTAATCATTGAAACTACTTGAAATGAATTCATCAGGTTGTAGTGTTTTGACACTACAAATGTAGTGGCTGAGAACTGCAATTTTTTTAGCATTACAACCCTAATTTTTTAGCCCCTATGTGTCATCTAGTGCCTAGGCACTATATTTATTATCTATGAGCAATGTTTAGGCTCCCTTAGGCCCTTTTAAGTGTCGTAACACTATAAATGCAATGCCTAGTGCTTCACTTACTGTCTTAAGGTCCAAATTTCTCTTCTTGTAGCACTTTGGCACTAACCTTACTATCTCAACACCTAAATCTAACTCATTCTATCATCATGGTGTTGGCATGTGTAGCACCTAGGCACTAGTCCTTAAATTTTGAATTTTCTTTCTTTCACTTCAATTGAGAACTTTCTATCAAAAACACCAAAAATAAAATCAAAATAACACATCTTAATACTAACTAAGTACAAAATACTAATTCAAACACAAAAAAGTTCACTAAATGTTTTCTTATGAACCACTTAACTAAATTTGCTCATTTTGGTCTTTTGGCTATGGCTTACACAGTTATAATGATGGCCTCATTCTTTATAAATATGGTCCTTCAAATACACAAGTTTACTAAGAAAATGATGTTGAATCATGATACAATTTTCTTAAGTAGTTTTCAACATCATCTTTTCACTTTGAGTGGCATTAAACTCCACTATTGTAATGCTTAGCATCCACAAATGAATGTGGAAATAGAGGTTTTGAATAGCTATTTAAACCAATATTGACATGCTTATTCATCTAATAAGCCCAAATTATGGCCAATTTATCTTTGTTGGGCATAACTTTGTTACAATAGAAATTACCATTCATTAATTAAAATGGCATCATACCAAGCTTTATTTAAATTTCTTCCACCATTTGTTCTGACAAATGCTCATGGACGAACATCAACTCTACTATTGACTCAATTCTAATGAAATGTGATAAATTATATACCTTTTACATTAAAATTTGCAACAAGCTCAATTGTGGATAAAGATTATGACAGAATGATATTACTAAGATGTAAGTTTTAATGAAGATGATCTTGTTGAGGTAAAACTTCAACCATATCACCACCAATCCTTAGCGGGCCAAAAAAATTTAAAATTTGAAAAAAAAAATTGATTTATACATTTAATATCTATTATTAGTCAAGTAGCATATAAATTAAACATTTTAAATGAAAGTCGTATTCACAAGTTGTTTCATATTTCTGTGTTAAAACCAACTCAAAGAAATAATGAGACCTGTTGCTCATCCTTACCTCCTCTCAGTTTCAATGACAAGCCAATTCAAATACTTGAAATCATTTTGAGCATTCGTTCCTTAGATGTTCATGGAACATCACTCCATTAAGTTTTTTATTAAATTGAGTCATTATTTGGAGATCTAAATCATGAAAATCGATCTAAGAAATATAGAACAAAACTTTGAATAGAAGTAATCAGAGCACAAGATCACAGTAAACGTCAAATTTAATGTGCAAAGCCCAAGAATGGAAAAAAAATAACGTAATCACATAAGAATTTTTCTATGAAGAAATTGAGAAAAATAATATAATTTTACACTTCACTCAAGCCTTTTCACTCTTCTCACACACTAGGGCATGCACTCTCCTCTTACATTTATAAGATAATGGAGAAAATTGTTAAGAAGTATTGAAAATGATAAAAAGTCACCTAAATATGAACTCTCCCATTTCGTAGCATTGCGACATTGGTGCTTAAGCTCTAGCACCACTGTCTTTAGGATCCTCTACATTGGTTTCACTATCATGGCACTATTGTTATAGCACCAATGTATTGGCCTCTTTAGCATGTGTATTCTAGGCTTAGGTCATACGACAATAATGTTGCCTACTTCAGCACTGAGGTGTTAACTTCTCTATCTTTCTGATGTAAATCCACATATGCTAGTGCTATGATGTTGTCCTTTTTGTGCCAAGGCTCTATCTTCTTTGTCTTTGAAGCCAATACCTCTTTGCCATAATGCTAAGGCACTGTTCACCAAAAAAAAAATTTGAGGTGGTGGGGGGGGGTGCATGTGCTAAGCAATGCCCTCCTACACCCTTAGTGAACTCCTAGAACATATCAAATTTAATAAAGCGATCAAGCTTTAAAAATAACAATCTTTCACTTAGAAATTGATTGTAATTAATCATACTTCTCATTTAAATATGGAGATTCACCATAATCAAAGGTTGTGGTGTGGCTCACTTGTTGTAGTCTTCCTAAACACCAACAAAAGTTAAATATAGGTCCAATTTCTTAATTGTTATTACTATTATCAACATGTCTGTAAGATTTTGAGTAGTGTGTATCTTCTCTAAGGATAATATGATCATCTTTTATGAGTGAATAGATAAAATAATACATTAGTTGGATGTGTTTCATCTTGGCATAAAGTTCAAAGTTCTTAGTTAGATGAATGACACTTCTACTATCACTATGATGCCTTGCATTCCCTTGCCCTTTGCTTAGTTTTGCCAAAAAAATGTTGCAACCAAATAATCTCTTTGATAACCTCTATGATAATAATATACTCAACTTCTATGGTTGATAGTGAAACAATCTTCTACAACTTTGTAACCTAACTCACTGTTATGTTTCTCAAAGTGAAGATAAAACCTGTTATACTCCTCCTACAAGCAATATCTCCTGCAACATTTGAGCCTACATATCCCTGTAGCTTAATCTCTACACTTCCAAAGCAAAGTGCCTTGTTGACCATTCCATTCAGATGTATGAGAATCCACTTCACCATCTCCCAATGATGTTTCCCTAGATTACTCATGTATCTGTTGACCACTCCCACTATGTGCATTATCCAATCTTGTATATTTCATGGCATACATCAAACATTCAACTACTGAAGCATATGAGTTTTGTCTATTTGTTTATGTTTCTGCTTTAGACTTAAGCGATTATTCCTTGGATAGTTTAAAGTGACTAACCAAAGGGGTACAAACTAGTTTTTTCTCATTCATATTAAATCTCTAAAGGACCATTATAACATACTATTGTTAAGACAATCTTGTGAATCTTGCACTTTTGTCCATACTAACTCTCATATCAAAGATTTTCTTGGTTAGGCCTAAATCCTTCAACTCAAACTCCTTTGATACTTGTTCATTTAAGTCCCTAATCTTCTGTATATCTCATCTTATAACTAGCATGTTATCTATATGTATGAGAAAAGATGATATAACAGTCATCAAACTTCTTGAAGAAATAACAGTAATCTATTGGACACTTTGTGTATCCACTATGTAACATGAATTTATCAATTCTTTTGAACCACTATCTTGGTGTGCTTCAAAACATATAGGATCTTCTGTGCTTAAATACTAAGTCTTTTTTTTTCTAAACCCGCATAGCCCTACACCATGTCTCTTTTAAGTAACCATCAAAGAAAGTTGTGTTCATGTTCATTTCCTCTAGAAGTAGATCCTCAACTACAGCTAAGCTCAAGACAACTCTAATAATTATTATCTTGACTACTAGAAAAAAATATCTCAATATGGCCAACTCCTTCCTTTTACTGAAATCCTTTGACAACAAGCCTCGCTTCGTAGCGCTCGTTATCATATGGTTCTTCCTTCAACTGTAAACCTATTTGTTGTGTAGTGCTTTCTTCCCATTTGATAGTTTTGTTAATTCACATGTTTTATTTGATATGAGTAATTACATCTCATCAATCATGGAAAACTCTTGCTCCTTTGAGTTGTCAACTTGAGTAGCCTAATCATAGCACTCTAGTTCACCATCATCAATAAACAATAAATAATACAAGAAAGAAGATTACCTCTATGTTAGTCATGAGATTTTGATGGATCTCATGACTTTAGTAGGTATTTGAGGTACTCTTATGCTTCCTCAACTTGAGCATAGTTCATTTCTTTATTTTCTTGGTTATCAACATCTTTAATCACTACATACTTGGAGGAATCTTCAGGAGTAATTGTTAAATCACCTTGAGTCCAATTTATGTCTGTGTACATACCTATTTCATTGAAAGTGATATCACTACTTTGGATGGCTATTCTAATAGTCTCAAAATTTATAACTAAATTCATTTCAGTCGTATCCAAAGAAAGTGCACTTGATAGATTTTGGATCAAGCTTTACTCTTAGATCCAACATCAACAGAATATATGATGAACACTAGATTCTCTTAAGTGAGATAGATTTATATCTTAGTTACTCTAAGCTTTTTTAGGTAAGCCTTCATTTAGAGGTATTGAGTGATTACAATTAATCAGATAAATAGTAGTATTTTCTACTTCCACCCAAAACTATTTAGATAATCTTACATGCAACCTCATGCTTCTTACATGTGATAATTCTATTCATGCATTTTACAACACCTTTTATTGTGGTATTTTTAAAATAGTAAACTCATGCATGAACATCTTTAAAGCACAACAAACTTTGAAATTTTTATCATGATACTCACCACCATTATTAAGCCTGAAACACTTCAACTTCAAAATTACCTCATTGTCAACCATAGCTTTAAGTTCATAATCACATTAAATACTTCATATTTATGTTTAAAAAATACACCCATACCATTCTAGTGTGATCATCACTAAAAGTGATAAAGTATGAAAATCCATTATTGAACTAGACTGGAGTAGGACTTATACATAGGATGAACAAGCTCCAATTTTTTTAACATCAATTTTGAACCACTTTTTGAATAATTAACTCTTTTTATCTTTACATACACACAATCTTCACAAAAATTTAAATTTATAAATTTTAAACCTTGAAGCTTTCTCTTAGAAAGGATTGATTTCATACCTTTCTCACTTATATGGCAAAGCCAGTGACAGAAACTTGCATCAACATCTACTCTAAATACTGTGGTGTTTATTTTTGGAATGTATATGGGGAACACCAAGCAAATCTAAGGGGGTTCTTATTGAAGTAATCAGGTACGGCATTGAGTTATGATATACTATCTCGAAAGATAGAGACATCACCTTCAATGGACCTAATCACCTAATAAGGACTCCTAAGTCATGATGGGTCTTCAAATATACCAGAGATTTTTCTCCTACTTTACATGGATGAATAAGTAAGATTTATATTAAACCAAGTTTTAAATTTTTCTATGGAGCCCTCTATAGTTAATTACATCATAAGGAAGGTGAGTTTCTTAGGAATACTCTTGATCAAAGTAGGCAATTATTGTCTCTAATGATTTCAAGGGTAAGACTATCAATGAATAAGTTATATTGGAAAATCAAATGGGAAAGTTCAAAAGGAGAGATTTATTTTGGAAGCTAAGAGAGATGAGTAGAGAATGCTCATGATACTAAAAAACTGGTGAGCATTCCAATCTATCCTATAATTGGGCTTTATATTTTTGAAGGTGAAGAGATTTATATATTTTGAGTTGAAATTTTATTAGATTAGTAGGGCATATAATCCATCAACATAAGGTTAGTGGAGACACCTAAGAGGTGAGGATTTATGCTTGTACCCCAAAGGAAATAGTTACCTTAGATCTAAATCTATGTAGCTTTACCAAGAGCTAAAGCAACCTAAATCCAAGTGAAGATGGGCATAAGATTTACCTCCACAAGAGAGAACAAACCACCTGACTGCTGGACTTACAATCGCCAAGAGTGGTAGCCAGTTAACTCCTCCTATGCATTAAATCCATTTGGTCAAGTCATATGATTTTATAAGATAGTTTGACTATTATTATTTAGAAAGAAACTAAAGTCCTCAAACTCACTCCCTAAGAGACTAGAACATGAGTGGTATGAGCAATGACTTAGTCTAATGCAAATAATTTTAAATTTTATTTGATTTTTGACACTTCATTTTCACCAAGGCCATTTGATTTTCTATGCCTAAATGCATGATAAAATTGATTATGGGCTAAATCATTGGAAAGATGTGTTTTCTATCCACAGAGGAGACCATCAAAGGTCAAGTCTTCCCTTATTGTGCAAATGGAAACCCTCTCTTAGCAAGAGTGAAGCAATATGAATGCATGATGTTAAACATACAATATTTAGCTATAGGTTTCTAAATCTTTTAATTATCTTGATTTAATTCCTATTATGTGAGGTTATGAATTATTTAAAACTTTAGTTATGAGTTGTAGTTGGGAAAAAAATGTATTTTTTTTTCGTAAGAGCCTAATCGGATATAGGCCACACATTAAAGCATCATTCATAAAGAAACTAGAAAAAGGAATGTTATTTCTATTGTGTAATTTAAACATAACATAAATCAATTTTATAAATCTAATGCAAAAGAATAAAAGGTCGGTGTGGTCGGGTACTATTGTACAACCCGAAAAGAGAAAATGGGTAGCCGAGCTCTAGCCTTATATAACCTAGAATATGAAAGAATAATTACATTTACAAATGAATAAATGCTATGAGGGTCTTCTAACCTTCATTCTTCATATCTCCTTCATCTCTCCATTTGGTTTGGTAGGCTTCAAGGCATCACATGGCACCCCAAGACTAAGCCTTCAGGTCAATGCTCATCCTTACCCCCCATATCAATAAATCTAATTCCTAATGCAAAATTACATTAAAAATAGGAAAAGTTAATCTAACTACACCTACAAAATAAGTGTTAGCTAAACACACATACAACCAAAGTAGTTATATTTATAATTTGGATTTAGCACTCTGCATATGTGTAACCAAGCCCACCTGTCTTAACTTGGATCATGCTTAGGAGTTTAAGCAACATGCAAAGAGAGCTTTGTTGACCTCATTTTTTGGATGAGCTCTCAACCCCTCCATCTTAGACATAGGACTTCTCTTAGACTTTAAGAGTTCCTTAGTCTTAAGACACATCTAGTGATAAGGTGGACACTCAACCAAGCCATAGAGACTTAGAAGAGTTAGCCATAAGAATAGGTCATGCTTTAGGGGTGTTAGGAAAATTTGTCTACCCTTAGCTCCTCACCTTCCTTCCTTCAAGTCAAACTCCAAATAAATCTTATTTGAGTTTCTCCAAACTCAAATCAATGCCACATCATTGAAATCCATGAATGAAATTTCAAATTCCAATTTTTCTTAAGTCCTTAATCCTCTCTTAAGGACTTATCCAAAATCATCTTCAAATCAATTCAATCTCATGAAACTTTCTCATAACTCATTTATATTCTCATTTATGTTCACATATATAAATGAAATATAAATATAAATCAATCAAATCTAAATCCAAAATTCAAATTCCTACTCCAAAAATTCCTAAGTCCTTTAAAATTCCTCTTAAAGAATTAGCCTAAATCATCTTCAAATCAATTCAAACTCATGAGCTTTTATCATAACTCATTTATATTTTCATTTATATTCACATATATAAATGAAATATAAATATAAATCAATCAAATCAAATTCAAAATTCAAGCTCCAAACTCCAAAATTTCCTAAGTCCTTTAAATTTCCTCTTAAAGACATAACTAAATCATCTTCAAATCACTTCAAACTCATGAGATGTTCTCATAACTCATTTATATTCTCATTTATATTCTCATTTATATTCACATATATAAATGAAATATAAGTATAAATCAATCAAATCTAAATCCAAAATTCAAATCCCTACTCCAAAATTTCCTAAGTCCTTTTAAATTTTCTCTTAAAAGACTTAGCCTAGATCATGATCAAATCATTCCAAATTCATGAAATTTTCTCATAACTTATTTATATTTGCATTTATATTCACATATATAAATGAAATATAAATTCAAAAAATCAAAACCACTTCAAAAAAATTAAATTCAAATTCATTCAAAATCCAACCTAAGCTTTTCAAGTCAAAATCTTGAACCTAGACAATCAACTTCAAATTAAGCCAAACTCTTGATTTTCCTTCATGATTCAATCAACCCTACAATCATGAATCCAAATATAAATACAAACTTCAATCACTTAATCAAAACTCAATTCAAAACTCAAACCCCAAATCCATTCATGTTCTTCCTTTGAATATGAAATTATAGAATGAATCAAAACCCATTTGACTTCAAACCACTTGCAAATGGATTTATATTTCATTCATAAATCCATATACAAGTTCAATCAAACTCAAATTAAGCTTTGACCAAGCCATTTGAACCACTTAGGCTCACTTGACCCAAAGTGACCTAAAGTACCCTTATGAGTCAAACTCTAATCCTAACCAAATTGGATTAAATCAAACTCACCTATCCATCATGATCAACAATCATGAGATGATCAATCAATCAAATTGGTCAAACCAAGTCAAATCATGGGTTGACCAAGTCAACACCAAATAAAAAAACCTAACATAGCCAAAATTCACCATAGGCCAAATTGATTGAGACCATTGATCTAAGTTTATTCATGAACTATGTTTAAACTTGACCAACATTTGAGTCAACCATTGGCCACCCAAGTTGACCCAACTTGACCTAAAAAGTTAAAATGTGTCACAACTTGATCTAAGCCAAATCCATTGAAACCAATGAGTCAAGTTCATTACAAATCACTTGTTGAACTTGATCAAAGCCTCAATTGGCCAACTAGATCTAACCTAGCCCAATTGACCTTGAACCCCAACTTGACCTAAAGGGTCATGTTGAGCCAAATTAAAACTTAACCAAAATTGATTAGAAATAAAGATACCAATCCACTTCATATGACTAATCAAATCTAAACCTACCCATGACCTAGCTCAACTAGGTCAAATGGGTCAAATTGGTCAACTTGACCCATTTGACCTAGATGAAGTCATATGAACCAAATTCAAACCTAAAACAAATTGAACCAAACCAAAGCCACCAAAACATTGAAAATGGTCATATGAACTTGACCCAACCCTCCAATTGTCAACTTGACTCCAAGTTGACCCATTTTGACCTAGATGGGTCAACATGAGCCAAACCATACCAAATAAACTCCAAATCCAATTAAACTTGGCCAAACTTATTTTCTCAACATACCCAATATATCTAAATTCAAAAATCAGCCAAATGACCATCCTACCCCTAGGCCATAGAACAAATTTTGGTCAAATCCATCATGAATTTGGTCAATTCCTCTTCATACCTATTTGATACTTTTTGAATAGGTCATGTAGACCCTATGGAGGGTGGTGCACCCAACCCAATGGGTTTGGGTCAGCCCAACTTGACCCAAGGCTAAAACTGAGCACATTGCTCAAATTGGTCACATGGGAATCATGCTCTCACTCAATTTGAAGCACATAGGGAGTTACCATTCCACTCCCTAGCCCAAATCGACCATGTGCAAGCTTCTAACAGATCAAACAACCCATTGCCTAAGGTCAATTGGAATAGAACAAAAAGTGAAGCTTTTTCCATCCGATTTCCATTGGGGGAGATATACTCCCCTAATTCAATTCAATTCACACACACACTCTGTCAATTGAAGCATAGGAAGTGAGGAGTGATTCTAAAGTGATCCTAAGCTCTCTAGAAGGATTTTGAATTGGCCATTCTTGGTTTCCTTTAAGCAAAAATAGGGGAGCTCCAAGAATTTGCCAACTTCCACTACACTCTAATTCAACCAAATTCCTTTGCACACTCCACCAAAGGGTCAAGTCGAGCTTGTCCAAGCCCTTGCCCAAGCTCCAAAGGCAGAGGAAGACTCACCTAGATCAAAGTCGAGCTCATTAAGAGGAGGAGTTGGTCTATAGAGCTATCCACTTAACCTCAAGAGCTAAGAACTTTCACCAAAGCTTTGCCTCAATCAGACAAAGCTCCTCCAAGGGAATCAAGCGCCAGTGATCACCTTCGGTGAGGTTAGACATTTTTCAATCACTAAACTCCATGTATGTTGATCCATTATGAAAGAAATGTTAATGGCATGAGATTTCAACTGTTAGATGTGCTTACCATTAGGGTTAGATGGTGTGCAAAATTTCATCTCAATTTGAGCTCAATAGAGCTCGATCAACTTAGAACATGGATCCATGGATCACGTGCAAGGTGGATAGATCTCGCCGGCCCATCCGCACATTTTGGATGGACGACTGAGATTAAACACACGCTTTAGATCTAATTTAATCCTTTTAAATTTGTGGGTTAAATTGTAGCGTTAGATCCTTGATCGAATGGAAGATATAAAAGCGTGTAGCGCCGCTGCCATGCGACACTATGATGTAACATTTAAGTTGCCACTTAGGGCTTGCCGCATGTAAAGCGCAGCCAAGGTAGCGCTTGCATGTCACATTGTGGGATTAAGGGATTAAGTAGTGTTTATTTAATTCTAATTAATCCTCCAAACTTTATATCTCTCTAAAATTTATGTCTCTAAAAAAATCAAAAAAAATGAGGTAAATTGCCACTGAAAGATAATTCAATCTAGAATATTCTAAAATTGGTTTTAATGGATTTTGAATTGTCTTTTTATGATTTTAGGTTTTATTAGAAATTTAATTTGCTAATTACTCCCTAATTAATCCACTGATTAATCTCAAACTTTTTGAGTATATTTTGGGGTGTGACTTCTACCTCCCCTAATTTTCTTGGGATTTATTGGTGGCTTGAATTGAGGGAATTGTTAATTCATTTCCTAATTACCCCTTTATATAATTAAGGTTAATTAAGGGTTTGATTAGTGGTTTAACCCTTTGTTGAAGTTGATTAAGATCTATTTCAGTGAATAGGAGGTTTAGGGAATAATTTTGAGCATTTCTTAAGCTATTCCTTAAACCCCCTTTTTCTTCTTTAATCCTCTCTTAATTAAGGGTTGATTCACTAATTACCCTCATAATTAATTTCTTAAAATTATAAAACTTTCTAGAACTTAATTAATCTACTTTGGGTAGATGCTTAGGTGTTCAAGAGCCTAAGTTCAATTAAGGAACTCAAAACTCAACTCATATGTGTGAGGGGTGTTTTGAAATTACTTAAGTTAAACCCCTTAGTTTAATTAATCATTAATCATGAGCCAAATTACATTAGGCCCCTTTCTTCCTAGGTCCATTGTAAATTTAAATTCCTTGTGAGTTTTTATGTCATCTCATTGGCTAATAATTATTTGGTTAACTATGCTAAGGTGGTGTAGGTAAGGGTTAATTAACATGTTTAACTCATACCTTAACCTAATCAAAATATAAAATGAGTCTAATCATCTAAAAATTAAAAAAAATGTCAAACACATGAGGGAATGGGTTAGTGATAGCAAACTCAATTCACATTTTCAAAATTTAATCAAATTCTAAATCAAACAAAAATCATATTAAATGAACTTTGATTTACTTTAAAAGCTTTCTTATTTCATAAGATTGTCTTTAGGATTTAATTAAAGTGAATGTGTTTACATACTTTCATTGCTTTAGTTCTTCCCTAACATGCTAAATATGTTTGTCATATGGTTTCATGCATCTATGATTTTTAAAAATCAAATTTAAAATGAAAATGTTTTCTTTATGTCAAATTGCATGTGTTGGCTAAAGTAAGAATATGAGTGGCTATTATCACTATTAAATTCAAATTATTTTCAAAACATATGAATCAATTATCAAAAGTAAAAGTGTGTTACTTATATCTTATTTATAAGTCTACATGTGAGTAAAATATAAGGATGTGCTTAGTGTAGGTTTTCATTCTCTTCTCTTTTAATATAGTTTTGAATAGGATTTGGCATGGTGTATGGTTCATTTGAAAAGAACCTAACACTTGCCTAATTCCATATCCTATTCATTCCTATAATATGACTTAAGAAGGATACCTATACTTGCACATATAAATTGCATAAACAAAAATAAATCAACCAACACCAACTTTTGCATTCTTTCTTTTCCGTTCATTTTTTTTGTACGCATGCTTGTATTTAAGGAAAGTGGTATATTATTCTAGATAATCCTGAGGTTGTGAGACTTTAAGTAGCCCTAAGTAGGTCTTGTACCTTACATCTCTAGTTAACAATGGTGTCGCACTCACTTATGTCTTTCATACATTCATATGTGCATGTGAAAATTGGATAAGAAATCCTTTTGCTACTTAATGAAAATCATGCATCATAAACATCCAAATTTTCTTAAGTGAACTACCTAGCATGCATCATAAATTGTGTTAAACATTCCCATTTGCATGTATACATATGTTTAGGACTCATTCATATGCATGTTATACATGTTGGGAAAGAAATGAAGTGATATATGTTTTGTGAATTTAGTTCATTTTATTTAATCTTAAAATGCCTTTCTTTTTGAATAGGTTTGTTTAGAGTTCATCTAAACTTAGGATTAATTAGAACACTTAATTAAAACATTCACTAAACAAAACTAAAACATGAATCCATCTTAGAAATTACTTAGGTTAGGGAAGGAAAGAGGAGTTCTCTACTCTTTCCCTCTCTTTATAACTTAGTAATTAATCATAGGATTCACTTAAACCCATTCAAAACATAAAATAAAATCAACCTAAAATAATTAAATCACTTAAATGAAACTCTTCTCTAAGCTGAACATGCTTCACACTTAGAAAATTCTAACTTAAAGCCATAGCTAGGCATACCACACAAGCTTCTAAAGCAGACACATTAGGTTAAGTCACCACTCTTAGCTTTAGGTTAGGATGGTTCATAGTTTGATGCTTGCTTTTCTTTTATGATATATGTTTTAGTCAGGATGTTAGGATGTATGTGCGTAGAATGAATGGTAGGGCGATCTTAGTCTAACCATTATCTTCTGCAGGGAATTATGCTTAAGGGGCACTGTAATAAATAAAAATATAAATACTTTTGCTGTGCAAGTGCTTATACCCTTAAGCATAATCCAATAGGCCAGGTGGATTTAGTCACCCATGTGTGAGGTGATAAGTCCATTATATATGCTTGATTTGGTGGTTTGTTTAGCTAACCTTTATTTTGCAGGTGTTAGTTAGATTTACTTTTTTTTCTTTTCATGAAATTTTTGCAATTAGGATTTTGGAATGATTGTTATGGAGATTAGGATGAACATTGGTCATAAGATCTCATCTTATGCACCATATGAAACTTTAGGCATCCACTTTCCAACCATCCAAAAGAAGGAACTAAAGAAGAAAGAAAAAAAAAAAGAAGAATGAAGAAAAGAAGAATGAAGAAACGGAGCTTGAAGACTCCCATAACAATGAGTTCCTTGCTTGTAATTCATTTGAAATCTGGGTTGTATAAGGGTAGAGCTCAGCTACCCAATTTATTTTTGAGTTTGTGCGATGGTACCCGACCGGAATGGCCTCTTATTCTTTTGTGATTAGCTTTATAAATTGATTGATGATTTGTTTAGCTTCTGCATTAAGTGGCATCCTTTTCCTAGTTTCTTCCTTGATTTATGTATGGCCTGGATGTGGATTAGGCTCTTAGGAAAAAATAAATCTTCTACCAAATCTAACAATTCAAAAATAAAAATAAAAAACTCATAACATCATCTAAAGCTAAGGCTAAAATCAAGATAAAAGAATTAACAACCCTTAATTGGATGAGTATTTCTTTTATAACATCATGCATAAATGCATATTATTTTCACTCTTGATTGGAGGGCTTCCACCATTGCTAGAGAAACTTGGCTTAACCTTTGAGAGCCATGGTGGTCCTCCCTTTTCGATTTTGACCAATAATCTCATTTCTCATGCATTAGGCATATGAATCCTATTAGCCTGAGTCAAAATAATTGTCCAAAAATGAAAATAAAATGAAATCTGAATTGCATTAGATTTGGGTCATTTGAAGCATACCCTTACATGATCTAGTCTCTTTAGGGAGTGAGTTTAAGGACTTATTCTCTTTCTAAATAAATAATAGCTCAACTATCTTGCATAAAGCATATGACTTGCCTACATGAATTTAAAATCATAGGATGAGTTAGTTGGTGGCCACCCCTAGGCGGTTATAAGTCCAAGCAATCGGGTGGTTTGTCCTATCTTATGGAGGCAAACCAAATACCCTTTTCACCTTAAATTTAGGTTGTGCTTTCAACCCTGGCCAAAGCTCCCTAGATTTAGGTTTGAGGTTGCTTCTCCCATTTGTGGACCATAAGCATAAATCCTCATCTCCTAGGAATTTCTATAATCTTGTGTTGTGGAATCATAAGCCCTAAATTTCTAATGAAAAATTTAACTCAAACAAATTAAATCAATTTCAAAAATGTAAAGCCCAACCATAGGATAGTTTGAGATGCTCGTTAGGTTTTCTAGCATCATGTGCATCTCTTACTTATCTTCTTTTGGCTTTGATAATAACTCCCTCTCTTTGATCAATCCCATTTGATCTTCCAAAATTAGCTAATCGATTGATAGTCCTACCTATTGAAATCTTTGGAGATAATGATCATTTACCTTAATCGAGAGTATTCCTAAGAGATCCCATCTCTTAGAGTGCAATTAACTATGTGGGCTTGCCTCTATATGGAACTTAACTAATTCGATTTAAAATAAACCTTGCTTTACTTTTCCATACAAAGTAGGGAAGAATCTCTAGTACATATGTGACCCATTGTCCTTAGTAGTCCTTATTCGGGTGATTAGGTCCATTATAGAGTGTTGACTTTATCTCTCAAGATAGTACACCTCTTCTAAATGTCATACCCGATCACCTTAATAAGAATATCTGCGGATCTATGTGGCATCCCAACAAGGCGTATTTTTATATATTTCTATTTCCATTTATCCTCTTTTTTGGAAGAGGAGATAGATGAAGGCAGGAATGTATAAAACTTTTTACCACAAGCATTTATAATTATTTTATGCACCCCTTAAGCATAATACCTTGTAGAAAATATATTTGGCTAATATCGGCCTAACATCTAGTCTACGAAACATACACCCTAACATCCAGTCTAAAATAATACACCATAAAACTAAACATACATCATATCATGCACTGTCCTAACATAAAGCTAAAAGTTGTGACTTAATTCTAATTTATGTGTTAAAGCTTATGTGGTATGTCCTAACTAAGCATTAGAGTTGTATTTTCTAAGTGTAAAAGAAAGTTTAATCATAAGAGGTTGATTTCACTTTAAGTAGTTTAAATGACTTGAGAATTTTACTTAGCATTTTCTTTTATTTTGTTTGACTTACACTTAGTAACTAAGTGTTATAAAGAGAAGAAAGAGGATTGACCTCTTTCATCCCTACCTTAAGCCACTTCTAAAGCATGTTAATTATCTTTGTTCTCTTTAGTGAATGGCTTATTAAATAATTTAATTAGTCCTAAGTTTAGGTTCACTCTAAATAATTCTATTCAATATGAAAGGCATCTTAAGATTAATTTGATTGAATTACTATCATATAACACATGTTAAATCATTCATTTTAATCATAGACATGCATATGATTAAGTACTAAGTATACCTACACATACAATATCTTAGCACCCTTGAATGATGGATGTGGGTATTTATATTTAAAGTTTAAGTTTGTCTATTTGATTGAATTATTTTATCATATCAGTTTAAAGCCCTATCTAAATTCTTATATAAAAATACATAGAGATGAAATCAAATAGGTATGTGTCATTGTTAACCAGGAAGTGAGGTAATCAAATGACCTCCTTGGGCCTAACTAAAGCCTCATATTCGAGATGTCCAAACTATATACCCATTATATTCAATCATATGTAAATTTGCATACATGAATCATAAGAAAGAGAGCTTCAAATTAGATAATCAATTAATTCAATCACTTGAACAATTGAAAATGCATGTATTTATGCTAAAAGGAAAGGGTTTCAAATTCCATAATTAAATACATGCACAAATGTATAAGAGACATAAGCTAGTATAAGCCATTGTTAACTAGGGAAGTGAGGTAATCAAATGACCTCCTCGGGGCTACTTAAACCCTCATATTCCTGGGATGTCCAGACTAAATTTTTTATTTTTTTCAAATACATATGAATGTTAACATTAATAAAGGAAGGAAAATCATGCAAAGATTGTATTTTTTTTATTTGATTGAAACATTTATACATGTGGATTAAAGCTCTTATTCAAATTCTAATGTAAACATTTATGTAAATGAAATCAAATAAGTACTTATCGCTATTAACTAGGGAAGTGAGGAAATCAAATGACCTCCTTGGGGCTTATTAAAGCCTCATATTCCCAAGATGTTAGGACTATATACCTATTAACATTGCATGTAAAGCTACGCATGAATCAAAGAAGAAAGAAAGCTTCACTCCATAGTTAACTTGTAATCACATATACTTCCTATATATTTATATCTAGCATTTATACCATATGTAATCATTCATTCATAAGGTTTGAAAAATACATTTGGAATTAATAGTGATAATAGCCACACATATATTAACTTAATTCATCACATAAAAGCTTGATATAAAAGAAACTATTTGATTTAATTAATTTTGCAAAAGATAAATGCATGAATCAAGTGACATACAACATTTAATGTGATTGGAGAGGAATAAATGAACTTAAACATATGGCTTGTTCAATCAAATTAATTCCTAAGGACAATCATGTCAAATAAAATTATTTAAAGCAAACCAAAGCTTTCTAATGTCATTTTTAATTTGATGTTCAACTTGATTTAAGGAAAGAGAGAAAGAGGTTGATGATCTTAACCTATTCCCATGTTTATAAATTAATTTGGTTTAATGGAATATGATTAGGTTGATTTTATGGGTTAATTAAGTTATAATATGCATTAAATCTATTAATTAACCCTTACCTATGTTACCTTAAGATAATTGACTAAGTAATTATGAGCCAACATGATATGCATATAAAATAACCTGCAATGATCCTAAGAAATGAAAGGGACTAATGTAATTAGCTCATAATTAATAATTAATTAGATTAAGAACTTAATTAAGTATATTATGATTTTTCCACACATGTGGGTTAACCATAATTTCCTTAAATATCTTTAGATTATTGAACACCTAAAGATCTACCCATGAATTAATTAATTGGATTCTGATGTGTTTTGGATTTTGATTGGTTAATGAAATTGTTAATCACTTAATTAAATTTATACTTAATTGCCACATGGGTTAACTATCCTCCAAATGAAGTGGACTTAGGGAAAAGATTAAGAAAGAGGTCCCAACTTAATCCTTAAATCTCCTCACTATTGAATAGTGACAAATGAGCCCAATCAATTAATTGATTTACTGTTTATGCAATTAATTAACCCTTAATCAAATTAGGAGAGTAATTAAGGCCTAATTAGCTAATTCTCCTAATCAATTAACCAATAAATCCCAAGAAAATTAGGGGAGGTAGAGATCATCCCCTTAAACAATCTCAAAAAATTTGGGGTTAATTAATTAATTAATTAGGGAGTAATTAAGGTAATTAATTTTTTAATTAAACCTTAAGTAAGCTCTAATTAGTGTTCAAAATCAAATAATTATATTTTTAATAAATTTCCCTCTAAAATACATTAAAAATGAGTATTTATGTGCTTTTTTATGATTTTTCTATGATTTGTTATAATTTTTTAAAGTTTTAGCTAATTTAAATGATTTTTCATGATTTAATAAAATCTATTAATTTATTTCACTAAAATAGACTATTTGAACTTCAAAATTCAATATCTCCTTTCTATAAAACTTTTTGACTTAAAATTTTTATGGTAGGTGTATTTTAAGTTCAATTGAAATCCTAAAAATTTAAGATAAATCTTATTTCAATTTTTTGTTTAATTAGTAAAATTTGATTTTCACTAAAACCTAAATTAAGCTCATAATACTCAATAAAAATTAGGGATTTTAGATTTGTTGGATTTCTCTCGAAAAGAAGAATCCAATGAGCCCTTACTTGAAATTATTTGTTAAGTATCTTATTTTTTTATTAATTTTTGAAATTTTATGTGATTTTAATCATTTTTAAAAGGCAAAAATCCATAATTTCTTACTTAACATCGGCTTGATCGACCACATTCCATGCATGCGTGCAATTGGTGCAGATTCAATAAACATTACCATGTGGCGATCTAATTGGGCGATCGCGACAAATGAGTGAAAAGTCGGTTTGATCGGACCATTCGATTGGATGGTCTAGATCAAACAGTGATCTAAGGGCTAAAATTGAGTGCATCTAACATTTAATCATAGCCATCCATCCCTATTTAAGGCATATCGGATGGATGCCATATTTCTCCCTCCCAATGAACGACTTCTCTGAATGAAAAAATAGGCGGGGTTGTGGCTTATTTAGTGATTCTTGACAAAAAATTTCTCAAAATTTGTGTTAGGATCATGTGAAATGAAAAGTGCATGGGTATCTATGGAAATTATCTAAAATCATGCAAACACCATCATAAATGGAAGCTCCTATGGCCGACTATGATTTTCAAAAATTAGCTCACCGGGGCTAGTTTTCGGTGGTTGTGTTGGCCCGAGAATGCTCCTAAGTGTGAGAAAAAGCTTTGGGATGAGTCTAGACTCTTGCCTCCACTTAGAATGTTGTATCCGCTAATATCCATCACCTTCTCACTAGAAACAGTTAGTTTTGGTGTTTTTTAGCTCAAGGGAAGTGGGAAAATGGTATTGGTTGCTTAGAGGAGCTCTTAGAGTGTGGCTAGTGCAAAATAATGTTCTTTAAGGGCATATTTTTCTCCTTTCAAGGAGGTGGCCAAAAATCCCATTAAGATTGTAGGATGTGGGCAGCCCTGGCGCACTTAGAGTGGGCTAAGAGACTAGGTAGAACCCCATTTGAAGTGTTTGATGGCTGCCAAAAGTGATGGGAGAGTGGAATTTGTCATAAATAGATGGAATCCTATGTGGGGCAGGGGGGGAGAGGATTTATGAGGGATTTTCCTTGGATTTGGTTCCAAATGGGTTTGGACTTATCCCAATTTTATTTTGGTAGGTTTGATCAGCCTCTAAGATGTCATGGGTTGGTTTCAAAGGATTTGGCTCAGTTTGGATCATTTGGGTCACATTGGGAAATGTTGGGTTAGGTTGACCAATTGGCCAAATTGAGTTAAACCAAGTCTTATGTTAGGTTCAAATGATGATTTGAAGTATTTTGATATGATCAATTTGATTAATTTGGCAAATAATTGATTTTAGCTCATTTGGAATCAAATGGGTCAATTGGGTCAAGTTGGGTTAGGTTGACTAATTGGTTAAATTGGGTCAAACTAAAGATTAAGTTAGGTTCAAGTGATGACTTGAAGTATTTTGGTAAGATCAATTTGATTTAATTTAGCCTAGAATTGATTTTGGCTCATTTGGAATCAAATGGGTCAAGTTGACCAATTTGACCAAAATTGGCCAAATTGGCTAGGTTATGAGTTGATTCATGTTCACTTGGCTAATTAGAGATGAATGTCATCTTTGGTTTGAATCAATTTGGATTTAATTTGGATTTAGGATAAATTGACCCTTTAGGTCAATTTGGGATAAGTGGGTCAATTGGGCTAGGTTTGGTCCAATTGATCAAATTGGAGCTTTAGTCAAGTTTAGCAATAAATTTGGAATGAACCATTGGTTGCAATCAATTTGGGTTGGATTATGATTTGACCCAATTTATCCTTTAGGCTAATTTGGGTCAAAGGGCTAATTGGGTTTGGTTTGGCTCAATTGATGGTCAAGTCATGTTCAAACATTGATCATGGGTTGATGTTAATCAATGGTTTCAACCATTTTGGTGTAGGGTGAGTTTTGGCTAGTTTTGGTTCATTTGGGCTAAGGGTTGACTTGGTCAAATGATAAGTTGACTTGGTTTGACTCAATCCATGGCAATTGATCACTCTAGGGTGATTGTTGGTCATGATATGAGGCTTGGATGGGCTTGGTTCAATCCAATTTGAGTTGGATTAAAACTTGGCTCAAAAGGGTCCTTTAATCAAGTGAGCCTAAGTGGGTCAATTGGCTTGGTTTTAGCTTAATTTAAGTTTGGTTGTATTTATATATGAGCCTAGGATTGAAATATAAATCTAATTGCAATCAATTTGGAGTTCAATAGGTTTTGGTTCACTTGGTATTTTCAAGCCATAAGGGCTAAGTTGAGCTTGACTTGGTTTGACCTTGGTTTGGTTTGATGATTGTAGGTTTCATTTATATTTGGATAGATGGTTGAAGGAATAATTGATTCAAGACAAAATCTATTGGTTTTGGCTTAATTTAGGTGAGTTTTGGTATAGTCCAAGGAATTAGCTTAAAGGGTTTAAATTAGATTTTGATTTAATTTTGGGTTTGGTTTTGGCCACTTGAATTTATATTTAATTTATATTTTTGTATATAAGTGAAGATATAAATTATTTATGAGAAAATCAATTGAATTTGGTGTGGTTTGAAGGCAAATTTCACTAAGCTCATGGAGGTAGGTCAAGAGGGCTTGGAAGGAAATTTATTTAGTTTTGGTCATTGGAATGTGGCTTTCATTTATATTTGTGAATATAAATGATGGAATAATTGATTTATAAGAAAATTAATTGAGTTTGGATTGATTTGGATGGATTTGGCTAAGCTCATGGAGGTAGGTCCATATGGCTTAACTTGGGATTTGATTGGATTTGGATTTAGTTTGGTTTAGTTTTGGATATTTGAATGTATATTTCATTTATATTTGTGAATATAAATGAATATATAAATGACTCATGAAGAGATCAATCAAGTTTGGCTTGAATTGGGTGGAGATTTGGCTAAGCCCATGAAATTCAATCATAAAGTTTAATGAGGATTTAGGTGTTTAAATTTGATCTAGGGTTTCAATCATTTGGAATTGAGTTTGGACTTGAATTTTATAAATGATTAAGGGATTAAATTGATCTTTGAGAAAATCAGTTGAATTTGGATTGATTTGAACTTGGTTAAGGGTAAAGCCCACAAGATGAAATCATAAGGCTTAGGCAAGATTTTGATTTTTGATTTTTGATTTGATCATGAGTTTTAATCATTTAGATTTGAGTTTGATTTAGATTTGGTATTTGAATTAAATTTGAGGTTTGGTTTGAGAAAGTGAACATAGGTTGGGTTTAGGCCACTGGATGGGCAAATCTCCCTAAATCTCTAAGGCATAATCTACCTCTATGACTAACCCTTTGAAGTCTGAAGGCTTAGGTTAAGTGTTCATCTAGTCACTAGAAGTGTCTTAAGACTAATAAGCTCTTAGTGTCTATAACAGTCTTAGATCTATGCTGAGGAGGTTAAGAACTCACTCAAAAAGTGAGGTCAATAAAAGGACGCTCAATATGTGTGGTATAACTGACAAGGCACACCACACATATTAGCGTTAATCGAGATGATCAACAACATATGAAGGATTGCTGATCTATACCTAAACCCGAGATGTAGATAGAATCATGATCTTAGTGCAATGCTACTCAACTTATGCCAATGGCATAAGAGTGAACAAAGGGATCCACTGAGGGATCGGGTATGTGAACCTTCTACTAGGGAAGTAGGTTGGGTTATCCATTGGGGAGTTGGATTTATTCACATGATTTATGGAAAGAAGATTTGTTGGAGATAAGAATCTATAATTGTTGGGGATGGGTGCATGAACCTTCCACTAGGAAAGCAGGTTTGGGTTGTATGATTTTGTTAGATTTTCTTAGTAGACATCCACTGAGGATGAGAATTTGATTTGATGTGCTTGTGATTTGGGGCTCCACTAGTGAGAGGATATGATTTGGGGTTTATTTGATTTGAGGTTGAGGGAATATTTGCTGGAGATAATTAGCTCAATTTGCTAGAGATGAGGTGGATTTAATTTATATGTGTGTGATGGATCCACTAAAGGAGCTATATCAGCTATGGCCTGTCTTATATTTACAAATCCAAAGGATAGTTTACCAGCCACAAGATATAGCTAACCAACCTAAAAGTTGCCTTTCGGTGTGCAAAGGCTATGCTAGGAAGAAAGTGTAGCAACCTTACATCTTCCAAAGCAGGAAGCAACCGCTAGGGTGATCTATTAGTAGCACAATAAATCAAACCAGACCTAGGGTGACTACTAAGTCAATGTCATTGGGGGACTAATATCAACTTAAGAATAGTCAGGATTAATTTCATTTTAATTTGATGGACCATGTCGGTGTGTGATTGACCCACTAAGAAGTTGCTATATTAGCCTTTTCCTATCTTAGATTTATAAGTCCAAAGGGAAAGTCTACCGATCACTGGGTAAAGCTAACCAACCTAAGGGTTGCCTTTCAGTGTGCAACGGCTATGCTAAAAAGAAAATGTAGCATTCTTACATCTTCCAAAGTAAGGAACAACCTCTGGGGTGACCTGTTAGAAGTACAACAAATCGAACCCAACCTAGGGTTGCCCATCGGTGTGCAACAGTCGTGTTGGAAAGAATGTGTGTAGACTTACATCTTCAAAAGCAAGGATGACCACCGGTGTGACCTGTTGGTGGCCTAACAAGTTTAACCCAACCTAAGGTCAACAACTGAGAGAGTGCCACTAGGGACTTATCTTGACTCAAGAGTAGTCAAGCAATTTTTATAGGGAGTTTTGCCGACACTACCCTAAAGATAGGATGCCTTCTTAGGAAATGGTACTACTAGGGGTGTCCTCCTAATCCACAAGTGAATATATTTTTTGTTTACATATTTGTGTGGACCCTATTGGTGTGAAAGAGATCACACTTAGAAGGGGATATATCAGCCTTATCCTATCTTAAACTTATTGGACCAAGGGAGAATCTGCATATCTGCAAGACGAATTCTGCAATCACAAGGGTGGCTACTAGGAAAGGAGAACTGTCCAATCCAAGAGTAATATGGGTAATGTATAATTAGGGTAGCAAAGGACATGATCCAAATAGAGTGCCCATGAAATGCCGCTAGGCACATTATCCTGGACCTTGTAAAAGAAAGCCTATAGGTGTACTGTGGCCGACTCAAGGAGTAGGTGTAGCAGACTTACATATGTCATGAGTAGTGTATCCACTAGGTGGGTTTCTTTAAGACATAGCAACCAACCTTGTGCGATGATCAACCTAAAAAGAAGATGTGTAGACTTACATCTTCACAGATGAAAATGATCCTCGGGATAGTCTGTAATCGGTGGGATAGATATTATCCAACCTAGGGTGACTACTAAGCGGGGAGTCCCACGGGAGGACTGGAACTAGACTTGAAGTAGTCAGGTGGAAAGGAGCCGCTGAGGGACTTATCCTAAGCCACAAATATACTTGACCCAGCCAGTGCATAATGGCTAGTATAAGAAGAAAGTGTAGTAGACTTGCATCTTCTTAAACAAAGTCAACACGAGATAGTTTATCGGCCACACAATAAGGCCTAACAAACTAACAAGGCACTTTCGGTGTGCAATTGTCAAGTAAGGAAGAAAGCATATAGACTTACATCCTCCTAACAAGAAACCACTGGGGTGACACACTAGCAACGTAATATGTCAGCCCTACCTAGAGTAGGTACTGAGTGAGTATCACTAGGGGTTTTATCCTAACTCAAAGTAGCCTAAGACAAAAGTTATGTATTTGTTTTATGTGGTTGTGTGTAATTTATGTTGGTGTTGTGTTGATAATGGATATGATGTCGCCGGTTCCTTACACCTACCCTAAACACATTATGGCAGATTTGCAAATAAAGAAGTTTTCAAAATGGAAGAGATGGAATTTGAGATGAAAATTTTTGTTGATAATCATTTTGAAATAAGTTTATGGATAATATTTTTTTAGGTAGAGCTCGTTGATTGGAAGCATTGGATGCTCTCCCTTATGATTTATGAGCTGATAAGATCCTCCTTGGTAGGCCTTCTCTATGGCAAAAAGGCCTTCCCAAGTGGGATCAAACTTGCCTCCCATCTTGCAATGGGCAACAATTGGTCTCCTTAGAATTAAAAGAAGCTCTCCTACTTGAAAAGCTTTAGGATGGACCAACTTATTGTGAGCTTTAAATTATTTTGGCTTTGAACAACCTGAGGTTCTCGCATGCCCGTAAGCCTCTCTCCTCCAAATCCTTCAAGCTCTTCCAACCACAACTTGGCATTCTGCTCCATGCTGATGTTGCTACCCATAGCTATCCTTAGTGATGGAAGTTGTACTTCTAATGGTAGAATGACTTCGGACCCATACACTAAGGAGAAAGGGGTAGATTGAGTTGGAGTTCTACATGTGGTTCGGTAAGCTCACAAGTCTACAACAAACTACTCATGCCACTGCTTGTTATCATTGAGTGTCTTCTTTAATATCTGAATGAGAGTTTTGTTGAAGGCTTCTGCTAAGCCATTTTTCCTCATGTAGTAGATGGTGGAATATCTCTAATATATACTATCTCTGGGCAAAGCTATTGATTTTAGTGCTCTTGAATGCGTACCATTATCAAATATAATTCGTCAAGGCATCCTTAATCTATATAAGATATGGTTCCTGAAAAATTAGAGCACATGCTAAGTTGTTACCACTTTGAGTGGGATCACCTATGCCCACTTGGAAAAGTAGTCAGTGGTAGCTAGGATGAATCGATGATCCTTGGAAGAAGGAGGATCAATCAGACCCACTATGTCAGTACCCCAACACTCAAATGGCCATGAGGCCAATGTAGGGTGTAGAATGTTGGGTGACTAGTGTAGGACCATACGGTGCACCTGACATTGGTGCATCCGAATACCTATGCAAATTATCTTCTCCATGGTTTTGGATAGAGCCCTTAGCGGCCCCTCTGCCTGTGGGCACTCTACTTGGATCATGTCCTTTGTGACCCCATTTAGACACTGCTCAAGTTACTCTTGGATTGGATAGTCCCCCTTTCCTAGTAGCCACCATTGTGGTTGGAGAATTTATTCAGCGGATGCGCAGATTCTTCCTTAGTTCAGAAAATTTGAGATAAGTCTAGGCTAATATAAGCTCATTCTCAGTATAATCTCTCACAAATTAACAAGGTCCAAGATAAACAAACAAAATAAAAAAACAAAATATATTCACTTGTGGATTAGGAATTCAAGCCCCTAGTGGCCCCTTTTCCAAGCAGGCATCATATCTTTAGGGTAATGTCAACATAACTCCCTATAGGAATTGCCTGACTACGCTTGAGTTGAGATATGTCTGCGGGTCAGCACTCTCTCTATAGTTGCCCTTAGGTCAGGTTTAATCTGTTGTGCCACAAACAGGTTATTCCAATAGTCATTTCCCTACTTTGAAAGATGTAAGTCTACTATGCATTCTTTTTAACATGACTGTTGCAAACTGACGGGTAGCCCTAGGTCTGGTTGACATGTTATCTCGCTAATGTGTCGACCCTAATGGTCTTTTATTCAAAAGATGTGAGTCCTTACACTTTCTTCCTAAATTAACCATTACAAATTGAGAGGAACCCTTTGGTTGGATAGTTCTCTCCTCGGCCGGGAGCTACTCCCTATGGATTGATAAATTTGAGCTAGGCCTAGGCCAACACGACCTATACTCAATGTAGTCCATCACAAATTGATGGGATCCATAATAAATAACTAAAAATGAAATTAATTTTGACTATCTTTGAGTTGATTTAAGTCCCCCAGCGGCATTCACTCAATAGTTAGCCCTAGGTCGAGTTTGATTTGTTACACAAGCAATCGATCACCCTAGTGGTTCCTTATTTTGGAAGATGTGAGTCCCCACACTTTCTTCTGAACTTGAGTGTTGCAAACCAAAAGGCAATCCCTTTGGTTGGATAGTCCTACTATGTGGTTGGTAGATTACTCCCTTTGTATGGGTAAATTTGGGCTAGGCCTAGGCCTACATGGCCTACTGCAATCCATTGCAAACTGATAGGATCCATCAAAAATAACTAAAAATTAAATATAATCTTGATTATCTTTGAGCTGATTTAAGTCCCCAATAGCATTCACTTAATAGTCAGTCTAAGGTTGGGTTCAATCTATTGCCTTGCCAATGATCACCCCAACAATTGATCCCTACTTTGGAGGATTTAAGCTTACTTCTCTTTCTTCATAGTACAGCTGTTGCACACCAAAAGGCATTCCTTTAGTTGGATAGCTACCATGTGGTTAGTAGACTATCTCTTTGAATTTGTAAATCTGAGCTAGCCCAAGGCTTACATGGCCCCTACTTAGTATGATCCATCGCAAACCAATAGGGTTCATCTCAAAATCCAAATATTTAAAAAATCTGAAATAAATTCAACCCTCCTCCCTCAGTGGAGTCAAACTAAACAGACAAAACAAAATCAAATCAACCTCCCCAGTGGAGTCAAATCATCAAACAGCTAAACTAAACAAATAAAATAAATCCAATCAGCCTCTTTCAGTGGAGTCAAAATAAACAAATCAATCTGCTTTTCCTCTCCTCAACAAGATGAAAATCCTTTTAGTTCCCCCAGTGGATCCTAAATTTTAATCCCCTAATGGATTTCACAACCTCTTATCCCTAGTGGATGACTTGAACTTTCTCCCCTAGTGGAGAGTTTCAAATTTTTATCCCTAGTGGAGAACCAAATCCTAAATCAACTAATCAAATTAATTTCTACCCGAGACTCAAATTAAATCAAACCACTCATCCCCAAGAAATGACTTGAACCTCTTCCTTCAGTGGAAGGTTCACATACTCAATCCCAATTTGATTCCTCCTTCACTCTCTTATGTTGTTGACATGAGTAGAGTTGCATTGCACTAAGCTCTTGATTCCTTCTACACCTTGGGTTAGGAGTAGATCATTTATGTTAGTGCTTGTGATCGTTCGGTGTAATTGATCGCCTTAGTCAACACCAATATGTGCGGTATGCCTTGCCAGTCACACCACACCTATTAAGTGCCCTTTGTTGACCTCATTTTTAAAATGAGCTCTCAACCTATCCATATTAGGCATAGGACTCCTCTTCTAAACTAAAAGTACCTTTTTGAGCCAAATTCTAATCCTACCCAAATTAGGTTGAACTAAGCCCATATAAGCCTCACAATGTGAGCAACAGTCATCATAAGATGATCAATCACTCAAATTAGGTTAAACCAAGTCGAACCTAACCTTTGACCAAGTCAACACTTAACCCAAATGAAACCTAAACTAGCCAAAATCCACCATAGGCCAAATTATTTGAAACCATTGATCAAAACCCAATCATTGATCAATTATTAGATTTGACCAAGTCATCATTTGAGCCAAACCTAGCCTAATTGGATACTTGACCCAAGTTGACCCAAATTGACCTAAAAGTCAAAAATGTGCAAATCTTGATCTAAGCCAAATTGATTGTAACCAATGGGTCAAATTCATTCTAAATCACTTGTTAAACTTGCCCAAAGCCTCAATTTCCAACTAGACCCAACCTAACCTAATTGACCATGAACTCAACTTAGCCTAAAAGATCAAATCAAACCAAAATTGATTGAAACCAAAGCTTGCAAAATATTTCAGATAACCAACCAAACCTAAACCAACCCATGACCTAACTCAATTGGGTCTAATGGGTCAAATTGGTCAACTTGACCCATTTGACCTAAGTGAACTCAAATGAACCAAAACCAAATCTAAATTAAATTGAACCAAACCAATGATACCAAAACACTCCAAATTATCAGATGAACTTGACCTAACCCATGGTTTGACCCAATTTGACCAATTGGTCAACTTGACCCAAGTTGACCTATTTTGACCTAAATGAGTCAACATGAGCTAAATGATATCAAATAAACTCCAAATTCATTGAAAATTGGCACGACCCATTTTTCAATTAATCCAAATCTGCTAAATCAAAATCAAAGCCAAATGACCCCTAGGTCAAAGGGTACTATGGTTAAATTCACTTGGAATTTGATCATATTTCAACTCAAGACCATTTGGCATCCTCTTAGTAGTCCATTTGGACACCAAGGGATGTGATTCACATGACCCAATGGGTTTGGGTTAGCCAAACCCAGCCCAAAACCAAAACAAACCACCCAAAGGAAAATGAGCACATGGAATCACTCCATACTCTCATTTAACACATGAGCAACACCTCCACTACACTCCCCTACCAAAACAAATCATGTGAAGCTCCTAACAACCTAACAAACCCATTCAATGAGATCAAATTAATCAAAATGACATGTAAGATCACGGCTGTCCGATCTAAGAAGGGAGAGATATACTCCCCATAATTTCATTCCAATTCAAGTCACTTGCATTTGATTGAGCCCTAGGAACTCAGAGGAAGCTCACCAAGCTCTCTCAAGCACTTCCAAGCTCATTGGAAATTCCCATTTCTCAATTTTCCTTAAGCCGAAAGAAGGGGAGGTGAGTGAGAATTCCACTTTCTCATCACTTCATCAAAGTCCAATTGCTCTTGCAAGAACCATCAGGGAGGCAAGTTGAGCTCAGCCAAGGTGTTTTCCGAGCAGCCAAGCCACAGGAAGGAGAAGCTAGACTAAAGCTGCAAGCCATTGAAGCAAGCTTTGGTCAATAGAAAGATCCACTTCATCTCAAGCCTTCAAACCTTCAACAGGGCTTCATCTCCACTAGACAAAGCTACCTCAATGTTTGGAAGCGTTGGTGATAGCCTCCGACGAGGTATGATTCAAAATCAATCTTAAGGGGGAATTTCTTTGGTCCTTTGTGAAGGGAATTGTAATCCCAATAGAATTCCACCATTGGATGTCTTTATATTTGCTCTTAGATGGTGTGTGATGAATCCTAGAATCTGACTCAAGTGAGCTCAGATCAAGCCATGAAGGATGGATGATCTCCATCTCCCACAGGCAAGGGAAGGGATAAATCATGGACTATCCATTCCATATATTTTGGATGGACGATTCTGATTAATCAGTGTAGATCCAGTGATTTAATCCCTTTAGATCCACAGGTTTTATCCTGACCATCTCATCCTTGATCAGACGGTCCAAGGAGAAAATACATAGCAGCGTCGGCTGACGCGACATTTGATTTGATTACTTAAATAACCAATCCTATCATGCCACATGGAAAGTGCACTCCGCATCAGTGATCCATGTGGCGTCGATGGGATTTGTTATATAATTAGGGAATTTAATGACCTATTAATCATTGAAACTTCAAAAGTACATAAATAAATAAGAAAAATAAAAATATATAAATGAGGGCTCAATTTAAAGATAATTCAGTGAGGAATAATATAAAATTATTTCCATTTGATTTTAAATAGTGATTTTTCTTAATTATAATTTATTTGAAATCTTAATAACCCTAATTACTCCTTAATCTTTTCATTAATTAATTCCAAACTTCTCAAGAATATTTTGTGGGATGACCTCTGCCTCTTCTAATTTTTTTGGAATTTATTAATGAGTTAATTAGAAAAATCAATTATTGAATCCCTAATCACTCTCTTAATGTAATTAAGGTAACTAAGCATAACAGTGGTTTAATCATTTAATTGGTAATTAAATCTTGTTTTAAGTGAAGAGGAGGTTTATGGAATGGTTTTGGGGTATTTTCCTAAGTTGTTCCCTTAAACTATCCTTCCTTAATCCAAACCTAATTAAGGGTTAACCCACTAATAATCTTCTTAATTAGCTTAATCAAATTTTCAAAATCAATCTAAACTTAATCCATCCTTTCTTGGATAGATTTAAAAGCCTAAGACAAGCTAAAGGAAATCAAATCCAACCTACATGTGTGGGAAGGGTTATGAAAGTACTTAATTAAATCATTTAGCTTAATTAATCAATAATTGTGAGCCAATTGCATTAGGCCCCTTTCTTTCCTAGGTGCATTATTGATTTAAATTCAATGTGGTTTCGTATCATATGTTGGCTCATAATTATTAGGTTAATTATGTTAAGGTGTAGGTAAGGAGTAATTAATTGATTTAATTCACACCTTAACCTGAACAAAATGTAAAATCAACTTAATGGTTCTACAAATTAAACTAAAACAACACACACATGAGGGAAATGATTAGAAACACCCTTTTCATATTTCCTAAATCAAACTCATAATAAAAATAAAAATCTCTTTAAGAAATGTTGATTCTCTTTAAATGATCTTATTTCAAAGGATTGTCTTTAGGAATTACTTAGGGTGAATGAAATTATATGCTTACATCACTTTATCACTTTCTAAGTATGTTAAATATTGTTTTCCATGTGAACCCATGCATTTATACCTTTTGAAAAATCAAATTAAAATGAAATGTTTCCATTATGTCAAATTGCATGATTTGGCTAAAGTAAGAATATGAGTGGTTAATATCACTACTAAATCAAAAAATATTTTCAAAACTTATAAATCAAAGACTATAAATAAATGTATGCTACTTATAAGTATTTATAAGCTTGTATGTGGATATAGCTTAAAATGTGTTATATGGTTTTCTTCTATTTTCTTAACATGGTTTTTATAAGATTTGCAAAGTATATAGTTCCTTTGAAAAAAACATAACACTTGCTTAAATTTATCTCTATGCACTCCCATGTCATGAATTAAGAAGGATCTTCACATAATACATATAAAATTAAACAACCAAAATCAAACAAATAAACAAAAATCTTTTGCATGACTCTTTTTTCCATTCATTTTCTTTTGTCCATTCACATGTATTTAAGAAAAGTGGAATATTAGTCTGGACATCCCGAGTTTACAAGGATTTAAGTAGCCCTATGAAGGTCTTGTACCTTATAATTTTTATGTAGAAAATAATGGTGTCATACTCACTTATGTCTTTTATACTTGTAAATGTGCATTTGATTAATGGATAAAAGAACCCCTTTCTTTTCTACTTAACAAAATCATGCATCATGAAGCATCCAAATTTTCTTAAGCAACATCCCTTAGCATTCATCATTAAGTAAATATTTACATTTTCACATGTATATGCTTAGGATCACTTCATGTGCATGATACACATGTTGGAAAGAAATAAAATGGTTGTTGTGTGTTTTGTGATAGTAATTCACTTTAATTAATCTTAAAATGCCTTATTTATTGAATAGGTTTATTTAGAGCAAATCTAAATTTAGGACTAATTAAAATACATAACAAAATATTCACTAAAGAAAAATCATTAATGAATCTACCTTAGAAATTATTTAAGGTAGGGAGGAAAGAGAAGTTCCCTTCTCTTTTTCTCTCTTTACAACACTTAGTAATTAAGTGTAGGCTCATTCAAATAAAATCAAATCATCAAATAAAATTAACAAAATAACTAAATCACTTAAATAAAACCACCCTCTAAGTTGAATCTTTTCATACTTAGAAAATTCTAACCTTAAAGCCTAGCTATGACATACCACACAAGCCTTAAATGGTACACACATTAGGCTAAACCACTATTTCTTGCTCTATGTTAGGGTGGTGCATGGTTTGATGCTTGATTTTATTTTATGATGTGATGTTTTAGTCTAGATGTTAGAGTGTATGTGCGTAGACTAGATGATAGGATGATCTTAGTCTAATCATTATCTTCTATAGAGGATTATGTTTAAGGGGCAGTATAATAAAAAAAAATATAAATGCATTTGCTGTGCAAGTTGCTTATACCACTAAGCATAATCCAAAAATAGGCCAGGTGGACTTTGGTTACCCATATGTGGGGTCCTAAGTCCAATTTATTCATATACATGCTTGGGATGTGTGGTGTGTTTAGCTAATCTCTGTTTTGCATGTTTTAGTTAGATTTACTTTTTTCATTTTCATGTAATTTTGCAATTAAGATTTGGAATGAATGTAATGGGAGATTAGGATGAATATTGGTCATAAGACTATGTCTTATGCATCATGTGAAGCCCTTGGAGCAACCACATTCCAACCAACCAAAAGAAGAAAGAAGCAAGATAAAAAATAAAAGAAGTGAAGAAAGAAGAAATGAAGAATGAAGAATGAAGAATGAAGACCCCCATAACATGAATTCATTTTTTATTATAATTTATTCATTTATAATCCAGGTTGTATAAGGGTAGAGCTCGGCTACCCAATTTCTTTTGGGTTTTTTCGGTGGAGCCCAACCACAAAGGCCTTTTATTATTTTACGCTAACTTTATAAATTTGTTTGAAGTTTATTTAGCTTATGCATTAATATGGCATGATTTCTTAGTTTCTTTCTTGCTCTGATGAATGACATGGATGAGAATAGGCTCTTAGAAAAAAAAATTTCTATCCAATTAATCAACTCAAAATTAAAAATTAACTCATAACCTCACCTAAAGCCTAGGTTATTAATCAAGATAAAAGATTTAGCAACCCCTTACTAGATGTTGTATATATTCACATCATGCATTAAAAGCATCTTGCTTCACTCTTGCTTATGGAGGGCTTCCACCATTGCCATGGAACTTGGCTTGACCTTTGAGAGCCATGGTGGAAACACACCTCCTTCTTGATGATTTTGAACCATAATCTAATTTCTCATGCATTAGGCATGTGAATCCCATAACCTGTGTCAAATCAATTATCCAAAAATAAAAATAAAACATAATAAAAATTTGCATTAGATTTAAATCATTAATCATGCCCTACATGATCTAGTCTCTTAAGGAGTGTGTTTAGGGACTTAGTCTCTTTCTAAATAAACAACATCTTAGCTATCTTACAAAAGCATATGACTTGCCTACATGTATTTAAAATCGTAGGAGGAATTAGTTCCAACAGTTGGGTGGTTTATCCTCTCTTATAGAGGTAAACCAAATACTCATTTTCTCCTTAGATTTAGGTTGTGCCTTGGCCCTCGCCAATGCTCCCTAGATTTAATATCCTAGGTTATTGTTTCCCTTTGTGGACTACAATCATAAATCCTCACCTCTTAATCATTTCCATGAACTTGTGTTGTGGAATTGTAAGCCCTAGATTTCTAAAACAATTTCAACTCAATCAAATAAATCACTTCATTTTCAAAAATATAAAGCTTAGCCATAGGATAGTTTGGGAAGTTTACTAGGCTTCCTAGTATCATAAGAACCCCATACTTATCTCATATTAGCTTCGATAATAACTCCCTCCTTTTGATCAATTCCACTTGATCTTCCAAAAATAAACCAATTAATTGATAGTCCTATCTTTGAAATCTTTGGAGACAATGATCATTTATCTTAATTGAGAGTATTATTAAGGAATCCCATTTCTTAGGATGTAATTAACTATGGGGGCTTACCTCCATAGGGAACTTAATGAACCTAATTTAAAATAAACCCTGCTTTACTTTTTCATGTAAAGTAGGGGAAGAATCTCTAGTACATCTAAAGACCCATTATCCTTAGGAATCCTTATTAAGGTGATTATGTCCATTGTAGGATGGTGACTTTTGTCTCTTGAGATAGTACATCATTCCTCATTGTCATACCCAATCACCCTAATAAGAACATCTATAGATCTACATGGTGTCCTACCAAAGGCATTTTAATTTTTGTCTTCATTTAAACTTATTTTGATGAAGATGAAGATAATTTCACCACAGCCGTATTATGAGATATTACAGTGGGTTGATCTTAGAGATCAAGTTCTTCTTATGAGAAAGCATGTAATGTCGTAGCTTTTGGGATGCAAAGATTAAAGCTAGGTAATGCATTTCAATGGGTGGATAGTTTACCTCAGCATGGATTAGATGATGGTAGAGATAGTAGAGTGCTTTCTCCTTTTCTTTATTGTTGGCTTGGGCCAACAGAGCACCATGGGAGTCATCTAATGTAGCATTATAGAGGATCAATGGCTTGCCCGTGATAATCGCTAGAACTAGCATCATCAAGTGTGCTTGATGTCTTCAAAAGCTCGACACTTATCATCTCACTAACTTGGCATCCTTTTTTCGAGAAATGGTGGCACCTTCCTAATAAGTCAGACATAAAATGTCTTAGCTATTGCCTTTAAAATGATATGAGTTGAGTTAAACATTTAGATGGTGGCATTTCTAATATAACCTTGATCTTCTCTGGATTGATTTCAATTCCCTAGTGTTAGACAACAACAACAACAACAACAATAACAACAAGCCTTAAATCCCACTAGGTGGGGTCGACTACATGAATCCTTCGTCTCTATTGTGTCCTATTATGTGTCAAATTCTCATTTAATTCAAGTATACTAAGATCATTTTTATACATCTTAACCAAGTCTTTTAGGTCTACCCTTACCTTTCTTAACATAAGGCAAATCTAATGCATCTACTCTCAATCGGTCATCGGATGGCCAATACTTTATGTGGCCAAACCATCGGCGACTCTCCTAATCTTATCTACCAATCGGAGCTACTCCAACTTTTCCAAACATACTCATTTTGCATTTTATCTCTAAGGGTAAAGCCACTCATCCACTAGCATCCTCTCTCAATACTTAACTTAGTCTTATGTTTTGCTTTTATTGGCCAACATTCTCACCATAAGTCATCAGTGTCTTACCACCATCTTATAAAATTTTCCCTTAAGTTTAAGTGGAACTTTTCTATCACATAATAAAATGATATTCCTCCACTTCAACCATCCAACTTGAATTTACTAATAACATCTCCATCTATTTCACCATCATTTTGGACAATAGAGCCTAAATATCTCAATCGCCACTCTTATTAATGATTGATCACCTAAAGTCACAACACTACTACTAAAACTTCTACAACTAAAATTACACTCCATATATTCAGTTTAGATCTACTTAAATGAAAACCTTTATCTAAAGTTGACCTCCATAATTCAAGTTTCTTGGACTCCCTAGTCTTATCAACAAGAAGAATGTCATCAAAGAAAAGCATACACCAAGGTACATCTTCATGTAAATGCCTCGTAAGAACATCCATAACTAAAGTAAAAAAGATAAGGGCTTAATGTTGATCCTTGATGTAATCCAACCAAATAGGAAAATATTTTGTCAATCCTCCTTGTTTTGGACACAAGTAAATGCTCTAGTACATATATCCTTAATGACTTGAATATAACCAATATTAACTTCTTTCTATTCTAGAACTCTCCAAAGAACATCTCATGATACTTTATCATAAGCTTTCTAAATCAATAAATATCATATGTAGATCCTTCATTTTCTCTATGCTTCCATCAAACCTCTTAACAAATGTATAGCATCCATAGTAGATCTACCGCATGAAACCAAACTGATTGTGAGAAACTTCAGATGACATCGTAACCTATGCTCATACTTCTCCCATAATTTTAATGTATATATATTAACTTAATTTCTATAATTTGCACACTCTGTGCATCACCTTTACTCTTAAATATAGAAACCAACAAACTCTTTCTCCACTCATTTGCATCTTTTTTTTAAAATAACATTAAAAAGATTTGTAAGCCAAGAAATTCCTGATCTCCTAAACATTTCCACACTTATTGGAATATTATCCGTCTCATTTTCCACATTTCATTTTCTTTAAAGCTTCACTAACTTCGATTTACTAATAATGTGATAAAAATGAAATTTATTTTGTTTAGGTATTAAGATTGCTAAAATCAATCATTTTCAGATCCTTCATTGAAAAGTTTATTAAAATACCTCATCCACCTATTTTCAATATCTTTTCTAAGAAAAGCACTTTATTATTTTCATCCTTAATACCTCACTTGAACTATGTCTTTACTTCTCTATCTCTTTGGTTGGCTAACTTACATACATACATCTTTCACCTTCTTGGTATCTAATTTATTGTATAAATCACTAAAAGCTAAATTTTTTGCATCATATATTGCTTTCTTAGAATCTCTAGCCATTTTATATCTTTCCCAATTCTCAAGTTTTTACATCTAAACCAAGTGTTATAACAAATGTTTATTTCTTATCTTTTTTTTTGCACACTCGACTCCACCATAAACTATTCATTAAAAGAAGCTTTTCCTTTTGATTCGCCAAGCATCTTTAGCAACTTGGTTAATTTCACTGATATTTTTCCCACATAACATTAGCTTCCTTATGAACATCCCAAACTCTAATTTCTTGTAGCTTCCTCTTAAAAATATTTTTATTTGTGTTCTTTAAGTATCCCCATCTAATCCTAGGACAACAAACCCAAGAAATTTCCTTGAAGCTACTCCGAATGCACACTTCAGGGATCTTAAGCATTCAAAATCTACTCTCAATTCAAAGAGATGGTCTTCCTTTTCTTTAATTTTAATTATGAGATCATCGACATAATATTCAACTTAATGATGAATGCGTTCATCGAAGATTCAAGTCATGGCCTATTGGTAGGTAGCACCGGCATTTTTAAGGCCAAAAGGCATGAACCTATAGCAAATGATTTCGATCAGGGTTCAAAAACTAGTGTTCCTTTCATCCTCAGGAACCATCTTTATTTGGTTATATCCAGATGAGCCATCCAAGAAAGAGTAGACTACATGAGATGAGGCAATGTTCACCATCAGCTCTGGTATTGGTGGTGAAAATTCTTCTTTTGTACATGCCTTATTTAGATCCCTAAAATTGACACATATGTAAATTTGGTCATTTTTATTTTTAACTAGGACAACATTGGCCAACCAAGTAGGATATTTTTCTTCCCTAATTAAGCATTGATTAATTTCTTGACTTCAGAAATGACCTATTGTTCAATGTCTAATCATATGAATTTAGGAGCTTGCATGATAAGGTTAGCACAAGGCTCTATTGCTAGATTATGAACTATCATGTTAGGAGATAAACTGAGCATATCTTTATAGTTCTATATGAAGCAGTTCTTAAACTCAATCAATAGCCTAACTAAGTCTTTGATTTCAATATCATTCAACAAAGAACTAATGTATGTCAGACGTAGATTGCCATAAGTTCCTAAGTTGATTTATTTGAGCTCATCGATGGTTGATCTAATCTCTTCTTTGAACTCTAGTAGAGCATCCTTGATTTTAAGATCTCCTAGAGCATTTGAAGTTTCTAAACACACCTCCTCATATAAGTTAGTATGATTTAAAAAAAAACTTATCAAATTCTAAATGATTGGTGATGATTAAGCAGTAATCATCATCATCGACTGGACCCACTATATCGAATCCTAGTCTTGGTCTTGATTGAGAGCTTTTGCATTCATTCTTCCATATTCTTTCAAAATAGTCTGACCTGTGCTTTGACCAAGTATGTGTGATTAACCCTTTCTTTGATAAGTTTAGAACACATGGAGAGTACCAATCAAAAGTTAATTCTAATAAATCTTTACATTAATCATCCTTAAGTTCTACATCAACTTCTTGACTTGAGGATGATGCTCCTAGAAAAAGTATCTAAGTCTTCACATCTATGGATGACTTAGGAGCTTCCTTAACTACTAAACCCTCAACTTTTTGTGGAGAAAATAGAGTTAGAGCTAAGGTTTGAACTGATGTCTAACTGTTTCACATACGACTTGGATATATTTATGCTTTTCTTTGGAGCCCGATCTTCATCACTATCCTGCTCAAGTGTTACCTTAAAAGGGATCTAGTACTAAGAAGAGCTAGCTAGTGTGTTAATCACATAAGACTCATCCTCTGAACTAAATTCTAAGTCTACATGAATAGTAGGTATACTCCTGGTGGCTAGGACATACCTCTTATTGGGTGGCCAATAGGGATGCTTTCCACCTCGGGGGCTGCCTCTAAACTATCCTCTTCCTTTACCTGGTGGAGGTCAGGTCTTCTTAGCCATATGTTCGAATGGGGTGAAAAATTGTGGGTGGAATCTAATATCAAGCTCTATATCTTCCCCTAAGTCCATGTCTCACTCCCTTTTATATTTTTTCTTTCTCTTTATTATTTTCTTTTTCTATTTTTATTTCTTTTTCTTTTCTTTCTTTTTGTTCCTCATGGGATGTTGACTAGGTTCACGAGAATGGACTTATTTCTTTGGGGGAAGAAATAGGTTGCATCCTCATATATCCAAATCTCATGAACTGTGAATGGTTTGAGTTCTCTTTTGATGTAGTACTCAATCCCACCTCTCATGAACTTCATGCACTGATGTAGAGAGGATGGAACTATGTTGCTTTCATGCATCCATGGTCTCCTAAGTAAACCATTGAAAGATGTATCCAAGTTTATATGAAACTTGGCTTCAGTCTTCCAATCATCTATCTCCAATGACAATACTATAGAACCTAAGGCCCTTTCACCTTGTTCAATGAATCCTCTCAACATCATCCTTTCCTTTTAGAGTTTAGAGATGTCGATCCTCAAGTAGAAAAGGGTTCTTAGACTCATAATATTGACTGATGCACCTTGGTCAACCAAAACTCTTGATAGTTTATATCTACCAACATCCACTGTAATGTAAAGAGGGTAATTGTGCTTGATCATCCCTAGAAGTAAGTCTTCATCAATGAATGTAACTCCTAAGATGTCCTTTGAGTGATGTGCCTCCTCCTCAGTAGTGGTCAGCTGAGCTAAGCATATCTCTGGATTAATAAGAGCCATGATTAAAGATTCCCTCATCTCTTTGGATAAGACAAGAGTGGCATATATGCTTAACTTAGCTGGCAACTTTCTAAGATGAGCTAGGACATTGTAATCACCTCTAGCTTGGTCCTCCGAAGTATATCTATAGGTGGGGCATTCTGTGGAGGGGCTATCTTCTCACTAGAACTAATGACTTATTTACCCTTATCTTGAGATGCTACCTAGGAGGAAGAACTTTTCCACTGCACAGGTTGACTTTAGTGAATTCATGGAATGATAAACTTATACAAAGTTCTACCTCCTCATTGGTCATACCTACAGCTTCTCTTATGGGATCTTCGGAGTCGGTTGACTCCAAGTCAATCTCAAGGTGAACCCAATTGATTCAGGAAGGAAAAGTCTGATTCTGAATCAAAAAAGAGAGGATTAGAATGGCTAGAGCTATTATTATTTTCTAGACTTGGATAGTTTTCAATAAGAATAAAATCAACAGCATCAGAAATGGACAAGATGTAAGTAAAATTTGCTTTCTTCATTGATTTCTTTTTGGGTGGAGGTACATGATGGAAATCAAATAAAGTAAGCATGGTAAGGGATTTAATGTCCTTGTCCACTGATACAATGCTCCTACTATAGAAGAGAAGCTAATAGAAGAAGAAGTAGCTATAACAATGGATGGGGTGCTGGACTTAGATGGTGGTTGTGTTACTATACTATCTCGGGCAAGTATGGTGAGATGTTGTTGCTATTTTGGGCTTTCACCTTCTTCAAGTTGTCTTTAGCAACTTGCAAACCTTCCTTGATGATGGAGATTTGAGTTGCCTTAGGCACATATAAGGAGAGTTTCTTAATTTTAGAAATAACTTGTTTAGAGGTTCGAGATAAGGCAATATCCCAATCTTATTTTATCTTAAGAGGAAAGCAAGTATCTCCATGAATTACCTTAATTGAACTACATGGTTATTTAAATAAGTATTCCTTGGGATAACTTATAATACTAATTTATACTCACATGGTAGGGTAAAGTTAGGTTCTTTAAGAATCAAAAATTTTCTAACTATCTCCCTCTTGAATAAATATGGCTTATTCAATCTATCGGTAAGAGTAGGTAGGTAATAGCTACTTGGTAGTGGATATGAGTACAGCTGTTGGGTAGACTGCTGAGGTGGTGGAAATGACCATTGTGGTGACTAGAATGACGCGAGGTGGTGGCAAAGGAGGTGTCAAAGGAGGCTGCTAAGCTTGGGACCTCCATGTCCACTATCTCACTTCCAGGCAGATGGTGGATTGGGGAAAGGAAAACAATTTGGCTTCTCTTGCAGGTTAGCCACCTTGTAGATTAGTTTCTCAAGAGTTTTGATGGTAAATCCCTTAAGCATGAAGGTGACCGGACCATGAATATTCTTAAGAAGAATCTCAATGGCATGATGTTCGGACAGCTACAGCTGCATTTCATGCTTAGGTTGCGCCACTTGAGAATATAATCAACAAGGGACTCATTGGGATTTTATTTGCTACAATGAGGTCGATTAGTCACTCTTTACTATGCTTCAACAAACCTTTTGATGAAGAGGTGCTCCAACTCAACAAAATCCCTCACCAACTGTTGGGCAATTCAGCATACTAATCAAATGCAACCCCTGCTAAGCTATTAATAAAAGGTTTGAATAGGAGTGTGTCGCTACCACTAGAATTGCAATAGCTGGCCCTAAAATGTGCAATATGCTATTGTGGGTTCCCATTGCCATCAAAGATCTTGAAGTAAGCCAGTACAAAAATCTTGGAGTATTGAACTACATCGAATTCCTCCAGGTATGGTCAACCTTTGGAATGGATGAGCTCCCCTAGCTTGTGCCATCGCTTCCCTCACTTGTTATTCGACCACATGCTTAATATCCTTTTCATGCATGGAGGTGCTATTTGTGACCTTCCTATGCAAGCTACCAGCATCATCCTCTATGGGAGTGCACCTAGGACGGTCTAAGGTATGTACCAACTATGGTCGGCTACCATAGGAGAAGGCTATGAGACTGGGGTTGAGTTTTGCAATGCTAGGACCACTGCCATCAACTCCTTTACCTTCTTATCCATTCTTTCTATATGATCATCCTTCTACCTGAGCTGGTGGAGTAGGTGTTGAGTCGAGTGAGTAAGTGTCACCTTCCTTGAGCACGACACCTTCCTGTCTATGCTGATCTCACTGTAAGGACTCTCGTGTGTCGACCATGTGGACCTCAATTGTATCATCCAAAATGTCATCTTTGTCAGGATCAAAGCTGATTACGCCCTCCTCTTGATCTGAGTGATCACTCTTAAGAAGTTACTTTTCTCGATAAAGTAGTTCTCTAAGATACCATTTAATGACGAATCTCCTACTCTGCCTAGCTAGACCGACACGAACCCCCACTAACGGGGTAGACTGTGTTCATCACGACTCTATACCGGATCTTTATTGATAGGTCTTCCTCACTAGGAGGATCAACTATCATGGGGACTATGTCTATGTCCCCTCCCCTCTCTCCCTCTATCTGTGATGAACCACAACACTTTTGGGTCACCACTCCTTCCTAGCCACAGCTGAGGTAGAGGGTCGATCAGGAGAGATCGATCTTACCTCAACATGTGGAATGGATGGAGTGGGATCCTTAAACCATAGCTGGATCACTAGCGAGGATTGTGTTTCCCCAGATGGGAGCTTCTGAAGCTTAGCAGGGGTGGTAAATGATATAAGCTAAACAGGTGATGGTGGACAATGAGTGGAGTGATGTGATGGCAAAGACACCGACTGCCTCTCAGCTAGAGATTTCCTTTGCATCAAATTGTGCCCATAAGAATAATGTTGTTTGAATGATCATCCCTGATAGGGCAATGCACAGGGAAATCCATCGAGGTAGAGGCCACCGACTGTCTGGCGTACCTCCATCTCTCTCTCTCTCTCTCTCTCTCTCTTGCCCACTTGGGCTGATACTCAAGCCTCGGTGACTCTTTCCAAACGTATTTGGTCATTAACACTACTGGGAATCATAGATCTCAAATCAAACAATGCTCAAGACTCTAAGCATACGTAGGCTTTGCCAACCTGGTGAAGAACTATCCTAAGTGCATAAGGCCTCATACAGCCGATACCTCAGTATCTTTGGTGGTGGTGGCTATCGTGATCCTCCTATAGTCCTCCTTTCCATCTGAGGCCAAGAGAGGGTGAAACTTACTGCAACTCAAGAGTGGACGGTTCTCATGGGGAGAACCCTCGTCAATGACGTGAGAGGTAGCATTGATCTCCCTGGCTGCTCGCTCATGATGTCGCTTGACCTATTTTTTATTTTGATCAGTGCGGTTGAGCAAAGCGGGAAGCGGAACCTACCTTAAAGGTAAAGGAGACTATCTCAGAGGCCAAGATAGCCTTACCTTTTGGGGTGACCAAAGTGGAGGTAGTAGCTCTCACTTGAACTATGGTAAGGGAAACTAAATGAACCTATGCTAAAGTAGATGGTACTAAAATTGACTGATCAAAGTGTGGGAACCATGACAACCTTCCTCTTTAGTGAGAGGAACTTAGAGTAAGATGGAATGTTGAAGTGGATAAGTGGTGTCTGTCCCTCCACCTCCTCCTACTAATAGTTGTGAGGGCTGTCCCCTCACAAGTAACTCAAACTCCATAGAAATTGTGAAGTAAATCAAATGTGTGGTGGTGGTCATGGTGAGATTGGCCTAATACAAGGCCAGATCCACACTAGAGAGGAAGTAGAAAATAAACTTGTTGGAAGCCATAGTAACTGAACTGGTAGAAGACTGAAAGGAACTGACTGTGCAGAAATCACTATATTTGTTGAAACATAACTGAGTCAGACCTTTGCTTTGGTATTTGTCTTCAATCATTGACTTCTGAATTGGATTTGGAATTTGAACCCACACTTAAAAAAATTTGACACTTAACAAATTTAGATATGCTAAGTGGGGTTCATTGAGTTTTGGAGAGATTTTTTATAATTGGAGGAGAGACTTTGCCATATGATTTTGATTTAGGATGCATACTCAGCCAATTTAAGTAGGTTGAGCAGTGTTCAAAAAATTGAAGAGACTTTGGATATATATATATATATATATATATATATATGTTGCATATTTTGTTTGAAATTTTGATTTAGAAAATATTTACTTAGCAAATCTAGGTATGCTAAAAGGATTTAATTATGTGTTTGAAAATTTTGTGAAACCATCTTTATTTATATGTTTATTTGATTTAAAAATTGGGCTCTTACTTAACAAATTTAGGCATGTTAACTAGATTCCAAATGTGTTTGATATGTGTTTATTATTATATGTTGATTTGATATGACTTGGGGAACTCTCATTTAATAAATTTTGGTATATTAAATGGAGTTCAATGTGTATGTGTTTGATATGTGTTGATTTGATTCCTCTTTTTGAAAAAGAGTAGAACTCTTATTTGACTAAGATGGTATGTTAATTAGAGTTCAAACATATGTGTTTGTGTTTTGATGTTTCGAAAGTGAGTTCCATACTTAACAAATTTAGGTATGTTAAATGGAAGTCACTTATATGTTGAATATTTTAGTGATTTGATTTGAAAGTGAGACCACTACTCAACAAATTTAGGTATATTAAATAGGGCTCAAGTATGTTTAGTATGTTTGGTTTTGAAAATGGGATCCTTACTTAAGAAATTTAGGTATGTTGAGTAAGATCCACATGTGCTTCATATGTTTGTTTTATTTTTATTTGAAAATAGAAACTCTTATTTAACAAGTGTGGTATGTTAAATAGAGTTCAATTGTTTCATGATTTGAAAATGGAACTCTCATTCGACAAATTTGAGCATGTAAAATGGAGTTCAAATGTGTTTTGATTTTGAAAGAGGGAAATCTATTTAATAAATTTAGGTATATTAAATAGAGTTCAATTTATTTTTGATTTTTTGAAAATAAGATTCTCATTTGACAAATTTGGGTATGTCCAATGGAGTCCAAATGTGTTTTGATTTTGTGTGTGATTTTTATTTTTACTTTTGAAAAGAGGGAACTCCAACTTTAGCACATATGGAATATGTTAAGTGGAGTTTCAATTTTATGTCATGATTTAAAAATAAAATCTTCATTTAATAAACCAAGGTATGTTGAAATAGGGATAACTATTTTAAAAAATGTACTTTTGTAAAAAAAGGGTTTTAAGAAATTTTTTTATTTTGATTTTGAAAAGAACCTTCATGTAATAATTGTAGGAATTATTAAATGATGTTTGATATTTTTATGCTCTTTGAAAACTTCTTATGAATTTTGTGCAAATCTTTTGCTATATAAATTTTGAAAAGTTCCATTTTAAAAATTGTGCTTTGAAAAAGGGTTTAATTTTCTTAAGTATAAGATGAACCTTGCCTTACCAAGCTAATGGTAAAGAGGCTCTAAATTTTTAGTCATCTTCTTTCATTAGTTAATTTTATATTTTACCTATTGGGGGACCTAAGAGGGGTTTTAAGACCTACATGGAGTGAGGTCCTAAAACCTAAAGGATGTTGGCTAGCTTTGCTTAAGGATGAAATAAATAAAGTGTCAATGGAAAGAAAGATAGTCTCAGACTTATATAAAATATAAGTCCACTATCGATGCTTGGAGATAGTAATTGTCTACTAGAGATGGAGAGAGGAACCATCCCCAGTAGAGTCGCTAGAAAAATCTGTGGTGTTTATTTTTGGAATGTATATGGGGGACACCACGCAAATATGAGGGGGTACTTATTGAAGTAATCAGGTATGATATTGAGATATGATGTACTATCTCAAAAGATAGAGACATCACCCTTCAATAAACCTAATCACCTAATAAGGATTTAAGACAACCATAGGGATGAAATTAAATTGGTGTGTATCATTGTTAACTGACGAAGTGAGATAATCAAATCACTTCCTCAGCCTCGTGTCGGATGTCCAAACTATATACCTCATTCAATCATGAATTTGCATACAAGAATCATAAGAGAGAGAGAGCTTCAAATCACATAATGAATTAATTCAATCACTTGAACAATTGCAAATGCATTTATTTTTGATAAAATAAAAGGGGTTTTAATTCTAGCATTAAATACACACATAAATGTATATGAGACATAAGCTAGCACATGCCATTGTTACCAGGGAAGTGAGGTAATCAAATGACCTCATTGAGGCTACTTAAAGCCTTGTATTCTCAGGATGTCCAAATTAAATATTTACTTTTCTTAAATACATATGAATGCATACATAAATAAAGGAAGAAAATCATGAAAATATCATATTTTTATTTTATTGAAACATTTATGCATGTGGATTAAAGCTCTTAGTCAAATTCTAATGTAGAAATACATGTAAATGAAATCAAATAAGTATTTGTCACTGTTAACCAGAGAAGTGAGATAATCAAATGACCTCCTTGGGGCTAACTAAAGTCCCATATTCCTGGGATGTTCGGACTATATACCTATTAACATTCAAATGCATGTAAAGCTACATATGAATCAAAGAAAAGAAAGCTTCACTCCATATATTTAAGGTATAATCACTTATACTTCCTATATATTTATAACTAGCATTTATAGCATATGTAATCATTCATTTATAACCTTTGAAAAATATATTTGGATTTAATATTGATAATAGCCACACATATATTAACTTAAATCAACACATGCAAGCTTGACATAAAGGAAACCATTTGATTAAATTAATTTTGCAAAAGATGAATGCATGAATCAAGTGACATACAACATTTAGTGTGATTGGAGAAGAATAAATTAACATAAACATATGGCTTCATTCAATCAAATTAATTCATAAGGACAATCTTGTCAAATAAAATTATTTAAAGCAAACCAAAGCTTTTTAATGTCATTTTTAATTTGATGTTTAACTTAATTTAAGGAGAGAAAGAGATTGATGATCCTAACCCATTCCCATGTTTATAAATTAATTTAGTTTAATAGAATATGATTAAGTTGATTTTATGAGTTAATTAAGTTGTAATATGCATTAAATTCATTAATTAACCCTTACCTATGTTACCTTAAGAAATTAACTAAGTAATTATGAGCCGAGATGATATGCATAGAAAATAAATTGCAATGATCTTAAGAAATGAAAAGGCCTAATATAATTAGCTCATAATTAATAATTAATTAGATTAAGGAACTTAATTAAGTACTTTTATCATTTTCCCACACATGTGGGTTAACTATCATTTTCTTAAATATCTTTAAGTTATTGAACACCTAAAGATATACCCATGAATTAACTAATTAGGTTCTGATGTGTTTTGAATGTTGATTTAGTTAATGAAATCGTTAATCACTTAATTAAATTTATACATAATTGCCATATGGGTTAACTATTCTCCAAACGAAGTGGACTTAGGGAAAAGATTAGGAAAGAGACCCCAATTTAATCATTAAGTCTCCACTATTAAATAGTGACAAATGAGTTCAATTAATTAATTAATTTACTATTCATGTGATTAATTAACCCTTAATCAAGTTAGGAGAGTAATTAAGGCCTAATTAGCTAATTCTCCTAATTAATTAACCAATAAATCCCAAAAAAATTTAGAGAGGTAGAGGTCATCTCTTTAAACAATATCAAAAAATTTGGGGTTGATTAATTAATTAATTAGGAAGTAATTAAGATAATAATTTTTTAATTATAACATAATTAAGCACTAATTACTATTCAAAATCAATTAAGGATATTTTAAAAATTTCTCTCTAAAATACCTTCAAAATGAGTATTTATTTGAATTTTTATGATTTTTCTATGATTTCTTATAATTTTCAAAATTTTTGATTTAAATGAGTTTTCATGATTTTATAAAATATATTAATTTATTTCACTAAAATAGATTATTTGAAATTCAAAATTCAATATCTCCTTATCCATAAATCCTTTTGACTTGAAATTTTTATTATAGGTTTATTTTAACTTCAGTTACAATCCTTAATATTTTAAGATCAATCTGATTTATATTTGTCATTTAATTAGTAAAATTTGAGCTTTAGTAAAACCTAAATTAAGATTAGAATACTTAATAAAAATTAGGTATCTTGGGTTTGTTGGATTCCTCTTGAAAAGGTGAATCCAACGAACCCTTACTTGAAATTTTTTATTAAGTATATTATTTTCTTTGAATTTTTGAAGTTTCATGTGATTTTAATAATTTTTAAAAGCCGAAAATCCTTAATTTCTTACTTAACACAATTAGTATCGTGCGGTTTCATGCATCACCATGCAATTGTGTCATACGATTCCTCATGCACACCGCGTCGCGTGTACACGATGCATCGATTGGTGGCGTAGTCGGCCACAAATGAGCGGAAAAGCCATTGATTCATTCGTGGGTGGATGGTCCAGATCAAACCTAGTAATCTAGGGCTGAAATTGAGTGCATCTAATGTTTAATCGTAGATGTCCGTCCCTATTTAAGGGAGATCGGACGTTGCTGAATTTCTCCATCCCAACGAATGAAATTGACGCCTATGAATAGAAAATCAAACGGGAGGGTCCGTCCGAGCTTGATTTTCTAGCAATTCTGAAAAACTTCCTAAATTTGCTTTAGGACCATGTGAGATGAAAAGTGCAGTGGGTATCAATGAAAATTTCCTAAAATTATGCAAACACCATTATAAATAGAAGCTCCAATGACTGACTACAATTTTCAAAAATTACCTCACCGGAGATGGTTTATGGCAGCTGTGTTGACCCGAGCATGCTCCTAGGTGTGAGAGATGAAGCTTTTGGATGAGTTTAGACTCTTGCCTCCACTTCAAATGTTGTATCCGCCAATAGTCACCACCTTCTCATAAAAAATTGCTCTATTTTGGTGTTGTTCAGTTCAAGGGAAGTGGGGGAAAGGGTGTTGGTTGCTTAGAGGAGCTCTTGGAGTGTGGCTAGTGTAGAATAATGTGCTTTGGGGGCTTATTTTTCTCCTTTCAAGAAGGATGTTGATAATCCCATTTAGATGATGGGATGTGGGAAGTTGAGGGGAGGAGGATCCATAAGGGATTTTCATGGATTTGGTTCCAAATGGGTTTGGGCTGATTTTGGGTTGATCCCAAGTGGATTTAGGTTGGGTATGATCAGCCCCCAAGATGCTATCAGTTGGTTTCAATGGATTTGGCTCAATTTGGGTCACAATGGGTCATGTTGGTTTAGGTTGACCAATTGGTCAAATGGGTCAAAATAAGGCTTATGTTTGGTTCATATGATGATTTGAAGTATTTTTCTATGATCAATTTGATTTAATTTAGCCACAAATTGATTTTGGCTCATTTGGAATCAAATTGGTCAAATGGGTCAAGTTAGGTTGACCAATTGGTCAAATTGGGTCAAACCAAAGCTTAGGTTAGGTTCAAATGATAATTTGAAGTATTATAGTATGATCAAATTGATTTAATTTTCCTTAGAATTGATTTTGACTCATTTGGAATCAAATGGGTCAAATGGGTCAAGTTGACCAATTTTCTCAAAATTGGCCAAATTGGCTTAGGTTATGGGTTGATTCATGTATAGTTGGGTAATTGAAGATCAATGTAGTCTTTGGTTTGAATCAATTTAGATTTAATTTGGATTTAGGGAAAATTGACTATTTAGGTCAATTTAGGCTAAGTGGGTCAATTGGGTTATTTTGGGCCCAATTGATCAAGTTCAATAATGAATTTGGAATAAACTTCAGTCATTGGTAGCAATCAATTTGAGTTAAATCATGATTTGACCCAAATTTTCTCTTTAGGCCAATTTGGGTCAACTTGGGTCAAAGGGCCAATTAGGTTTGGTTTGGCTCAATTGATGGTTAAGTCATGTTCAAACATTGATCATGGGTTGATGTAAATCAATGGTTTCAACCAATTTGGTGTTGGGTGAGTTTTGGCTAGTTTTAGTTCATTTGGGCTAAGGTCTAACTTTGTTAAATGACCAAGTTGACTTGGTTTGACCTAATTCATGGCAATTGATCACTCTAGGGTGATTATTGGTCATGATATTAGGCTTGGATGGGTTTGGTTCAATCTAATTTGGGTTATATTAGAAGTTGGATCAAAAGAGTCCTTTAAGTCACTTTGGGTCAAGTGAGTCTAAGTGGGTCAATTAGCTTGGTGTTGGCTTGATTTAAGTTTGATTGGATTTATATATGAGCTTAGGGTTGAAATATAAATCCAACTGCAATCAATTTGGAGTTCAATAGGTTTTGGTTCACTTGGAATTTTAAGGCCAAAAGAGCTAAGTTGGGCTTGACTTGGGTTGACCTTGGTTTTGTTTGATGATTGTAGGTTTCATTTATATTTGGATAGATAATTGAAAGAATGATTGATTCAAGAGAAAATATATTGATTTTAGCTTGATTTATGTGGATTTTGGTTAAGTCCAAGGAATTGGCTTAAAGGATTTGAATTGGGTTTTGATTTGATTTTGGATTTGGTTTTGGCCAATTGATTTATATTTAATTTATATTTATGAATATAAATGAAGATATAAATGATTTATGAAAAAATCAATTAAATTTGGAGTGGTTTGAAGGCAAATTTCACTAAGCTCATGGAGGAAGGTCAAAAGAGCTTGAAAGGAAATTGATTTAGTTTTGGTCATTGGAGTGTGGATTTCATTTATATTCATGAATATAAATGATGGAATAATTGATTTATAGGAAAATCAACTGAGTTTAGGTGGATTTTAATGGGATTTGGCTAAGTTCATGGAGGTAGGTCCATATGGCTTAGCTTAGGATTTGATTGGATTTGGATTTAGTTTGATTTGGTTGTGGATATTTGAATGTATATTTTATTTATATTTGTGAATATAAATGAAGATATAAATGACTCATGAAGAGATCAATCAAGTTTAGCTTAAAATGGGTGGAGATTTGGCTAATCCCATGGAATTCAATCATAAGGCTTAAGGAGGATTTGGGAGTTTAAATTCGATCTAGGGTTTCAATCATTTGGAATTGAGTTTGGACTTCAATTTGATAAATGATTGAGGGATTGAATTGATCTTTAAGAAAATTAATTGAACTTGGATTGATTTGAATTTAGTTAAGGGTAAAGCACATAAGATGAAATCATAGGGCTTAAGTAGGATTTTGATTTTGGATTTGATCATGAGTTTCAATCATTTAGAATTGAGTTTGATTTGAATTTGAATTTAGTATTTGAATTAAATTTGAGGTTTGGTTTGAGAAAGTGAACATAGGTTATGTTTAGGCTATTGGATGGGCAAATCTCCCTGAATCTCTAAGGCATAACTTACCCCTATGACTAACCCTTCTAAGTCTCTAGGCTTAAGTTAAGTGTTCACCTAGTCACTAGAAGTGTCTTAAAACTAATGAGCTCTTAGTGTTTATAAGAGTCCTAGATCTATGTTGAGGAGGTTGAGAACTCACTCTAAAAGTGAGGTCAACAAATACTCTTATTTATTCAGACATGTTATTGATTAGATAAAATGTGGCTTCAATGTTTACTTGACCATCACCAATACATCTTTAGTCACCATCCAAAAAAAATTTGTATGAAAGTATTCAAATGTTTTGCTATGCAAGCTGCCTCACAAAGATCAAATTTCCCTTCAAACATGGAACATGTTTGACATCTTTAAATTTTTAATATGATTCATTTGATAACATAATATCAAACATTGTGTTGTCTCTTAAATACACTTTTCCTAGATCACCTTGATTATAGTTTTTAAAGACTTCTTTATTAAGACTAGTATGAATCTATAATCCAAGATTCAATAATATCTAGAGATAAAATGAGAAAGTCACCTTAGGTTTCATCTATGGAGATATTTGCAAGGTGACTTTTGTCTTATCTTCCATTACCAGACTTCTTAGGAGCTTTACAATTTTTCTAGAAATGGCATTTCTTCTCATAATTCTAACATTCAATCTTATCCTTTCCTGATTTGGACTTTCCTCCCTTGGACTTAGATCTTCCTCAACTTGAGTTTCAATCTAAACTTCTTCCTCTCATTTAAATAATGAGAACAGAATTCAAAGTTTTAACACTTGCCTTCTTGTGAACTTCTTCATTCAGCACTAATCCCACTTGAACTAGTTGATCATAGTATTGAAGTTATTCAAATGTTCTGCAACTAAACTTCCATCTACCATCTTCATATTAAATAATCTCTTCATTAGAAAACTTTGTTAGAAGTCGAGAGCTTTTCATATATTTTTATTAGTGTAACCATATGATCGATAGTACTATTCTCATTAACAATGTTGAAATCAACAGATGAAGATAATGAAAGTCGAATCAAAGATTGGTTTGTTCACTCGAGAACTTCTCATTCTTCCATAGTCATCGATTTTGGATTCTTGATGATTCCATCTAGTTGTAAATAGAGTTTCTTTTCATACAACAAATCCTCAATTTTGTATCTTCTAGAAAGTGAAGTTTAAACCATTGAACTTCTCAATTTTATACTTTGCTTTGTTGGTTATTGATCCCACTATAACCAAAGAATCTTAGCACTAGTCTTTGATACCAACTATTGGGAGATCTAAATCATGAAAATTTATTCAAGAGATCCAAAGCAAAGCTTTGAACAGAAGTAACCAAATTGCAAGATTATAGAAACACCATATTTAATGTTGAAAAACCTGAGGAGTAAAAGCCATAGAGCCACACCACACCAAGAAATCCACTATGAAGAAAATAAGAGAACTTCATTCAAGTCTTGTCACACTTTTCACATTCTAAAGTATACAATCTCCGAAGACACTTATAAGAGAATGAAGAAAAATGCCAATAAGTGCTGAAAAAAGTGCAAAAGATTTTCTAAATATGAACTCTTTCATTTCATAGCATCAGGAACCACGACTCTGGTTCTTAGGCATTAATGCCACTATCCTTTAGGCTCTTCTACATAGGTTCTAAGGCTGTGGTGGTACTTCTATAGTGCCAATGCACTAGTCCCTCTATTATGTGTCTCTGGGTCCTAGCGTTGCTTACTGCAATATCAAGATGCTTACTTTTTTGTCTTTCTAGTTCAAATCTATGGATTATAACGTTGTCTTCTCTATCTATGACATACCTCCAGGACATAGTACCAAGGTGCTACAAATGCAGCGTTGAGGTGCTATACACCCAAAAAAAGGAATTTTTGGGGCCAAGCCCTCAAACCTTAAGCAGGAGGTGCGCTGCCCCATTGCACTCCATAGCTAGCTAATTGTTGAGCTTGATCAAAGAAATTGAGGGCTTTGAGTTATCAGTACATCTCTAATTGATTAACAATCAAACTCCACAAAACAATTGTCATGCCCATGCTCATGATGCTACTTGGAAACCTTTTAATTTAATTTGTTCATTGTATATATCACTCAACCTTGAGGACAAGGTTAATTTTGAAGGGGAAGGGAGTGTTACAGCACCTATATTACTTGACCAAGAAACGATTTTAAAAGGTATAAATAAATGGTTGTCAAATAAAAATAATGTCGAGGAAGAAGAGGTATAAGCTATCATGATGATGACCAATCCGGAAAGTTAGCAAAGTCAGTGACCTGAAAACAAACCGCAATAGATAATGGATTACAAGTTATTTGACCCCGCTATGATGGCTAAAGAAGAGTAGTCAATGAAGGATAATATAAATGTTGATTGTTTTTTTAATTTTATATTAAAAAACATATAAAACTTTTGCTGCGATGAACCCAGTTCCAATGGGTAAGGTAGTAAGCACAAAACAGAAGAGAAATGGAAGTATAAATATATGTTACAAAAATAAAGAAGAAAAGAGGAGAAACTTTCTAATTTTGTTTCTTCTTCTATTTATTTATTTATTTTCTTTCTTGATTGATTGATTTTGAGCCTGCTTGAATGGTTCTCTTCTTAATCTAATTGTGTTAGACATTCACCATCGATCAACCTTACCACCAAACTTGCTAGGCCTCGCTTGCTATTGCTCAACCCTAATTCTCATCTTTGACCTGCTCTGCCCCGCATGCTGCCCAACTGTGCTCTCCATCGTGCCCAATTGCTCCAGCCTACCCCAAGTTGCACCAAATGCGTGATCAGCCATGCATAGCCTCGGCTCTACGCACCTGCTAGCTTGGACCCAACGCATCTTGTGAGATTCTATTCTAGTTCAAATAAAACTTTAACATTATGTTATTAAAGTTGATCGATGCCTGGCCAGTCAAAGAACCTACTTCTCAAAACCATATGCTCTTTTATACTTTTTAGTAAGGAGTATATCAATTATATCACATTTTACTGTAAAGTGTGGCTAAAATATTCTATTAATACTTGTTTGCCAAAAAAGTTAGTTAATAAGATATACTAGCTCGGCCATTTTAATAAAAAACTAATGACATACGTTATTAGTTCCACAGTAATTTTTTGTGCTTTTAATCAGAAGTTAGCCAAAACCATGGGAGGACCCATTTATAATTTTGCACATTTGCTGACCCTAAAGTATTTATTTTATTTAATTAGATGGAGAATTTTATAATTTTGTCTATCCTCAAAATAATTCATTACCTATTGTTAAAAAATAATTCCCACCTTAAGAATTATTTTGAGATGAATATAAACAAATTATATTATATATACATCTTAAAATAAATTTTAATTTTAATTTATTATAATCTCATGTAATTAATATTTTAAACTCATATAATTAATCTTATAATAAACTATATTTTATAATTTTATATTAATTTTACATCATAACATTTTATTTTTTAAAAAATTTTATATTATTAGTTATATTTCTCTTATAAACTATATTTATATTTATTTAATAATGTTACCAAATTTTAATTTTTTTTAAATATTTAATATGCACATATCAATTAATATTAACATTAATTAAATTCATAAATTAGTTGAAGGATCTGTTTCGCATAATTTTTTTTAAAAGATTATTTTGTGCTTAGCAATTTGAGAATGAATAAAGAGGGTTTTGATCTTTTATTAAGTTTTGTAGTCATCAAATAATTTAATCAATAAATTTTTAGCAATACTAATTTATATATTTACTCTGAAGAAGATCAGTAAAATGTAAATTATAGATCATAATTTTCACATTATCATTTATTTATAATTTTGTCTTATAAATTTGGTGATATTATCTTCCTAATTATTTATTTTTTTCTTTAATAAAATAAATATTATATATTTTTGTTCATTTGATTATAATTATTATAATTATTATATTATTTAAAATTTTGCCCACCTAAAAAATGAGCCGATGCCTCCTTGGCCAAAACTTATACTTTAGTCGTAATTTGGAGACGGGTCAAAGAAAGAAAAGAATTTTGATGAAAAATAAAGACTTGTGCACAACAAAAAGTTAGTGTGAATTCAGTGGTCGCTTTCTGTGGCTCAAATAACCTCTCCCTTGATAGCCTTAATGAGGAGAAATTATTATGTGTGAAATCTTAATCATCTAGATTATTATGTATTATTATTGAATATATTATATAGTGAGTATATAATAATTATGTACACGCTGTATATTGAATACACAATGATACATAACAATTATGTACATGTTGTGTGACTGTATATGTACACAAGAGAGTACATAGTGTGTACATAACTAATACATAATAATCGAGATGATCTAGACTTCACATGTGATAATTTCTTTGCAACAATTAGTAGAAGTATGTGTTGTATTAAGCTTGATTTGAGTGTTTGAGATTGTCGTAGGACAAGGTGGAGAAAAGTGCAGTTTAGAGAATTTTAAGAATAAATAGTGAATAAAGCTGATGTTGTTCCCAGTTGAAAATTAATGAATAATATCACGATTTCTTCTCCTGCATTCCATTATTCTTTTTTCCGATGTTCATTTTCTACAGTAGTTGTTGAAAAAAATATGTTCCAATTTGTTATTTCTCCTATTAGTTGTGCCCTCGTTAAGCATCACTAATGAGTACTTTACATTTTCTTTCTTGTGATCAAACCTTGCTTTTCTTCCCTGCTTGAATCTCATTGCCATCCTCAACAATATCAACTTACTTCAATGCATCCTAATGGCCGAAGGAACTCGATCTATTAAGTAAGGTGAATGTCTAAGAACTATAGAGAACAACTCACATCCATTAGCGATACAATCCACAACATCCAACTATGTCTTAACCCTACTGGAAGTCAAGCTAGAACAAAGCTTTTTATATGCCAATGCAACATAGTAACCTTCGCCTCCAGTCTAAGTAGAACCAGGTCTGGGAGAGCTTATGGGTAGTAACCCATTTAGGGTTCTAAGATTTGATGATAGAAAATCAAAAGGCTAGATTTAGAAACCTAAGCAGTACTATGGGTTTCACAAGCAATCTGGGAATGAAAAATTGACGTTTATTTTCTTCCACTTGGATGGGTCTATCGAGAAAAATGGTACTAGTGGTTAACCAAGGAAAAGTGCTATTTCTTGCTGAACTTGTTAAATGATCTTCGTTCCATAGAAATACCAAGACCTTCCAGGCAAATTAGTTAAACTCATGCAAACTTTCGTAGGAGGTGTTTGGTAACGAATTAGATTTAATTTAAGTAGGATTTAGTAAATTCAATATATTCAGATTTAGCAAATCTTGAGCTACTAAATTTTGAATTATCTTTGGCAAGTAATAGTTAAGAATTAGTAAATCTTAAAGTGATATTTTTTGAGGATTTAAATCTGTTAACTAAAATAAGATTTAAATAAGTTTTTTATTTTTTTGAAAAAAAACATAGAAATAAATAATTAAAAGAAGGATAAAGCCAGAAACTGTTAGTTAATGCTCATATTTAATTTAAACTTCTTTGCTTAAAAAAATAAAATCATGTTTTAGGTAAATACAGAAAAGAAAAGCAATGTGCATAGATCTAATACAAGCTATTTGTAAAGCTGAAATTAGTTTTTCTTACTTCCTATCAAAGGTCAAGTGGAGTGATGCCTTCATCTTGGTTCCTATGAACAGAATAAGCAGCATTGGTTCAATGAAAATTATTAATTATATATTTTTTTCATTTAACAAATTTAGTTTCTTACTCGTGCTTCCCATATTGTGATTGCTATGTATGTCTCAAAACATCCTTAAACTATCTCAACAACAATTGCATGCACATCAAGTTCATCATCATCGGAAATCACCCTCCTAACAAACAGTCATGCCGCATCTCAGTATGAGATATATTAAAAAAATAATCATCTCTGTGATAATGGTCCATATAATTATGTAAAACTGCACAAGTAATCACAATAATCCTGTGTAACCAAAGAAAATTTGTGCATGTGAGTCAAGACCTAAAGTCTTTATTTTCCAAATCATGAAAGCGCTCTCAATGATACTACATATTATTTTGTGATGATGATTAAAAAATTATCATGGTCTCATGTATCTATAAGATGTTCCTCTTTAGTAGTTAATTAAATGATATCAAAAACCTCTGAATTGTTTGATGAATTTGTGTCTATTTGCATAGCTAGAGTTAACTAAATAATATATTCCTTGTAAAACATGAAAATCTTCTTCCTCTACTAGCCATTGCTTATATATGTTGTAAACCCATCCTAACTAGAAGCAAGATAGATAAATTGTCAAAAAAAAAAAATGAAACAACAGACATAATATATTGTGAAGTGAATTATTTTATGTTACGATATTTATTATGCAACTGTGAATTAATAATAGATGATATTGTGTGCCATCAAGTACACTTATAGCATTATTGAAGAAATGACAGAATTAGGGATTGCATCATAATGAATGACAGTCACCTATTGTGAGTGGTAGATTGATAAATTTCTTTGATAATGAGACAATGGCTAACAACACTTGATTAAATTAACGACTTACTGTTTCAAATAAATGTTTAAAAAAATTACATAATTGTATGTAACTATGAGCATGTGCAACACTTTTAAGAAATATGTCAAGTTGCTCAGATGTTAACACATTCCTTGTCTCACTTATTAACCCGCGACTAACCAAAAATTCTTATAACTACACAAATATCTATGTAGGTAATTTGAAGTAGATCTAAAAATATCATAGATGACCATTAAGAATATTACCAACATACTGATGTCCACTATATTGCTTATCGAATATATGTCTTTGAATGAAATCTTCATCATGAGATGATTGAGCATCTTCATGAATAAATGGAAGCAACTCATTAATAACATCATTCGCCTCTAGAAAATTATTGATCAAGGAGCAAACTAGATTAGGTAAATCTCATCTGGCATATAAGGCATTTCTAAAATATCGCCAAAGTGTATGTACAACATCAAACTATATATTTTTGCGGCTAGATTATTTGAATTTTATAGGTGCAACTGAACTCTTTGAGCTTGCTTCCATTTGTTGTGAAGACATTTTGAATATTTTTTTTAATTCCATAATCATTTTTTAAGATATGTAGTGAGAGTTCATTATTTGGTTTATAGGGTATATTTTATTATAAATAACTAAGAGTAAAATTGAATGAAGTACTTAAACCTAAATTATCACCAAATGTGAAGACGAACATTGAAAGTGATACAAGTTGTGTACATCCCCATTTTAGAGTAGTGACTGTATACATGTTACCATTACATTGGCTAACTAATAAGATATTGGAAGTTGAAATTAGTAATTGCCTTTGCTTATCAAAACCTATTGCTTGAGAGAGATTATTTTTACATGAAATTTTGTCTAAATACATTCTAAATGAGTTGGATTATATTCATTAATCTCCTCAACCTGATTAAAGGAAGATCACTTAAGTTTTTAAAATTCTAAACTTTAATCTTTCTTTGTCATGCTTTCAAGTGATATTCATATAATTATAAATAAATTTGGAAAATACATAGCACTATATCCATTTAATGTTTTCAATTAGACAAAGATATTAAAAGAATTGTGTGAACATACTTGATAGTGCTAAGAGTGCATGTTCACTGGTAAGCTTAAGCATATAAAGCAAAAAACATCCAACAACAAGTTATCCATCTCATATTTTATTTAATAGAAAAAATTATGTTCACTATTGAACAAATCACACCCCTCCACAACAACACATAATGCTTTTCAGCAATTCAATTATATTTTAAGAACATCAACTACATTTTAAACTTTGATAAGAAGCTAATATTGTGTTTCTTATGGGCTACACATGAAATCCATGACCTAAAACTACTTGTTTTATGATAAATAAAATAAAATTGGTTTATCTAATCAAAATATAACAATAATTCATCATTTGCAGAAGCATTACTGTCTGCAATGCTTATTTATTCTACATAACATATAGTTTACCCAAGATTTTATAGAATCATAGAAGGAATTGCCCACAATTTCTTATAGTTCATTTGGTTTATGTAGATAGCAAAGTTATATAGATAATGAATCAATTAACATTGTCATATATATATATATATATATATATATATATATATATATATATATATATATATATATATATATATAGTGTGTATAGTGCAATATCTTTACAAGATGGTAATACTTGATTAACCTCTTTTTTGTTGTTATATTTTTATTCTAATAATTGATAGCCACCTATAAAATTAGATTAACATCTTGCTGTCACTGAGCATAATTTCATTTATGAAATTATAATTTAAAGCTTTTAGTTAATGTTCATGAGCGAAGCATTCATTCTCCACAAATCGCCTCTACTTGGATTGTTATAGCACATAGATGTATTGATTATCTCTAGCTTACATGCATGAATATGTTGAAATTTTCTATTTTAACCACACTTGTGCTACGAAAGTAGCAAAAAAAAAAATAAGAATCCCATTTTCACTAAAAGGTTCATATGCCAAACATTACCAACAAAGCAAAATAACACGAAGAAAGTATTCAATATATTGGTATCACATTGTCTAAATAGAATTTCAACAAACAAATGGTCACAGAAAGACTAGAAGCTCAGTTGAATCTCCATGCAAAAATAAAAATAGAGGTGAGTGCATACCTGTGATCATATACAACCCTCAGGTGGTGAAGAGAAGATGAGCTGCTAGACCAAATGACAGAATTTTGGAGCGATCAAAGGACAGCTATAGAAGTAAATGGAGAGGTTAGAGTTGGAACAAAAAATTCATTTCCCTCTATACTTATTCCACTGGCTTGCATAAAATCCCTTTAAATCTAATAAATAGGAGGATTTAACAAATCAAGGATTTACTAGGATTTTAGGATTTAAGGGCTTTATAGAACCGTCAGATTTACTAAATCCTTTGAGGGTGTTTGTTATGATTTAACCACCTAAATTTTGAGTAACTTTTTTACCAAAGACCGTCATATTGTTAGCCTATCACGTACATTTTGAGTAGATTTTATATTAAATATCTTTCATCAATAACTATTTCAACAAAGTTACTTCAAATTTAGTTTAAAATTGAATATACAATACAATATCCATCATTTGCATCCCTTGTGAAAGTCTTTGAATTGGAAAAGTAATCATAGACAAGCAACAAAATCTTGGCACAAAAAAATATCAAAGCTATCTAGCCCTTATTTTGTTAATACTGACCAATTGATTTAATAGGATCTAAAAAACAAGATACCCATAGAAATGATTACTTTAATAACAATTGTTCTAATTCTTGAAAAAATCCTTTGATATAATTATGATAAGAAATTCTATCACAATCACATATGCAAGAAAAATCTATTTAGACATTAGTTAAATAAGATGATTCTCAGTTAGATTCCATCCTAAGCTAAACACCAAAATAAATTTCTTTGAGAAAGATATATAAAAAAACTTCAATAGGACATCTAGAAATCAATTTCTATTCCTTAGATGGACAATTGATACCACACAATTTTCTCCTTTAATGCTTCTTGGCAAAAAAAAAAAGCTCGCTTAAATTTAAGATAATAGGCACTACTAAAAAATTCATTCATTGATGCTGAGATAATTTTCTCAAATTTCTTATTACAATAATTATAAACTTTCATGTCCTTGTTGACAATGGAGATCAACTTGAGTACAAAGTGAGTTTCTTAACATTACTTTGCTCTTATAAGATTCACAATTCACTAGTGCATGCTACATTTGTCCAATTCAAGGAATCAACATTGTGCATAATATCCAATGGTTTTAGCATTTGGGTAATATTATGAAAAATATAGCTCTATTATCATGAGCTTAGTGTGCCATGAAAATAATTGGAGTTATAAGGATTCATTGATTTAATAATCAAACAGATGCATCATAAATAGTTGGTCGAATTATTTATAGAGATTTCACTCTGATTATTACTAGATCATCATAAGTGTAATTGTGGACTAAAAATTGAAGACTCCCACCACTTTTCCTAATGCATGCATAGCTCTTGCCACTCTTACAACATTATTTAAATGATTTTGAACATCCAAACTCACCACCACTACCTAGGAGGAAGATCGCCCAGCTCAAATAAAATTGGATACTCCACTAATTAATATTCAACAATTTAAATATCCCATGTTTCCAAATATTAAAAATAGTTGAATAGGTGCTAAAGTTTAATCAATTTATCATATCATTAATTTGACTTCATCACTAATTTAGTTTGTCAATACAAAAAGATAGCACAAGGAAATTTTGTATAAATTAATATGCCTTAAATAATACCATAACATTGAAACTCTTTTTCATACTAATAATTGATTAAATATTGATGAACCATAATGAGAATATAATTTATTCCAAATATGACTTTACCACCAAGTTCAAATAGCTAAGGTAAACATCCATTAAATAGTGTTTAAGACACACAAAACTCACTGTGAGTTCACTATCATGCCCTTTAGCCTCATAAATGCACCCTTGACTTTCCAATGCATCATGAAAATTTACTTTAAGCAAAATTTAATTTATTTTTATTTTTATTGCATATTTACATAGAGTTGAATAATATGTTATCACACTTTCCACTTAGCTCTAATTTTTAACAATCTCCAAAATAATCAAATTTATTTCAATCAAGAAAGGAGCCTTTTTGGTTAATCATAGGCTGAGTACTTTGGACACATAATAAATGTCATAAACTAAGCCCACACCCAAATATGATCTATGATATCATCAACTAGCCACACCCGATAGCATTAAAATCATTGCAAGTTTTTTTGAACTTATTAAATATTACTCTAAATCATCTATATTTTTGTAGTCATTATCACTCTTCTAACAATCATCTTCAAAGAGACATGAACCATTAGATAGTAGCAACAAATTGAAATATTGAATACTCGAAGCACATCTTAGAAAACATACTAATGTTAATTTTTAACTAATTTTAGCAAACACTTCAGTATAGACATGGATACCCCAAGAATCATTATTGCCATTATTCTCTGCCAGGACAATAAACCTATAACATTATATTGAAGAAAACTAAACTTTATAGCACAACAAGCATGTACCTATGTGATGGAACTAAAAGGTATGGTACATTCAAAATGGATGGTAAATTATTATAGTTTTAAAAATATTTAAAATATATAATTTATATTTTTATTAAAAAAACTCCAATTTTTAAAGTAAAGTGCACTAACCAACAAAATGCAAAAGAAATGCGCTTCTTGTTTGATAAATCAAGACATACTTCCATATAACAAATTCCATAAATAAATTTTAGATTTCTTATTGCAATCAATCATTAAATTTTCACAAGTTTCTTATCATCACAAGGCATTTACAACATAAAATAAGATATGATAAAAGTAAAGGTATAGAAGGCAAAATAAATACAAAGCAATGTATAATAGTTTGACACATGAACCTACATCAATTACACGAATCTTCTTAAGATTTCTATTATACTCTATTTTGTTACTGCAAGGTGAAGAAGTCTCTCTCTTTAATAAGTAATATAAAGTCTTACACTTCTACTTCAAGCAAGAAGAATGCTTCTCTAACTGAATGGCTAGTAATATCAAGTCTTCACTGCTACTTGCAATATCAAATATCACTCTTACAAACACAAAGTCATAGCTTTTAAGGTCTCTCCTTTATTTTTTATTTCTTTTGACTAAAGATGCTCTCTCTTTTGATTTACCAGTGGTGGCCCACCTAGTTTTAAACAAGAAATTTTCTCTCACACATTTAAGCTTTAAAATAGCTTACATATCAAATACTTAATGTAAAAAAAAATCATAATTTATGCTAAGAATATAGAACTAGTTTATTTTACAATATGATCACAATGATAAAGCATGATCAATTTACACTAAATCCTTTTAGATTATATTGTTAATTTAGTCACTTAATTAAATTAATTAATAAAACTCATCATACAATATAAATAATTTAAAATTTAAATTAACCTAAATAAGGTAACTTAAGCTATCAACTAAATGAAAATAATAATGCTAATCATATAACTCAATACACTTTGTATAATGCATACAGCTTAAATTTTGAATTCATAAATTAATACAAAGCAATCATATTATCACCATTCCAAAATAAGATATAACATGCATTATGATGTATATTTTATAGCATGATGAAGTTCTAGTTTTATTAATATTTAATCAGCTTAATAAATTAATACTTTTATCACATTTATTTTTAAATTGATTTTAATATAGAGTACATTTCCAATTTGTATAGTACTATCAATTATAATCATTTTTATTAATTTTAATTAGATTTATATTCTTTCAATTCACTCATATATGTGCTTTAGTTATCTTTGAATCTTTTACACCACACGTACACACTAATACAAGACTTAATAAAAATAAAAATATATATAATTTAAACTCTTGAAGAATATATGTTAAAATTATACAACTTAGTCTTTATTGTCTCAATCTTCTAACTAGCTTGAATTTAGGCTTCCTTTGAGTCATTTATCATATCTTGAGTATCTTTAATAATTACAATTAAGTTCAAATTTGTAAGTAAAATATTAGTGCATAAATTTGTATAATATTTATGTAAGCAATGTTAGCTCAAATCAAATTATATTTATGATCTTTAAAATATTTTAATGCATACTAAGGCTCATGATGCTAATAATCTTTTCCTTTTAATGATGACAAATGTACAAAGGTTATTCATATAAGTTTTTAAGTTGTGGAACCTCCCCTTGAATTTATTCATTTTAAAATTTTCATTTTCATATATGTTAAAAGTAAAAAACATGTGAGTTACAAAAACAAATATGTTTAATTTTAAGATAATAAAAATAATAGCAATAAATAAGCACAAACATCAGGAAAAATACAAAACTCATATTTTTGACAAAAGGTGAATCTTAGTACACTACATTTTATGGCTTACATGAGTAAAATAAAAACACAAACATATAAAAATAAAGAAAAATAAATAAGCAAACTATTTCTTATTTTGATATCTCAAAAAAAATAAAATACATTGAATAGATGAAAAAAATATAAAGCATAAATAGTAATAAAAGTAAATAAAAGGATGAATAATAGATAGAGAACGACAAAGAGAAATGGACTCAAAAGTTTGAGGGCACTTTGTCAAAATTTATTGGAATATGTATGTAGATTATGATCTCAATGAATTAGCTATGAAATTAAGCTCTATCTTTGTTGTATTGTTGATGTTAGCATTGTTTTTTTTTTTATTTAATCGCTAATATAGTTGTCATCTTTATATGATACAATCATCAATTCTAAGCTCGCCTAAAGAGCAAGTCAATTTAAGCATCTTGTGGGTATATGTAGGTTATGAGCTTGAAGAGCCTCGAATGGTGATGTTGGTTTCTTTATCATTAATGTCCTTAATATGGACAAAACATTTTGTTGTTACTAAAGAGAATGTGAAATGAATGGTCAATGAAAGAAATTGAAATATGATCAAGTAGGTCAGGATTAATCAAATTATGCTTTTTTTAAGACGTCTATTATCATATGACCGAGGGAAACCTTCTAACATCGCTTAAAATTATGATTATAAGTAGAAAAAAGACTTATACTATACTAAATAAGTATATTTACAACATTATTGTTTGTGCAGGACATGTAGTGGTAGTAGTACATAAAAAGAAGAAGTAGGTGTGATGTTTATATCGCCCATCAACTTTAGGAATAATATTGTGCTGATGCATGTGATAAATAATATGAGTGTTTTACATGAGATCACTATTAAGAGGTTAATCATTAGGTATAGGTGAGTTTTGCAAGATTTAATTTATCAAAAACCTATATGGGTAAGCATTAATATTGGTTATATGTAAATCTTCTTGCAAGTCTTTATCACAAATCTCAGCATGCCTACAACATACAACATGGATCACCTAACAATATGTACAACATTCATGATAAGATTGGTAAATAATTCAACTAATTATTCACAATGGTGAAAATAGGTGAGTGAAATCAAAAGCAAAAGCTTGATCTTAACAAAAATATCATAGATAAAGTAGGAGAGATACTCTTATAATGTCAATTTCAAATCTTTGATAGAAGATCACTTGTTGCTCATATGTTGCAACATCATTAAGATCCCAAAAAGGTTGGTTATGGTGTGGAATAGATAATAATTATTTGATTCCCCTCACTCTCTTACAAGCCATAATCATTAGAATAGCTTATTCATAATCTCTCAAAAGAATTTGAACAAAATGGTGATTGTTGAAATTAATGAGGTATATGTAAAGAGATTTTGGTCCAGAAGAGAATACAATATGATGTGGATTATATAGTTGTTGACCTCACTTTTGGAGTGAGGATTCAATCTTCCATCTTAAACCTAGGAGTCCTCTAGACACTAGGATCTTCCTAGTCATAGAACACTTATTGTAACTAAGTGAACACTTAACCCAAACCTAGAGACTTAAGAGGACTTGTCATAGGTTTAGACTATGTCATAGGATCTAAGGAACCTACCCACCCTATGGCTTAACCCAAGACTTATGCTTATCTTATCATGCAAAGCCAAACCTCCAATTAATCCCACCAAAACCCAATTGAATTCCAATTTATATCCAAATTCCAAGCCAAATGATTGAAACCCATAACCTAAAAATCTTAATCTCTTAAGCCAATCCAATGGACTTAACCAAAACTACTTCAATCAAGCATAATTAAATTGATTCTCACAAAAGCACTCCAACCATTCAAATCTTCATTCCAAACTCTTCTAAAGTCTACAATCAAGCCAATTGACCAAAATCAATTCACTCTTAGCCCATTTGAACCCAAGATGTCCAAATGAGCAAAAATTCAATTAAACCCAAATAAATTGTAATTAAAGCCATCAACCAATCCTAAATCAATTATCAAACTCAATTCAACCTAATTCAACTTGAAACTAACTCAGTTGACCCATTAGGTTCACTTGACCCAAAATGACATAAAGGACCCATTTAAGCCAAACTCCAATCCAACTTAAATTGGATTGAACCAAACCATTCAAAACCTCCTATATTGATTATTGATCATCCTTGATTGATTAATTACAATCAATTCGGTCAAACCAACTCAATTCAATCACTTGACCCAAGTTAACCCTATTAACCTACATGAACCAAATTAAACCAAATCCCATCCCAATTCAAATCAAACACAAATTAACCTATTACCAATTGGGTAAAGCCCTCCACATAGGAAAAAATCCATTTTTGGGTGGTCAAACCCCCTCCTTGCACTTGGCAGCCACCTAAAGCTTTGTTTGGACACTTAACCCTATGGCTAACCTGGCCCAAGGCTGGTTGGGGCAGCCATAGGTCAAGAGAGATGAGCTAACCCACCTCCTCCCATTGGAACACCTAGGAAAGCAAGGACAAGCCACCACAACCCTTTGTAGCCAACTTCCCTCACTCACTCACTCAAACCGAGCCACCTCAACACCTCCTTGCCACCCAAGGCCGCCTGCGCCAGCTGGACACCTGCAAATTTCAAAACCAATCCAAGCCATCGAATTGGAGGGGGAGAGGGTATACTCTCCCCCATCTCAATTCAAATGGGCACAGAGAGCATTCTACTATATTGAGTGAAAACGAGCCCCCCAGAGCTTTCCCCAAGTTCCTAGAGCTTCCCCATCGTCGGCGACATTGAAATAGAGCGAAACAGGGCACCTATTCCATCCAACCCCTCTCAAACTCAACCAATCTCAAATTAACATCACCCCCACCTTCCCCCAACTCTGGTGAGAACAAACGAATCGAATTACCAATCGATATGAACACTGGAGGCCCATGCAAGACCAAGTCCGACGAGGATTCCGACAGCGTTTAGTCCATAGAGCCACTGGCGAGGAGTCAAGGCATGTGCTTCTTAGTAGGGCTTCGTCTCTTCAAGACAAAGCTACTTCAGTCAATTAACCATTGGTCTTGAGCTCAGCGAGATAAATTTTGACAAACCATAGGAATTTCAATTTTTGTTGGGCCTTTATGAAGGAAAGTGTGATTTCATGTGATTCCATTAGTCAGATCCCTTTAAATCTCTTCCTCGAAGCTTTTGAAGTTGATCTCGATGCCTCACGAGCTCCGGCAAGCTTGAATCGAGCGGAGGAGGGTGAACAATGTTTGTCTTTCATTGCTCGACGGATGACGGATCATCCATCGTCCATTCCACCGGAAATGGATGTGGAATTAATCTAGATTCAATTTAATTATAGGAACCATAGGATTAATCTCTACCATCCAATCTTAGATCGAATGGCGGGGACAAAAGCGCATCCCCAACCGTCGAGTTAGTGCCACTTCAAACCATTAAAGTGGCCAATCCCATGGCACCATGTGGATAGCACTGCCACGTCAGCTGCCCACATGACGCTAATGGGATTAGGGATTAATCAGTATTTTAATTTAATTAATTATACTAAAACTTCCTAAAATAATAACTAATTGCAAAAAAATCCAAAAATTATAAATAAATATATTTTGGAAAGGTTAAACAAATGAGAATTTAATAAAAAAGATTTCATCTAATTTTGAACAATGGTTAAAATTTAATTATAGTTTTAATTTTTTTAATTAGCTTAATTAAGCCTTAATTATTTAGGCAATTAATCTCAAACTTGGCATATTGATTTCTTGGGATGTCCTCTGCCTCCCATATTTTTTTTGAGATTTATTGGCTATGTAATTAGAGAAATTTGAAATTCAAACCCTAATTACCCTCTTAATTAATTTAATGATTACTTAAAGTTTTAAATAACAAAAAAATAATTAATTAAAGCCCATTAATTACTGATTAATAGTGAAATGGTGAGGGAGAGTGATTAAGATCTCTTTTCTAATTACTTTTCCAAATTCACTTCATTAAAAGAGGGTTAACTATAACATGACTTGATTAAGAAATTAATTAATTAATTAATAGAAAAATTAAATCAAATTAAATTGATAATCACATCAGATAAATGTGTTCAATAACATAAAGATCCTTAAGAAATTTAAGATTACCTTATAAGTGTGAAAAAATCATAAAATATTTAATTAGATTCTTTAATTTAATTAATCTTTAATCATGAGCCAATTGCATTAGATCCTTTAAGAGCATTGCAATTTTATTTTTCTCATGTGCATATCATTTTATGGCTCATGATTAAATGGTTAATTAAATTAATGAAGTATAGGAAAGGGTAATTAAATGGATTATTTAATGGTTCAACTTAATTAAATTATAAAAATCACTTAATTATCTTTCCTTAAACAAATTAAAACCACCAACATGGGAAAAAGAAGGAAAATAGCTAATGATCTCTCCTCTTTAAGCTCAATTCAAATCCAAAATTAAAACTAATAAGAAGCTTTAGTTTTCTTTATATGATTTTATTTAATGTGATAGTCCTTATAAATTAGTGTAATTGAATGAATTATGTGGAGGTGTTTGGCTATTCCTTTTCAATCACCATAAATATTGTATGTTATGTAATATCATGGATTCATATTTTTAAAATTAAAATGAAGTTTACTTATGCAAAACTGCATGTGATGATTTAATCTTATTATACGTGTGACTATTATCATTAATAAATTTAAAATTATTTTACAAAAGTTATAAATTGATAACAACTTTTGGAGTGATAGTAGTTATGAATATATATATATATATATATATATATATATATATATATATATATATATATATATATATATTATATATATATATATATATATATATATATATATATATATATATATATATATATATATATATATATATGATTCATTTGTGTTTATAGCTTAAGCATGTGAAGGTTGTGCTTTCTTTCCTACATTCATTTATGGATTTACATGTATTTGAATGATAATAAGTATATAGCCCAGACATCCCGAGAATACGAGAATTTAAGTAGCCTCAAGGAGGTCATTTTATTATCTCACTTCCCTAGTTAACAAAAGCACATAATTATTAAATTTCATTCATATGTACCTTTGTATTAGAATTTTGATAGAGCTTTATGCTTTGCATGTATAAATAATTCAACCAAAAATACAATCTTCTGCATGATCTTCATTCTTATAGTTGTATATACATCTATATGTATTAAGATATCAAGTATATAGCCTGGATATCTCGAGAATATGAGGCTTTAAGTATCCCCGAGGATGTCATTTGATTATCTCACTTCCCTAGTTTAAACAACGACACATACTTGCTTACATCTTCTTTACACGTGCGTGTGTGTGTGTGTGTGTGTGTGTGTGTGTGTGTGTGTGTTTGATTAAAGAATGGGAATCCTCTTTTCTATGAAATGTATGCATTCATAATCATTTAAGTGCGCCAAAAATATATTGCATATATAGGTATACTATGTGTTAAATCATATGCATGTTATAGGTAATGGAAAGGAATGGTTCAACATATTCTATGTGATGGTAATTCAATCACATTAATCTTAAGATGTCTTTCATGTTGAATAGGATTCTTTAAGGTTAACATAAACTTAGGACTACTAAAATATTTAATAAATTATTCATTAAAAAAATAAATCATAAAAATGTGCCTTTAAGAAACAACTTAGGATAGGGATGAAAGAGGTTAAGCCTCTTTCTTCTCTTTATAACACTTGGATGCCAAGTGTAAATCAAATAAAACAAAAGAAAATTTAAATTAAAACTCATTAATCTCTTAAATAACTTAAACTAAAACTATCAAACATGTTAACTTAAACAATTTCAAAGCTTAGATAATTATAATTCAAAAGCCTAGCTAAGACATACCACTTGAAGCCTAATCACTCGCATTATAATGCTAAGTCACCACTTATAACTTTAGGTTAGGACGGTGTATGTAATGATGATGTGTTTTATTTTATAATGTAATATTTTAGACTAGATGCTAGGAATATGAATCGTAGACTGGATATTACGCCGTTGATAGCCTAATATTATCTTTTGCATGAGAGTGTGCTTAAGGGGTCGCTCAAAAATAAATATAAATATTCTATTTGCAGGTTGCTTATGCCTTTAAGCATAATTCATAATAGGATAGGTTGACTTGGTTACCAATATGCAGGGTGCTAAGTCCGAATTATGAAAAATATAACTTCTTGAGATTGTATGTAATATTGCAAATCAAATTTTTGATCATACGACAAAAAGTTGTTCGCACAATGCAATATGGATTTTACAATATGATTAAATAGCGATGAATTTTTATGCTATAAGTTTAATTTTTTTGGATATTTTATTATAATGCTATCTTGTACCATCCTTGGGGCATTCCTCAAAAACACATTTTACAAATTCAGAAAAGTAAAACACAAAGGAACCAAAAATAATGAAGAAAAGAAAAAATATTAGCAAATGAAACGTACAAATGAAAAGATACACACAAATTAATGAAAATAAACAAACCATCATGCAAACAATCAAAATCACAAACTCTTGATAGTAACAATTTAGGTGCATAAGTCTATGACTCATATACTGCTCAATAATCATTGATGTCACCCATCAAATATGTCATTTTAATTTCAAAATATCTTAGTTATTTTGTCAATTATAATCATTGCAAATAAGTGTTAATTAAGAGTTTGTAGTGATTATATAGATATAAAGAAAATAATTATTACATTGGGTGATTAGTATAAAAAATATTATTATTAATGATTATAATCTTATTAATTGATTAGGAAATATAAAAAATAATTTTATTTTATTAGAATTAAATGAGAATTTGGCACAATAGGACACAATTGAGAAAAATGATTCATAAAGTCAATTCCACATAATATGATAAAAGCTTATTATTGTTGTTGTCATTGTCATTGGTGGATAAGTGGCTTTACCTTTAGAGATAAAATGCGAAATAAATATATATGTGAATAGGTTGGAGTAACTCAAATTAAAAATAAGACTCAAAGAGAATCACTTAGATGATTTGGCCACATAAAAAGTTGGCTATCTGATGACCTAGTTAAGAGAATGAATGTATTAGATTTGACTTGTGTTAAAAAAAGTATAGGTAAACCTAAAAAAACTTGGTTGGGTTATATACAAAATAATCTTATTTCATTAAAATTAAATGAATTTGACGCTTAATAGGATACAATGAAGAAGAAGGATTCATATAACAGGCGTCATGTAGTGGGATAAAAGCTTATTATTGTTGTCTACGACTATATATTTATAGTAATTATAACCGATGCAACTTTTATTTTAAATTATTATTCGAAATCTCAAGTTTCCCTAATTTAAAGTGGTTTTAATCACTCTAAATAATTTAATAATTTAAACTCCTAAAATTTACAATATCACGGTTGTATAAAAACTATTGCTAACATTCATAATGTGATAATTTTAACGGTCACAAATTCTCTTGAACTCTAAGCTATATAAATGAACTTGAGTTTCTTAGCACCAAGATTTAATTCTCTACAATTCTTAGCTTAAATTTCAAAATATATGATAATCGTCAAAAAAAAAAAAAAAACTTACAATATACTAATAATAAATCTCTTTTTCTTCTTAAAATTTAATCTGATGGTTAAAAAAAACTCACCAAGGAAAACCATGCAAAAAAAAACTCACCAAGGAAAACCACTTTGCATGGGGCAAATCGAACACAATGAAACTTATTTGTCCAGACTAATAAATGTGCCCGTGAACTCATTACTGATCTGACTTTCATCCAATTTCAATTTCTCAATAATTAAGCAAACTCTGTTTATCTTTGTTCGATTCATGATTGCAGGTTGAAATTGATTCAAATAATACTTGATCTGAACTTGATTTGTGAAAGCAAAGCCACCACCTGCCAGGATATAAATGGCTAAGCATAGAAATGGTTCTAATTCCAGAATAATGAAATTGCAGGATATTGTTATGGAATAATTCTACTTTTTTAGATTATTTAAAATTTTGAAATATTTTAAAATAATATAAAGTACAATTAATATTGTATCATTATTTAATTGTTGGTAAAAAAAAATAAATTTTTTTATTTGATTATCCGTAAAGTATTTAAAATAATTATCATAGTGATGAGATAATATTGATGAATAATAGTTATGATAAATGATGACAAATGGATGACTGTAAGTAGTTGCAGGCAATCAATAATAGATGACGACTAATAATAATATGTAGGTAGAGTGTAATAGCAGGAATAAGTAATGACACACAGTGATGGTCAGTGGTCATTGATAAATAATCTATTCTCCAATAATAATATAGTATTTCACACGAATAATATATTTAGAATTTATACAAATAAAATTAATTTCAAATATATTGAAAATGTACTAAAAAGTAAATTCAAGATGTTTTAAAATTTTATAATATTTTTTTCTCTTAACTAAATATTAAAAAATTTAAAAATCTTATATTTCATTTGTAATATATTAGAATTACTTACAATCATATAGCTTCTTACTTAAACTTTTTTTAGAGTGGCACACAATTATATAAAATTATCAAGATATCATTTTTATTAATTTCTTTTTACAATATTAAGATTCTCTTAAAAGTTTAAATGAAATTATGGCTTTGTTTTTCTGATTGTGAATAGCACAACCTCAGCTAATAAAGTAGGACACGTAGGTGGAGGACCCACAATTACACTACAAATTGAGACAATAGCCTTTTAGAAGCAATTGCCGACATCAGTTCCTTTAATTTAGTACTCAAAGTGCGTGGGACCGGCACTGTATGACGATCCACGGAAATTTCCCCACGTGGTTATATATATATATATATATATATAGGATTTTTTAAAATGACTGAATAATTTTTTATTAAATGCAGTGCGTAATAAAAAATTTATAAACGACATTGTCGCTGCTTTAACCTGCAATAACTAGGGTGATGTGGCAACTATAGGCAGTTAATTGATCATATTTTAATATTTTTTTATTTTTTATAATTACAAATAAAATTAATTAAACATAAAATTTAATATCAATTAATGATAAAAAATTAATTGATCAATTAATATTATAGTAACAAGAATCGCCGATTAAATCAGCAACAATCATTATAATTTCAAATAAATTTAATTGAATATTTAAGTATTAATTAATTATAAAAATTAATTTGATAGTGATTATCACCGATTAAATCAGTCACAATCTTTAGTTTTCTAAATAAATTTATTTAAATGTTTTATTAAAATTTATAATTATGTCTAAATTGAAGTAAAAAATTAACTTATCCATCAGTATTATGGCAGTGTTATGTTTTATTTAATAATCATAGTTATAACAAAATCAAAATTCTTTTTTATCTTAAATTAGTACTTCCTAAATGTATTATTATTTTTAAATGCAACTCATCTATGAAAGTAGAATTATATAATACAAAATATAGCATATTATTTGAACTAAATCAAGCATATTGGAAATATTACATCATATCATAGCATATGTTCTAAAAGAAGAAAGAAAATGATTGTATCATAGAAATGAGTATCATTTATGGCCGGCTTAGTGGAATGACACCACTTTGTAATGTGCAATGGCATGGAAGATGCACATGTCTATATTATAAGTGATGTTGCTCTAATACTTCGTCAACTTCATCTTTAGTATGTGATATTGTTGAGTAGATATGGAAAAAAATGGCTAATGCAATAAAAGTGCGGTGTCAACGTCCATCTAAATATGTCCCTCGTGATATGATGGAAATAGAATGGTAGAATTTTGTGTTACCTTGAGTGACTTTTTAACGAAATATATATCGATGTGAATCGTGATTATATCATAGTTGATGCCTCATGTGATGACCTGCATCAAATTTGAAGGGTCTTACATATAATTTCAAATATATGATCATTAACTCCTTAACATTATTGTTTATCAATAAGTATAAACTGCATCATGATTGATAATGAAAAGTTATACCATTATTAATAAACCAATGTTTGTTATGCTTGTAAGGCCAATGTTGGTCATTATTGCCAATGCCAGCCTCCATTATCACCATGATTATTGATTTTTATCATCATCAATAAAGATGAAGTCCACCATTATCAATAAAAGTAATGCATAGTATCAAGCATTGCCCAACGTCATCAATTAAGCCAATGCCCAATATCTAGCATTACCTACTATCACTTATAAAACTTTCATCATCAAAAAGGTTAAAGCGTACCATCATCAATAAAACCCATGCTCATTAATGCAACTATGCTGATATCCCCAATGTCTATTATTGTTAATAAAGTTAACTGATATAAGGCATTAGCATCATTATCATCAACGTTATTATCATAAGATTTAAACTTATGCATTTAATATATATATTGGATCATTTATAATATAGTTTAGGTTAGGTATTATTGGGCTTTTATATCATGTTATTATACTTTGGGCTAATATTTATTGGGTCACTCTTAAGTCATGGCTTATGTGTGATAAGGGTGATAGGTATGGTAATGATGATAGGTTTTGTAATTGGTTTGATAATGATGGTAAGTGTTGTTATGATGATAGTAAGTTTAAGTATTTTGAACTCTCTCTCTCTCTCTCTCTCTCTCTCTCTCTCTCTCTCTCTCTCTCTCAATCTTATAAATAGGAAGGCTCTTGTAATATTATACACTTGGTTTTTGGTGATAAAATTTTCTTCTTGAATTTCTTTTGCTCTTCTTATGTACTTTCCTCTCAAGTGAAAGACTACTTGAGTATGTGAGTTCACATCCCTTAGAAAAGAACTTCTAAAGAAGAAACAACATCTCTACAATGATGGACTATTTGTAGAGGTCGACTTCAATTTATCACCGATTCGCTACATATTACTTTAAATCTGTCAGATGTTATATTATTCGTAGCTTCCCAATTTTTCTTTCCATTTATAAAAACTTAATCTTTTGTGTGGTTAATATAACATTAACTTGAATCATTTCTACCTCATTAAATTTTTGATATTGTGATCCTATTCAATAATAGTGTGAACTTATCATTACACTTTTGTAAAGATTTAAGAATTATTGGTGTAATCAACTTCATATCATAATAAGTCATTCTTAGCTTACACACTAACACCTACTATAGTTAGCACATCATTGTCACTCACCTTTATCTAAAAGGATGGCATTTAGCATTGCCTGCAACATCCTTTACCATCAATGATATTAATACATGTCTTATAAGTAAAATTACATGAAAAATAGACCAAATTTAGTAGAATTTAAACTCTTGAAGAATATATGTTAAAATTATACAACTTAATCTTTATTGTCTCAATCTTCTAACTAGCTTGAATTTAGGCTTCCTTTGAGTCATTTATCATATCTTGAGTATCTTTAATAATTACAATTATGTTCAAATTTGTAAGTAAAATATCAGTGCATAAATTTGTATAATATTTATGTAAGCAATGTTAGCTCAAATCAAATTATATTTATGATCTTTAAAATATTTTAATGCATACTAAGGCTCATGATGCTAATAATCTTTTCCTTTTAATGATGACAAATGTACGAGGTTATTCATATAAGTTTTAAGTTGTGGAACCTCCCCTTGAATTTTTTCATTTTAAAATTTTCATTTTCATATATGTTAAAAGTAAAAACATGTGAGTTACTAAAACAAATATGTTTAATTTTAAGATAATAAAAACAATGGAAATAAATAAGCACAAAAATCAAGAAAAATATAAAACCCATATTTTTGACAAAAGGTGAATCTTAGTACACTACATTTTATGGCTTACATGAGTAAAATAAAAACTCAAAGATATAAAAATAAAGAAAAATAAATAAGCAAACTATTTCTTATTTTGATATCTCAAAAAGAAAAAAATATAAAAAAAATATAAAGTATAAATAGTAATAAAAGAAAATAAAAGGATGAATAATAGATAGAGAACGACAAAGAGAAATGGACTCAAAAGTTTGAGGGCACTTTGTCAAAATTTATTGGAATATGTATGTAGTTTATGATCTCAATGAATTAGCTATGAAATTAAGCTCTATCTTTGTTGTATTATTGATGTTAACATTTTTTTATTTTTTTTATTTTCATAATGCTGCTAATATAGTTGTCATCTTTTATTCTTTTATATGATACAATCATCAATTTTAAGCTTCTGTCTAAAGAGCAAGTCAATTTAAGCATCTTGTGGGTATATGTAGGTTATGAGCTTGAAGAGCCTCGGTAATGGTGATGTTGGTTTCTTTATCATTAATGTCCTTAATATGGACAAAACATTTTGTTGTCACTAAAGAGAATGTGAAATGAATGGTCAATGAAAGAAATTGAAATATGATCAAGTAGGTCAGGAATAATCAAATTATGCTTTTTTTAAGACGTCTATTATCATATGACCAAGGGCAACCTTCTAACATCGCTTAAAATTATGATTATAAGTAGAAAAAAGACTTATACTATACTAAATAAGTATATTTACAACATTATTGTTTGTGCAGGACATGTAGTGGTAGTAGTACATAAAAATAAGAAGTGGGTGAAATGTTTATATAGTCCATCAACTTTAGGAATAATATTGTGTTGATGCATGTGAGAAATAATATGAGTGTTTTACATGAGATCACTATTAAGAGGTTAGTCATTAGGTATAGGTGAGTTTTGCAAGATTAATTTATCAAAAACCTATATGGGTAAGCATTAATATTGGTTATATGTAAATCTTCTTGCAAGTCTTTCTCACAAATCTCAGCATGCCTACAACATACAACATGGATCACCTAACAATATGTACAACATTCATGATAAGATTGGTAAATAATTCAACTAATTTATTCACAATGGTGAAAATAGGTGAGTGAAATCAAAAGCAAAAGCTTGATCTTAACAAAACATCATAGATAAAGTAGGAGAGATACTCTTATAATGTCAATTTCAAATCTTTGATAGAAGATCACTTGTTGCTCATATGTTGCAACATCATTAAGATCCCAAAATGGTTGGTTATGGTGTGGAATAGATAATAATTATTTGATTCCCCTCACTCTCTTACGAGCCATAATCATTAGAATAGCTCATTCATAATCTCTCAAAAGAATTTGAACAAAATGGTGATTGTTGAAATTAATGAGGTATATGTAAAGAGATTTTGGTCTAGAAGAGAATACAATATGATGTGGATTATATAGTTGTTGACCTCACTTTTGGAGTGAGGATTCAATCTTCCATCTTAGACCTAGGAGTCCTGTAGACACCAGGATCTTCCTAGTCATATAACACTTATTGTAACTAAGTGAACACTTAAGCCAAACCTATAGACTTAAGAGGACTTGCCATAGGTTTAGACTATGTCATAGGATCTAAAGAACCTACCCACCCTATGGCTTAACCCAAGACTTATGCTTATCCTATCATTCAAAGCCAAACCTCCAATTAATCCCACCAAAACCCAATTGAATTCCAATTTATATTCAAATTCCAAGCCAAATGATTGAAACCCATAACCTAAAAATCTTAATCTCTTAAGCCAATCCTATGGACTTAACCAAAACTACTTCAATCAAGCATAACTAAATTGATTCTCACAAAAGCACTCTAACCATTAAAATCTTCATTCCAAACTCTTATTTATGCTAAACTCCAATCCAACCTAAATTGGATTGAACCAAACCATTCAAAACCTCCTATATTGATTATTGATCATCCTTGATTGATCAATTACAATCAATTAGATCAAACCAACTCAATTCAATCACTTGACCCTAGTTAACCCTATTAACCTACATGAACCAAATTAAACCAAATCCCATCCCAATTTAAATCAAACCCGAATTAACCTATTACCAATTGGGTAAAGCTCTCCACATAGGGTAAAATCCATTTTGGTGGTCAAACCGCCTCCTTGCACTTGGCAGCCACCTAAAGCATAGTTTGGACACTTAACCCTATGGCTAACCTGGCCCAAGGCTGGTTGGGTTAGCCATAGGTCAAGAGAGATGAGCTAACCCACCTCCTCCCATTGGAACACCTAAGAAAGCAAGGACAAGCCACCACACCCTTTGTAGCCAACTTCACTCACTCACCCACTCAAACCGAGCCACCTCAGCACCTCCTTGCCACCCAAGGCCACCTGCGCCAGCTGGACACCTACAAATTTCAAAACCAATCCAAGCCATCGAATTAGAGGGGGAGAGGGTATACTCTCCCCCATATCGATTCAAATGGGCATAAAGAGCATTCCTACAGCTATATTGAGTGAAAGCAGGCCCCCCCCCCCCCGAAGCTTTCCCCAAGTTCTTAGAGCTTCCCCATCATCGACGACATTGAAACAGAGCGAAACAGGGCACCTATTCCATCCAACCCCTCTCAAACTCAACCAATCTCAAATTAACATCACCCCCACCTTCCCCCAACTCTGGTGAGAACAAACGAATCGATTACCAATCGATTTGAACACTGGAGGCCCATGCAAGACCAAGTGAGACGAGGATTTCGACAGCGTTTAGTCCATAGAGCCAGGAGGCATGTGCTTCTTAGCAGGGCTTCGTCTCTTCAAGACAAAGCTACTTCAGTCAGTTAACCACTGGTCTTGAGCTCCGGTGAGATAAATTTTGGCAAACCATAGAATTTCAATTTTTATTGGTCCTTTATGAAGGAAAGTGTGATTTCATGCGATTCCAATAGTCAGATCCCTTTAGATCTCTTCCTTGAAGCTTTTGGAGTTGATCTCGATGCCTCATGAGCTCCGACAAGCTCAAATCGAGCTGAGGAAGGTGAACAATGTTTGTCCTTCGTTGCTCGACAGACGACGAATCATCCATCGTCCATTCCGCCTGATTGGAATGGACGGTCGTGAATTAATCCGCTAGATTCAATTGATTTAATTATATTGGAACCATAGGATTAATCTCCACCATCCGATCTTAGATTGAATGGTGGGGACGAAACGCATCCGCCACCGTCGCGTCAGTGCCGCTTCAAACCATTAAAGTTGTCAATCCCACGGCACCATGTGGACAACACTGCCACGTTAGCTGCCCACATGATGCTAATGGGATTAGGGATTAATCAGTATTTAAATTTAATTAATTATACTAAAACTTCCTAAAATAATAACTAATTACAGAAAAATTCAAAAAGTATAAATAAATATATTTTGGAAAGGTTAAACAAATGAGAATTGAATAAAAAAGATTTCATCTGATTTTGAACAATGGTTAAAATTTAATTAGAGTTTTAATTTTTTTAATTAGCTTAATTAAGCCTTAATTATTTAGGCAATTAATCTCAAACTTGGCATATTGATTTCTTGGGATGTCCTCTGCCTCCCATATTTTTTTTGAGATTTATTGGCTATTTAATTACAAAAATTTGAAATTCAAACCCTAATTATCCTCTTAATTAATTTAATGATTATTTAAAGTTTTAAATAGCAAAAAAATAATTAATTAAAGCCCATTAATTACTTATTAATAGTGAAATGGTGAGGGAGAGTGATTAAGATCTCTTTTCTAATTACTTTTCCAAATTCACATCATTAAAAGAGGGTTAACTATAACATGACTTGATTAAGAAATTAATTAATTAATTAATGGAAAAATTAAATCAAATTAAATTGATAATCACATCAGATAAATGTGTTCAATAACATAAAGATCCTTAAGAAATTTAAGATTAGCTTATAAGTGTGAAAAAAATTATAAAATACTTAATTAGATTCTTTAATTTAATTAATCTTTAATCATGAGCCAATTACATTAGATCTTTTAAGAGCATTTCAATTTTATTTTTCTCATGTGCATATCATTTATGGCTCATGATTAAATGGTTAATTAAATTAATGAAGTATAGAAAAAGGTAATTAAATAGATTATTTAATGGCTCAACTTAATTAAATTATAAAAATCACTTAATTATCTTTCCTTAAACAAATTAAAACCACCAACATGGGAAAAAGAAGGAAAATAGCTAATGATCTCCCCTCTTTAAGCTCAATTCAAATCCAAAATTAAAACTAATAAGAAGCTTTAGTTTTCTTTAAATGATTTTATTTAATGTAATAGTCCTTAAAAATTAGTGTAATTGAATGAATTATGTGGAGGTGTTTGGCTATTCCTTTCAATCAAATATTATTGTGTGTTATGTAATATGCATTCATATTTTTAAAATTAAAATGAAGTTTACTTGCTTGCATGTGATGATTTAATCTTATTATAAATTATTATTATCACTAATAAATTTAAAATTATTTTACAAAAGTTATAAATTGATAATAACTTTTGGAGTGATAGTAGTTATGAATATATATATTTAGAATTTTTACAAATCAAATTAATTTTAAATCAAATTGATAACACTATACTCCAGTGATAATATAGTGTAATATAGTGTGAAACAAAAGTTATAAATAAATAACACTATACTCCAGTGATAATATAGTGTTTCACATGAATAATATATTTAGAATTTATACAAATAAAATTAATTTCAAATATATTGAAAATGTACTAAAAAGTAAATTCAAGATGTTTTAAAATTTTATAATATTTTTTTTCTCTTAACTAAATATTAAAAAATTTAAAAATCTTATATTTCATTTGTAATATATTAGAATTACTTACAATCATATAGCTTCTTACTTAAACTCTTTTTAGAATGGCACACAATTATATAAAATTATCAAGATATCTTTTTTATTAATTTCTTTTTACAATATTAAGATTTTCTTAAAAGTTTAAATGAAATTATGGCTTTGTTTTTCTGATTGTGAATTGCACAACCTCAGCTAATAATGTAGGACACGTAGGTGGAGGACCCACAATTACACTACAAATTGAGACAATAGCCTTTTAGAAGCAATTGCCGACATCAGTTCCTTAATTTAGTACTCAGGGGCTGTTTGGTAGCGTGTATTTGGAATACACTGTATTCTAAATGCATACTTTTAAATATTTCAAGTATTTGGTTCTAAGTAAAGTAAAATTTGATTATTATTTGAATATACCAAATGTGTATATTTAAAATTAGCAATCTGAGTTAAATCGCGGTGATGTAAAGTGATCACGGCGTTCGTGATGCCCGCCGATAAAGGCAGCGTAAGCCTTCACCGCCACCGTGCCATGCATGCGCCCGCTTCAGCGCCCAGCCAGCCATACCGTCGCATTCCACCGTCGCTTCATTCGCCCGCCGTAGCCATCATCGCCGCTTGCAGAGCCATATCGGTCAGCCTGCGTGCGTCTGCTCCTCCTCCGGCACGGTATAATCCCGTAAACCTTCAATTTACTTTATATTATATTTTGTTAACCAAATAAAAAAATATAAAATCATGAATTTGTGAAGCTCTCAATCAAATAACTATAAAGTAATTTTTTTACATTGCATTTTTTTATACTGCAACTAAACAGCCGCTCAAAGTGGGTGGGACCGTATGTAGGACGAATTGACGATCCACGGAAATTTCCCCACGTGGTTATATATATATATATATAGGAATTTTTAAAATGGCTGAATAATTTTTTATTAAATGCAGTGCGTAATAAAAAAATTTATAAACGACATTGTCGCTGTTTAACCTGCAATAACTAGGGTGATGTGGCAACTATGGCAGTTAATTGATCATATTTTAATATATATATATATTTTTATTTTTTATAGTTGCAAATAAAATTAATTGAACATAAAATTTAATATCAATTAATGATAAAAAATTAATTAATCAATTAATATTATAGTAACAAGTATCGCCGATTAAATCAGCAACAATCATTATAATTTCAAGTAAATTTAATTGAATATATAAGTATTAATTAATTATAAAAATTAATCTGACAGTGATTATCACCGATTAAATCAGTCACAATCTTTAGTTTTCTAAATAAATTTATTTAAATGTTATATTAAAATTTATAATTATGTATAAATTGAAGTAAAAAAATTAACTTATTCATCAGTATTATGGCAGCGTTATGTTTTATTTAATAATCATAGTTATAACAAAATCAAAATTCTTTTTTATCTTAAATTAGTACTTCCTAAATGTATAATTATTTTTAAATGCAACTCATCTATGAAGTAGAATTATATAATAAAAAATATAGCATATTATTTGAACTAAATTAAGCATATTAGAAATAGTACATCATATCATAGCATATGTTATAAAAGAAGAAAGAAAATGATTGTATCATAGAAATGAGTATCATTTATGACAGCCTTAGTGGAATGACACCACTTTCTAATGTGCAATGGCATGGAAGATGTACATGTCTATATTATAAGTGATGTTGCTCTAATACATCGTCAACTTCATCTTTAGTATGTGATATTGTTGAGTAGATATGGAAAAAAATGACTACTGCAATAAAAGTGCGGTGTCAACGTCCATCTAAATATGTCCCTCGTGATATGATGGAAATAGAATGGTAGAATTTTGTGCTACCTCGAGTGGCTTTTTAACGAAATATATATCGATGTGAATCGTGATTATATCGTAGTTGATGCCTTATGTGATGACATGCATCAAATTTGAAGGGCCTTACATATAATTTCAAATATATGATTATTAACTCCTTAACATTATTGTTTATCAATAAGTATAAACTCCATCATGATTGATAATGGAAAGTTATACCATTATTAATAAACCAATGTTTGTTATGCTTGTAAGGCCAATGTTGGTCATTATTGCCAATGCCAGCCTCCATTGTCACCATGATTATTGATTTTTATCATCATCAATAAAAATGATATCCACCATTATCAATAAAAGTAATGCATAGTATCAAGCATTGCCCAACGTCATGAATTAAGCCAATGCCCAATACCTAGCATTACCTACTATCACTTCTAAAAGTTTCATCATCAAAAAGGTTAAAGCGTACCATCATCAATAAAACTCATGCTCATTAATGCAACTATGCTGATATCCCCAATGTCCATTATTGTTAATAAAGCTAACTGATATAAGGCATTAGCATCATTATCATCAACGTCATTATCATAAGATTTAAACTTTGCATTTAATATATATATTGGATCATTTATATTATAGTTTAGGCTAGGTATTATTGAGCTTTTATATCATGTTATTATACTTTGGGCTAATATTTATTGGGTCACTCTTAAGTCATGGCTTATGTGTGATAAGGGTGATAGGTATGGTAATGATGATAGATTTTGTAGTTGGTTTAATAATGATGGTAAGTGTTATTAGGATGCTAGTAGGTTTAAGTATTTTGAACTCTCTCTCTCTCTCTCTCTCTCTCTCTCTCTCTCTCCTCTCTCTCTCTCCCTCTCAATCTTATAAATAGGAAGGCTCTTGTAATATTATACACTTGGTTTTTGGTGATAAAATTTTCTTCTTGAATTTCTTTTGCTCTTCTTATGTACTTTCCTCTCAAGTGAAAGACTACTTGAGTGTGTGAGTTCACATCCCTTAGAAAAGAACTTCTAAAGAAGAAACAACATCTCTACAACGATGGACTAATTGTAGAGGTCGACTTCAATTTATCGCCGATTCGCTACATATTACTTTAAATCTGTCACATGTTATATCATTCGTACTTCCCAATTTTTCTTTCCATTTATAAAAACTTAATCTTTTGTGTGGTTAATATAACATTAACTTGAATCATTTCTACCTCATTAAATTTTTGATATTGTGATCCTATTCAATAATAGTGTGAACTTATCATTACACTTTTGTAAAGATTTAAGAATTATTGGTGTAATCAACTTCATATCATAATAAGTCATTCTTAGCTTACATCACTAACACCCACTATAGTTAGCACATCATTGTCACTCACCTTTATCAAAAAGGATGGCATTTAGCATTGCCTCCAACACCCTTTACCATCAATGATATTAATACATGTCTTATAAGTAAAATTACATGAAAAATAGACCAAATTCAGCAGAATTTAAACACTTGAAGAATATTTGTTAAAATTATACAACTTAATCTTTATTGTCTCAATCTTCTAACTAGTTTGAATTTAGGCTTCCTTTGAGTCATTTATCATATCTTGAGTATCTTTAATAATTACAATTATGTTCAAATTTGTAAGTAAAATATCGATTGCATAAATTTGTATAATATTTATGTAAGCAATGTTAGCTCAAATCAAATTATATTTATGATCTTTAAAATATTTTAATGCATACTAAGGCTCATGATGCTAATAATCTTTTCCTTTTAATGATGACAAATGTACTGAGGTTATTCATATAAGTTTTTAAGTTGTGGAACCTCCCCTTGAATTTATTCATTTTAAAATTTTCATTTTCATATATGTTAAAAGTAAAAACATGTTAGTTACTAAAACAAATATGTTTAATTTTAAGATAATAAAAACAATAGCAATAAATAAGCACAAACATCAAGAAAATTATAAAACCCATATTTTTGACAAAAGGTGAATCTTAGTACACTACATTTTATGGCTTACATGAGTAAAATAAAAACTCAAAGATATAAAAATAAAGAAAAATAAATAAGCAAACTATTTCTTATTTTGATATCTCAAAAAGAAAAAAATATAAAAAAATATAAAGCATAAATACTAATAAAAGAAAATAAAAGGATGAATAATAGATAGAGAACGACAAAGAGAAATGGACTCAAAAGTTTGAGGGCACTTTGTCAAAATTTATTAGAATATGTATGTAGTTTATGATCTCAATGAATTAGATATGAAATTAAGCTCTATCTTTGTTGTATTGTTGATGTTAACACTTTTTTATTTTTTTTATTTTCATAATGCTGCTAATATAGTTGTCATCTTTTATTCTTTTATATGATACAATCAACAATTTTAAGCTTAAAAAAGAGCAAGTCAATTTAAGCATCTTGTGGGTATATGTAGGTTATGAGCTTGAAGAGCCTCCTAATGGTGATGTTGGTTTCTTTATCATTAATGTCCTTAATATGGACAAAACATTTTGTTGTCACTAAAGAGAATGTGAAATGAATGGTCAATGAAAGAAATTAAAATATGATCAAGTAGGTCAGGATTAATCAAATTATGCTTTTTTTAAGACGTCTATTATCATATGACCAAGGGCAACCTTCTAACATCGCTTAAAATTATGATTATAAGTAAAAAAGACTTATACTATACTAAATAAGTATATTTACAACATTATTGTTTGTGCAGGACATGTAGTGGTAGTAGTACATAAAAATAAGAAGTGGGTTTGATGTTTATATAGTCCATCAACTTTTGGAATAATATTGTGCTGATGCATGTGATAAATAATATGAGTGTTTTACATGAGATCACTATTAAGAGGTTAGTCATTAGGTATAGGTGAGTTTTGCAAGATTTAATTTATCAAAAACCTATATGGGTAAGCATTAATATTGGTTATATGTAAATCTTCTTGCAAGTCTTTACCACAAATCTCAGCATGCCTACAACATACAACATGGATCACCTAACAAAATGTACAACATTCATGATAAGATTGGTAAATAATTCAACTAATTATTCACAATGGTGAAAACAGGTGAGTGAAATCAAAAGCAAAAGCTTGATCTTAACAAAAATATCATAGATAAAGTAGGAGAGATACTCTTATAATGTCAATTTCAAATCTTTGATAGAAGATCACTTGTTGCTCATATGTTGCAACATCATTAAGATCCCAAAAAGGTTAGTTATGTTGTGGAATAGATAATAATTATTTGATTCCCCTCACTCTCTTACAATCCATAATCATTAGAATAGCTCATTCATAATCTCTCAAAAGAATTTGAACAAAATGGTAATTGTTGAAATTAATGAGGTATATGTAAAGAGATTTTGGGCTAGAAGAGAATACAATATGATGTGGATTATATAGTTGTTGACCTCACTTTTGGAGTGAGGATTCAATCTTCCATCTTAGACCTAGGAGTCCTCTAGACACTAGGATCTTCCTAGTCATAGAACACTTATTGTAACTAAGTGAACACTTAACCCAAACCTAGAGACTTAAGAGGACTTGCCATAGGTTTAGACTATGTCATAGGATCTAAGGAACCTACCCACCCTATGGCTTAACCCAAGACTTATGCTTATCCTATCATGCAAAGCCAAACCTCCAATTAATCCCACCAAAACCCAATTGAATTCCAATTTATATTCAAATTCCAAGCCAAATGATTGAAACCCATAACCTAAAAATCTTAATCTCTTAAGCCAATCCTATGGACTTAACCAAAACTACTTCAATCAAGCATAATTAAATTGATTCTCACAAAAGCACTCCAACCATTCAAATCTTCATTCCAAACTCTTCTAAAATCTACAATCAAGCCAATTGACCAAAATAAATTCAATTAACCCAAGCTAGCCCATTTGAACCCAAGATGTCCAAATGAGCCAAAATTCAATTAAACCCAAATAAATTGTCATTAAAGCCATCAACCAATCCTGAATCAATTATCAAACTCAATTCAACCTAATTCAACTTGAAACCAACTGAGTTGACCCATTAAGTTTACTTGACCCAAAATGACATAAATGACCCATTTAAGCCAAACTCTAATCCAACCTAAATTGGATTGAACCAAACCATTCAAAACCTCTTATATTGATTATTGATCATCCTTGATTGATCAATTACAATCAATTAGGTCAAACCAACTCAATTCAATCACTTGACCCAAGTTAACCCTATTAACCTACATGAACCAAATTAAATCAAATCCCATCCCAATGCAAATCAAACCCAAATTAACCTATTACAAATTGGGTAAAGCCCTCCACATAGGAAAAAAATCTATTTTTGGGTGGTCAAACCCCCTCCTTGCACTTAGCAGCCACCTAAAGCATAGTTTGGACACTTAACCCTATGGCTAACCTGGCCCAAGGCTGGTTGGGTTAGCCATAGGTCAAGAGAGATGAGCTAACCCACCTCCTCCCATTGGAACACCTAGGAAAGCAAGGACAAGCCACCACAGCCCTTTTTAGCCAACTTCTCTTACTCACCTACTCAAACTGAGCCACCTCACCACCTCCTTGCCACCCAAGGCCGCCTGCGCCAGCTGGACACTTGCAAATTTCAAAACCAATCCAAGCCATCGAATTGGAGGGGGAGAGGGTATTCTATCCCCCATCTCGATTCAAATGGGCATAGAGAGCATTCCTACAGCTATATTGAGTGAAAATGACCCCCCTAGAGCTTTCCCCAAGTTCCTAGAGCTTCCCTATCGTCGGCGACATTGAAACAGAGTGAAACAGGGCACCTATTCCATCCAACCCCTCTCAAACTCAACCAATCTCAAATTAACATCACCCCCACCTTCCCCCAACTCTGGTGAGAACAAATGAATCGATTACCAATCAATTTGAACATTGGAGGCCCATGCAAGACCAAGTCCGACGAGGATTCCGACAGCGTTTAGTCCATAGAGCCACTGGCGAGGAGTCAAGGCATGTGCTTCTTAGTAGGGCTTCGTCTCTTCAAGACAAAGCTACTTCAGTCAGTTAACCACTGGTCTTGAGCTCCGGTGAGATAAATTTTGGCAAATCATAGGAATTTCAATTTTTGTTGGGCCTTTATGAAGAAAGTGTGATTTCATGCGATTCCAATAGTCAGATCCCTTTAGATCTCTTCCTTGAAGCTTTTGGAGTTGATCTTGATGCCTCACAAGCTCCGGCAAGCTCGAATCGAGCGGAGGAGGGTGAACAATGTTCATCTTTCGTTGCTCGATGGACGACGGATCATCCATCATCTATTCCGCCTGATTGGAATGAACAGTCGTGAATTAATCTGCTAGATTCAATTGATTTAATTATATTGGAACCATAGGATTAATCTCCACCATCTGATCTTAGATCGAATGGCGGAGATGAAAGCGCATCCGCCACCGTCACGTCAGTGCCGCTTCAAACCATTAAAGTGGCCAATCCCATAGCATCATGTGGACAACACTGTCACGTCAGCTGCCCACATGACACTAATGGGATTAGGGATTAATCAGTATTTTAATTTAATTAATTATACTAAAACTTCCTAAAATAATAACTAATTGCAGAAAAATCCAAAAACTATAAATAAATATATTTTGGAAAGGTTAAATAAATGAGAGTTTAATAAAAAATATTTCATTTGATTTTGAACAATGGTTAAAATTTAATTAGAGTTTTAATTTTTTTAATTAGTTTAATTAAGCCTTAATTACTTAGGAAATTAATCTCAAACTTGGCATATTGATTTCTTGGGATGTTCTCTGCCTCCCATATTTTTTTTTGAGATTTATTGACTATGTAATTAGAGAAATTTGAAATTCAAACCCTAATTTTCCTCTTAATTAATTTAATGATTATTTAAAGTTTTAAATAACAAAAAAGAATTAATTAAAGCCCATTAATTACTGATTAATAGTGAAATGGTGAGGGAGAGTGATTAAGATCTCTTTTCTAATTACTTTTCCAAATTCACTTCATTAAAAGAGGGTTAACTATAACATGACTTGATTAAGAAATTAATTAATTAATTAATGGAAAAATTAAATCAAATTAAATTGATAATTACATCAGATAAATGTGTTCAATAACATAAAGATCCTTAAGAAATTTAAGATTAGCTTATAAGTGTGAAAAAAATCATAAAATACTTAATTAGATTCTTTAATTTAATTAATCTTTAATCATGAGCCAATTGCATTAGATCTTTTAAGAGCATTTCAAATTTTATTTTTCTCATGTGCATATCATTTATGGCTCATGATTAAATGGTTAATTAAATTAATGAAGTATAAGAAAGGGTAATTAAATGGATTATTTAATGGTTCAACTTAATTAAATTATAAAAATCACTTAATTATCTTTCCTTAAATAAATTAAAACCACCAACATAGAAAAAGAAGGAAAATAGCTAATGATCTCCCCTCTTTAAGCTCAATTCAAATCCAAAATTAAAACTAATAAGAAGCTTTAGTTTTCTTTAAATGATTTTATTTAATGTGATAGTCCTTAGAAATTAGTGTAATTGAATGAATTATGTGGAGGTGTTTGGCTATTCCTTTTCAATCACCATAAATATTGTATGTTATGTAATATCATGTATTCATATTTTTAAACTTAAAATGAAGTTTACTTATGCAAAACTACATGTGATGATTTAATTTTATTATACGTGTGACTATTATCACTAATAAATTTAAAATTATTTTATTAAAGTTATAAATTGATAACAACTTTTGGAGTGATAGTAGTTATGAATATATATATTTAGAATTTATACAAATCAAATTAATTTCAAATCAAATTGATAACACTATACTCCAGTGATAATATAGTGTAATATAGTGTGAAACAAAAGTTATAAATTAATAATACTATACTCCAGTGATAAAATTGTGTTTCACATGAATAATATATTTAGAATTTATACAAATAAAATTAATTTCAAATATATTGAAAATATACTAAAAAGTAAATTCAAGATGTTTTAAAATTTTATAATATTTTTTTTCTCTTAACTAAATATTAAAAAATTTAAAAATCTTATATTTCATTTGTAATATATTAGAATTACTTACAATCATATAGCTTCTTACTTAAAACTCTTTTTATAATGACACACAATTATATAAAATTATCAAGATATCTTTTTATTAATTTCTTTTTACAATATTAAGATTTTCTTAAAAGTTTAAATGAAATTATGGCTCTGTTTTTCTGATTGTGAATAGCACAACCTCAGCTAATAATGTAGGACACGTAGGTGGAGGACCCACAATTACACTACAAATTCGGACAATTGCCGACATCAGTTCCTTAATTTTTATTTGCAACTATAAAAAATAAAAAAAATATTAAAATATGATCAATTAACTGCCATAGTTGCCACATCACCCTAGTTATTGCAGGTTAAACAAGGACAATGTCGTTTATAAATTTTTTTATTACGCACTGCATTTAATAAAAAATTATTCAGTCATTTTAAAATTTATATATATATATATATATATATATATAACCACGTAAAATGGTCATACGGTGAACTTTGAGTACTAATTGAACATAAAATTTAATATCAATTAATGATAAAAAATTAATTAATCAATTAATATTATAGTAACAAGTATCGCCGATTAAATCAGCAACAATCATTATAATTTCAAGTAAATTTAATTGAATATTTAAGTATTAATTAATTATAAAAACTTAATCTGATAGTGATTATCACCGATTAAATCAGTCACAATCTATAGTTTTCTAAATAAATTTATTTAAATATTATATTAAAATTTATAATTATGTCTAAATTGAAGTAAAAAATTAACTTATCCATCAGTATTATGACAGCGTTATGTTTTATTTAATAATTATAGTTATAATAAAATATATATCGATGTGAATCGTGATTATATCATAGTTGATGCCTCATGTGATGACATGCATCAAATTTGAAGGGTCTTACATATAATTTCAAATATATGATCATTAACTCCTTAACATTATTGTTTATCAAGTAAGTACAAACTCCATCATGATTGATAATGAAAAGTTACACCATTATTAATAAACCAATGTTTGTTATGCTTGTAAGGCCATGTTGGTCATTATTGTCAATGGCAGCCTCCATTGTCACCATGATTATTGATTTTTATCATCTTCAATAAAAATGATGTCCACCATTACCAATAAAAGTAATGCATATCATCAAGCATTGCCCAACGTCATCAATTAAGCTAATGCCCAATATTTGGCATTACCTACTACCACTTATAAAACTTTCATCATCAAAAAAGTTAAAGCGTACCATCATCAATAAAACCCATGCTCATTAATGCCACTATGCTGATATCCCCAATGTCTATTATTGTTAATAAAGCTAACTGATATAAGGCATTAGCATCATTATCATAAGATTTAAACTTATGCATTTAATATATATTGGATCATTTATATTATAATTTAGGTTAGGTATTATTGGGCTTTTATATCATGTTATTATACTTTAGGCTAATATTTATTGGGTCACTCTTAAGTCATGACTTATGTGTGATAAGGGTGATAGGTATGGTAATGATTATAGATTTTGTAGTTGGTTTGATAATGATGGTAAGTGTTGTTATGATGATAATAGGTTTAAGTATTTTAAACTCTCTCTCTCTCTCTCTCTCTCTCTCTCTCTCTCTCTCTCTCTCTCTCTCTCTCTCTCTCTCTCTCTCTCACTCTCTCTCTCTCTCTCTCTCTCTCTCAATCTTATAAATAGGAAGGCTCTTGTAATATTATGCACTTGGTTTTTGGTGATAAAATTTTCTTCTTGAATTTCTTTTGCTCTTCTTATGTACTTTCCTCTCAAGTAAAAGACTACTTGAGTGTGTGAGTTCACATCCCTTAGAAAAGAACTTCTAAAGAAGAAACAACATCTCTACAACAATGGGCTATTTGTAGAGGTTGACTTCAATTTATCACCGATTCGCTACAGATTATTTTACATCTGTCACATGTTATATCATTCGTAGCTTCCTAATTTTTCTTTATATTTATAAAAACTTAATCTTTTGTGTGGTTAATATAACATTAACTTGAATCATTTCTACCTCATTAAATTTTTGATATTGTGATCCTATTCAATAATAGTGTGAACTTATCATTACACTTTGTAAAGATTTAAGAATTATTGGTGTAATCAACTTCATATCATAATAATAAGTCATTCATACTTAACACCCACTATAGTTAGCACATCATTGTCACTCACCTTTACCTAAAAGGATGGCATTTAGCATTGCCTCCAACACCCTTTACCATCAATGATATTAATACATGTCTTATAAGTAAAATTACATGAAAAATAGACCAAATTCAGTAGAATTTATGGATGTCAAATGATTGCTAGAATTTTTGGCAAGTTTTATGACAACCTAGCAAAAGCTAATTTTTGGCAATCTACAAGCTAGAAAATTTAACATAAAATTTTCTAATAGATATACCGCCATAAATTTTCATTGGTTTTAGCTGGTTTTATTGTCCTTTAATTTGCTGAAAATTTTTTGTCGAATATACGTAGTTGGCCATCAAAAATTATTGTCAGTTATTATAAATAAAATGTCATCTTAACCTCTTTTTTTATCCAACTCTATGCACTAACTAAGAGTCATCACCCACCACTCTTAGCTCAACTGGCATGGCGGAGCTTACCCGTTGATTCTTCATCAGGCGGGGTACACAGGGAGAAAATAAGTGAGTCGAGCGTGTGGGTAAATTCTTCTAGAAGATTATTCATGAGCAATACGAGGAAAGTTAATAGGGCCCCGGGTGGACACCCCGTCATAAGAAATAAAAAAAACTAAGAGGGTGTTTGACAACGGATTTACTTAAGATTTAGATTGCTAAATCTAGTAAATCCAGCTAAATGCAAAAACCAGATTTACTAAATCTCCAATTTAGTAAATCCTGTAAATCCAGCAAATCCGATAAATCCTCTAAATCCCATATTTAGTAAATTGTGTTGGAAGGCATTACGGGATTTACCGAAACTGCGTGAGAGAGAGAGAGAGAGAGAGAGAGAGAGAGAGACTATTCGAGAAGAAATTTGTTGTATGCATTTACATATCTAACACCAAAAGTTTGATATTTATAAATATAACATATTTTCAATTCTTCAAAAGTTGAATTTTAATTCAAAAATTAAGAAAAGGGTTATTTTTATGATAATAATAAAGATTTAAGTACTATATATATAAATATTTATATTTAAGTGTTAAATATGTAAATATATAATAATTGTGTGATATGTATGTAAATGCCCCATTTTTAATCCTTTTAAAAATATTAATTTTAAATAATTCATAATTACTAATTTTTTCTTAATTAAAGTATTATGATAAAATTAATTTTAATTTAATATTATTAACTATTTATTAATATGTAATTATAAGTTAATTATAATTTATTAATTATACTTATTAATTAGATTTAAGTAATTTTAGCTTATATAATAATTGATAGTTTTTAATTTAATTTAACTTAATTTAAACTGATTTAATAAAATATTATTGAAGATTAACTTATAAGTTATTAAATTAAATTATAATTTAAAAAATATAATTATAATTGTATAAGTTTGATAGTTAACTAATTGAAAATTTGAAAGTGTTCCTATTGTTTTACCCCTTCACATGCCTTAATATAGTTTAATTCTTAAGATATTAATCTACTAATATAATTTAATACCTATTAATTTTAATTAATTATTAGTTAATATTAATACATAATACTTTAAATTAATATTAATACTATTAATCGATTAGTTAATATATATTTAAGTTAATTTTAATTGTGTACTACTAATAATTTATTAATAAAAAAAATCTTTTTTAAATCCTCAAATAACTTGTCAAACATCTTTCTGGATTTAGTAGGATTTAACTAATTCATTACCAAACATTTTATAGGATAACAGCTTAGGATTTACTAAATCCTACTTAAAATAAATCAAATCTGTTACCAAACACCTCCTAAGAGTCGCCAGTCGTTGCCATTACCACCTCATTTTCTTGCCTATTTTAGTGATATTTTGTATGATTTCTTCATAATTTCTTAGGTACATCTCCTTCATCTTTCTTCTATAACTTTTTCTAAATTTAACCATATTAATGATTTATCGATGCCCTAGTCGTTTGGTCGTCATTCACCGCATTCAGATTTTTCTCCATTTATAGTTCAAGTAACCTCAAAAATTCTAAATAGAATATGAGGTATATCTTATTCTCTTTCTTCTATTTACTTTATTTCAAATTTTTATTATAATTTATTTTATCATGTCACTGCCTTTTGGTGCAAAATAACTTGTGTAATTTGGCTAATTTTTAGTGATTTAGTGTGTTCAAATCAAGGGAAAAAGTGGAATTAGTGGTGTAAGTTAGTCAAGCCAAATCGTGAGTTAACTCGTGCTCAACTCAATAAATGGCTAGTGAGCTAAGCTCAATATGCTAATAAGCCAAGCTCAAATTAGCCCCGACTTGACTTATTTAATTAATAAATATCAATACAATATATACTTTAAAAATATTAAGATTTAGCAACTTAAACAAAAAAAGTTTTAAAATATTTTGAAATTATTTCTTAAAATTCTTTTATCTTTTCTACACTAAATGAGCTACCTCAAACTCGCAAAATGAAACTCGAGCTTGAAGTTGATTAATTATTCAAGCTCAAGTTTAAGCCAAAGATTAATCCAACTTGACTCAACTCATTTACACCCATATGTAGAACAAAATAATTTATAATAAAATTGTACCCAAGAATTCACTTATGAAAAAACCAATTAGCAGGAACACTAATTTTTATTCCTATTTCTCCTCCATTTTTCCTAAAATCTAGGATTTGTAATATTATGTTCTACTCCATTTACTTTTAGATCAAATTAATGAGGTAATGCAAAAAAGATGATTTCATATGGCAAAATCTCATCAATTTATTAACTGATAAATAATGAATTTATTTAATTATCTCTATGTTGTGGTTTGATAAATAATTAATTTGAATTTTGGTTGAATATTATCTAATTTTGTCAATTTTTTAGTACTCAAATTTTAGTACACTATAGAAAAACTACAGATTTTTAGGAGAAAAATTCGTTGAAAATCATATCAAATCCATTGAAAATTATCTTTTCAACAGATTTCTGGCGGATTTTAACTCACCGGTAAAACATTGGTTGGAAATGTGTTTTGGATGCCCATAAATCTGTCAGAAAGTGTTTTATGGCGGATTTCTGGCGGACCTTTTGATGGAAATAATTTCACGAAGAACGACTACAAAGCTAGCGAAAAAAAGTGCTAAATTGAAATCACCATCGAAAATTCCCATCAGAATTTCTATTCAATAGCTTGTGTATTATCCATGTAGTATAATATACAATCATTAACACAACAGTCAAACTTTTTTGAGCTCACACCTAATTTTGACACCATCTTTGTTCCATAAAGATCTTCTAGAACTATTTTTTCTGTGGATTTATCTCTTTCATTAGCCCTAGTATATTAAATTCAATTTTGAAGCTTAACATTCTTACAACCACAGCCAATACTTTGTGGCTTGTGCAACCTTCCCATAGTGATCGTCATGCTACATTTAGTTGGTCATAAAACTTTTGAGCTTCTTTGTTAGGTGGTTCCTCTTTTGTTACTCCTGGGACTAAGCTCTTATTACATTAAAGTTCATTTCTTCTTAATTCCTTTCAAAATCATATTCAACTAAGGGGCATACATAACTCATCAAGGCACCTACGTCAGTATTAATATGTGACTCAAACTTACCATGTGAAGTCCATATCTAATAATTTGATTGAAAACCCCTCCGATACAAGTCTAATCCAGCTTCATCAGTCATTAAGAATGCATGATTCTTATGGCTAGAACTGGGCATCGAAACTTTCCTTAATAAAGATAAGTTGGAAGCTGAGATTGCACGTTTATAAATTGCTCAACATAATTCAAGAATTCATCAGTTAATCATTTTATGCATGGATGCAATCTATTGTATATTCATGATCAATAGTGCAGATATCCATATTCCATATAAATTAAGAAGTGTGTGAGGGATAGATTCGTATTATACATCAATTATAAACTTCATAATGACTATATAATCAAAGACGAATATAATGTAATTGTCTAAGTAAATAAGTCAATCATTATGGATATCCATAGTTACTAATGACTACCTATCATACAAAGATCAAGCCTTCTACAATAAGCCATAATTATTTTTTAATAAATCTAGAATGACTTAAATTATTAAATTCCCTTTGAAGATCTGCTCAACCAAAGGTCAATCTGCGAGATCAAGGGAGACGGGGAGGGGAGAGCTTTGCTAGGGGAGTGATTGAATGGTACTTAAACCTAAACACTGTGCAATTGATGCAATGTCAAAACATTTTTAGGATTATAAATCGATAATTTTGTAAAATTTTAATGTTGATATTTTCACATATTTTGATAATTTGATGAATGAGCATATAATCAAAAAATTATAATTTCTATAAAATGCATATCAATACCTTAAATTAATTTCTATAAAATTTATTTCTAAATGTATTTTCATAATTTCATTAATCACCAAATTATCAAATATAGATTGTAATATATGTACATATTCATCAAAATTATGAATCACATAATTAGCAAATAAACATCTTAAATTTAATGCAAAATACATAACTCGAAAACCCCAACCTAAAACTTAAAAAAAAATGTAAACCATAATACATAAAATCATAGATCTAACTCTACATAAGCATTTAAGTTTGAGAAAATAGATTACTACACAGTTTTTATGAAGTTCTAACATAAAATCACCAAACTTCTCAAAACTCAAATTCAAATTTCCCAAGAATTATTGGATGAAGTCAGAAAAAAAAAAAAAGATTTGTAGATAAGAAATGTAGGTGTGCCTTCTATTCTATGAAGAAATTGAACTAAAATGTGCATTTTGATTGAGATTTGGCGTGCACCTTCACCGACTGAGAGAAAGAGGGGGGAGGTTAGGGCTCAAGTTGGAGGAAAAAGGCAATTCATCGCCTCTTTATTCACAGTTTCAGGCAAAAAATCCATCTAAAATTTCCTATCAGATTTTTTTGCTAAAACATCTGCCAATCTTTAAGTGCCTATTGGGCGACATAAGTTCCAGTTAGCACTCCATCAAAAAAAATTTCAATTGAAAAATTCGTCAAAAATTCAGCTGATAATTTCCTTCGAAATTTCTACCAGAAAATTGTAATTTTCCTATAGTGTTAGTAATTTCCATTACATTTTTTTAACAATGAAGTTAAAATATAAGCATTACTATATTAATATGACAATGTTGACCACAATTTAAGAGTGAGGGTTAATCATTCTCATCTTAGATCTAGGAACCTTCTAGATACATGGATTTTCTTAGTGATATGACACTTCTAGTGATTAAGGGAACACTAAACCTAAGTCTAAAGATTTATAGGGTATAACCCTAAGGCTAGAGTTTACCTTAGGACAAATAGGTTTCACCTATCCTAAGGCTTGAACCAAAACTCATGCCCATTCAGTCATCCAAATTTATGCTTGTGTAAATGGAGTTAAACCAATTTCAACCTATTCAATCAGTCTTAATTGAATTTGGTTTTCTAATCCAGGCTCCAAGCCAAATTAACTTGGATCTTAATCCAAGTTAACTCCACTATAATCCTATAACTCAATTTAAATCCATTCAAACAAACTAAATCCAATTTAATTTTCTCAATCACTCTAACTATTCAATGGATCATTTCAAATCACTCCAACACTTGCAATCAAGCCAATTGAATCAAAAAAATGTGATCAACCCAAGTTAGCCCATTCGACCTAAAGGGTTCAAATGAGCCAAAACTTAATTAGGCCCAAATTAATTATAATCACAGCCACCAATCAATCTCAAATTTATTATTGAACACATCTCAATCATCCATAACCCCAATTTGGTCCAAGTTGGCTTAACCATGTCACTTAACCCAAAGTGACCTAAGAGGGGTAATTTAGCCAAAATTCCAATTAAACACCTTTTGGATCAAATCAAACCATCCAATCCCTTCATTGATGATTTTAATTCATTATTGAACACTCCACTACAATCAATTGAACCTAATCAAGTCAATTTGACCCTTTGACCCAAATTGACCTAATTTGACCTAAAGGGTCAAATTGAACCAAATCAAATCTTAGACCAAATTGGTTGAAATCAATGCTTCCAATCACCAATTGAATATTGAACATGATCTGACCCTTAATTGAACCCAATTCGGTCAACTTAAATTAATTAACCTACTTAGCCCAATTTGACCTAAAGGGTCAAATTGAACCAAATCACTCTATAACCCAAATCAATTCAAATAAACTCTTTTAATCAATCACTAATGATCAATTACACATAGGCCTAACCCATGCTCAAGCCAATTTGGTCAAAGTGATCAAATTGGTCAACATGACCCATTTGACTCAAATTGAAATGTATGACCCAAATTCAAATCTAACCCAAATTGAATCAAACCATTTACACTCATTCACTCTAAATGACCAATGGAACTCACCTAAGTCATCACTTTGACCCAATTTAGTCAAATGGTCAACCTAGCTCAACTTTTCCCATTTGACCCATATGGGTTAAATTGAGTCAAACCTAACCAAACTTGGCATGACTCATCCTTGGGTCACTAAGGGCTTGCTCAAATGGGCCCAACCTAAGGTGAACCCAGTTTAGGTCGAACCCATTGAATCAAGCCACCGAAATAAAATAAAATCCCCATTTTGGTGGGTTCTTCACCCCCTTACCTATTGGCAGCAACCTTTGGCTCTTCTTCGACAGAGCACCACAAAACCCAACCTAAAACTATTAGGCTCAGCCTTTGGCCAGGAGAGGGTGAGTTCACCCATGGGCAACCATTGGTCCACCAAAGGCAGTGTGTACACCTTATGCCAGCCCACTACACCCCCTTAGCCTCTCATCCTCATCCACCTCAATAGTCCTCTACCATCTCCGGCCACCTTCCTCGACTGGATGGGTACCAAAGGTTGAACCAATCTCAGCCTTTAGTTCAGCTAAGGAAGAGAGTATACTCCTCCCCATGCATTCAAACTCAACAGAGAGCTTCCCTAGAGCATTCTGCATAGTCCCTTCTCCCAAGCTCCTCATGCACTCCACCGACGAGATCAGCTCCCAATCATACCCGAGAGCTTCGTTCATCCAAACTTTCCAAATCCCCACCAAACTCAAATTAACTCTTTCTACACCCTCACCTCACTCCGATGAGCTGAAATAACTCATTTCCCGAGTGATTCAACCACCGAAAGAAGTCTCGAGACCAACTCCAATGAGGTTTGCAGCGGCATTTGATCCATAGACTGATCAGTGGGCAGGCAGCTCGAGATCTTCTCAATAATACTTTGTCTCTTCAAAATGAAGCTACCTCTATTGGCGGACCACTGGTCTATAGCTCCGACGAGGTTAAAATCCGTCAACCGTAGTCTTGGCCTCAAGGTGTTGGTCTTTTTTGAAGTGAATTGTGTTTTCGTGCAATTTTGACTGTAGGATCTCCTTAGATTCATTCTCTAATCATTTTGGAGTCGATTTCATCATCGAACAAGCTCCGACGAGCTCAAATTAAGCGAATGGTGTTCATCTTCTGGCGCTCATAGGATGATGGATCACTATCCATCCATTCTACTTGATTAGAATGGACGGTCATGATTAATCATTTAAAAATTGATTTAATCCCTTTAAAATAACATGATTAATCTTAATCATTCGATCCTAGATTGGTCAACTGAGACAAAACTACGTTCTCCACCATTGAGTCAGTTGCCTCATTGGATAATTTAAGTGACCAATGCCACGACACCATGTGGATATTGCTGCTGCATCAGCATCCGCGTGGCACTGACCATCTAAAGGGTTAATTAAGACTTAAAAATGTAATTAAACTACTAGAATTTTAATAAATTATAACTAGTTATAAAAAATACAAAAAATATAAATAAACACATTTTAGAAAGGTTAGACAATGGAGAATTTAAGAAAAATAAAATCCATAACTAATACCTAATGAACTATGCTTAATTAAGGTTTAAAGCTCTGGCTAATTACCTTAATTAAGACCAAATTACTTGGATAATTAATTCCAAATTTGGTGGGATGATTCTATAGGATGTCCACTATCTCTCATAATTTTTTTAGAATTATTTGTCATGTAATTTATAGAATTTGGAATTTCAATCCTAATTACCCTCTTTAACTAATTAAATGATTATTAAATTAGTGAAGCATTAAAAATTAAAAAATATTGTTAATTAATTAATTTGAACAATGGAGATAATGAGGAGAAATAATTAGGCCTCCTTTCTAATTATTTTTCCAAGTATATTTCCTTAAGAGTGTTAATAAACATGTTTAATAATTAAGAACTAATTGGGAAATTTTTGATAAAACAAAAATCAGAATTAATAATTGGTTAAGGTAAATCAAATATGATTAATCCATTAATTTTCATTTATGTGTTTAATAATATAAACTCATTAAAGAAATTATGATTAGTCCATTGATGTGGGAAAATCATAAGAGTACTTAACTTAGATCCTTTTCTTCTTTAATTTAATTAACTCTTAAGCATGAGTGTGGTGTTTTTGTTTCGGAGCCTCAGGTGGAAACCAAGTAGATCTTAGGGGGTACTTATTGAAGTGATCGAGTATGACATTAAGGTATTATTTACTATCTCAAAAGATAGATACATCACCTTTCAATGGACCCACTCACCTAATAAGGATTCCTAATGCATGATGGGTCTTCGTATGTACCAGAGATTCTTCTCTTACTTTACATAGTTAATAATATCATAGAAAATTGGATTTCATAAGAATACTCTAAATTAAAGTAGTTAATCAATTATCTCCAAAGATTTCAAAGTTAGGATATCAATGAATTGGTTATTTTGGAAAACCAACTAGGAATATTCAATTAGAAAGACTTATTTTTGGATATAAAGGAAGATAAGCAGGGAGCACTCATGATACTAAGAAGCCTAGTGAGTACTCCAATCTACCCTATGGCGAGGCTTTCTATGTTTTAAAGAGAGAGAGAGTTTGTTTAATTTGAGTTGGAATTTTTATTAGAATGCTAGGGCTTATAATCCATCAACACAATATTGTGAAAATGCCTAAGAGGTGAGGATTTATGCTCATAGCCTGAAGAAAACAAGCAACTTTGGATCCCAAATCTAGGGAGATTTAGTACAAGCTAGGAGCATGACCTAAATCTAAGCAAAAATGAGACATGATGGTTTACCTCTATAAGAGACAATAAATCATCTGACTCTTCTAAACTTACAATCGCCTAGAGTGGCCACCAACTAACACCTCCTACACTTAAAATCTATGTAGGCTAGTCTTATGTAATTGTAAGATGGTTTAAGCTATTATTTGATTTTGTAAAGAGATTAGAGTCCTAAACTCACTCTCTATAAGACTAAATCATGACTAGCAAGATTATATGACTTAATATAAATACAAAATCTTTTTAAATTTTATATTATTTTTGAAAAAATATTTTGGACACACGTTTTAGGATATTTTATGCCTATATGCATGATGAAATTGGGTTATTGGCTAAATCAAGAGAGAAAGAGGGTGAATCTCTACCATAAGGATGTGCTCTTATAGGTCAAGCTATCCCTAAAGTGCAAGAATGGAGGCCCTCATTTTACAAGAGTGGTATAATATGATATGTGTGATGTTGAACATTCAATATTCAGCTAAGGGATTGCTAAATCTTTTAATTATCTTGATTATATCCTAAGCTTTAGAATGAGGTTGAAAGTTATTTTAAATTTTAATTATGAGTTGTTAATTAGGTAGAAAAATTATTTTTTTTCCTAAGAGCCTACCACATCTAGGACACACATTTAAACATCAAGTTTAAGAAACTATGAAGAAGATGCAATACTATTGCACAATCTAAACATAACATCAACCATTCATGCATAAATTTCATAAAAGAATAAAAGGTCGATATGGCCGGGTACCGTCGTACACCCTAGAAATAAGAAAAGTTAGGTAGCCGAGCTCTACCATTATACAACTCAGATTACAAATGAATAATTACAATTTTGAATTGAATACATGCTATGTGGGTCTTCACTTCTTGCTATTCTTCTTCCTTCATTCCTTTGATTTGATTTGCTCCAAGGCATCATAGGGCACATCAGGACTAAGTCTTCTAGCCACTACTCAACCTAAATTCCATAGCATTAATCTTAATTCCTATTGCAAAATTACATTTTTATGGAAAAGTAAAATCTAACTATACATACGACACAGATGTTAATTAAACATACATACATTCTCAAGCAGTTATATTTCATAATTTGGATTTATCACCCTACACATGGGTAACCAAGGGCACATATCCTAATCTTGGATTATGCTATTGGGCATAAGCAACTTGCAAGTAGAAACATTTGTATTTATTTTAGCATCCTCATTAGCATAATTCCCAGTAGAAATAACATTAGGCTAACAACGGCCTAACATCCAGTCTACAAACCATAATCCTAACATCCAGTCTAAAATGTTACATCAAAAAATAAAACACAACATCATTACATACACCATCTTAACCTAAAGCTAGAAGTGGTGACTTAGCATTCTAATATGTGTGTTTAAGCTTAATGTGGTATTTCTTAGCTAGGCCTTAGAATTATGATTAACTAGATTTTGGAATTTTTTAAGTTATACATTTTGGGTGGTTTCATTTCAAGTTATTTAGAGGATTGGTGGATTTTAATTTGTATTTTCTTTTGTTTCATTTGGTATTTACTTAACAACTAAGTATTGTAAAGAGAAGGAAGAGGCTTAACCATCTTCATCACTACTTTAAGTTATTTTTTTAAAGGCATATTGTTATGACTTGAATTTTTTCAGTGAATGGTTTATTAAATGTTTTATTAATGCTATGTTTGGGTTAATCTTAAAGTGCTATCCAACATGAAAGGCATCTTAAGATTAATGAAATTGAATTTCCATCACATAGATAATGTTGCACCATTCCTTTTCAACATCAATATCATGTATATGACTTTAAGCTTAGTATACTTATTCATGAAATATATTTTTTGGGATACTTAGATGATTATGAATGCATATATTTTTAATAGAAAAGGGGACTTTCATCCTTTAATCAAATATTCATACACATGTATAAAAGATTTAAGCAAGTGTGTGCCATTGTTTAACCCAGAGAAGTGAGATAATCAAATGACCTCCTTGGGGCTACTTAAAGCCTCATATTCCTAGGATGTCCAAACTATATACTTGCTATATTGAATACATATGAACGTATACACAACTATAGGAATGAAAATCATGGAAAAGTTTGAATTTTTATTTGAATTATTTACACATGCAAAGTAAAGCTCTATCCAAATTCTAGTACAAATATACATGGGAATGAAATTAAATAGGTACGTGCCTTTGTTAACCAGGGAAGTGAGATAATCAAATGACCTCCTTGGGGCTACTTAATTCCTTGTATTATCAGGATGTCTAGACTATATACTTATTATCATTCAAACATATGTAAACTTATACATGAATGTAAGAAAGAAAGAAATACCTCAACATGCTTAAGCTATAAACACAAGAAAATCTTATATATGTTCATAGCTACTATTACTCTAAATGTTATTATCAACTTATAACTTTAAAAATAATTTTGAAATTTATTAGTGATAATAGCCACACATATAAAAAGATTAAGCCAACACATACAATTTTCCAAGTAAATATCATTTGATAATTTAATTTTGAAAATATGAATGCATGATATCACATGACATACAACATTTATGGTTATTGAAAAGGAATAGCCAAACATTTTCACATAATTCATTCAACTACATTAACTCCTAAGGACAATCACATTAAATAAAATCATTTAAAGAAAACCAAAGCATCTTATTAAATTTGATTTTTGATTTTTATTTGAAATTGAAGAGGAGGAATAATTTGCTATTTTTTATGCCATCCCATTTTGATGATTTGATATGTTTAAGGAGAAGTAATTAGATAAATTCTATGAATTAATTAACTTAGAATCATTAAGAAATTCATTTAATTACTCTTTCTTATATTTTTTTAGATTTAATTAAACACTTATTCATGAGCCTCAAATGATGTATAAATGAGAAATTAAAATTGGAATGCTTCTAAAGGACCCAATGCAGTAGGCTCATGCTTAAGCATTAATTAGATTAAAGAATCTAATTAAGTACTTTTATGATTTTCTCACACCCATAGGTTAATCATAATTTCTTAAGAGTCTTTATATTATTGAACACATAAAGAGGAACCCTTGAGTTGAAATTAGATTATTTGAAGTGATCATCATTTCAATTTGATTAATCTTTGTTAATGATCACTTAATTAGTCTCTGAATTAACCCACTAATTAATTAATAATATTTAATGAAATGAATTTGAAAAAGTAATTAGGAAAGTGATCATAATCATTTTCCCTCATCATCTTATAGTTAATTAGTGATTAATGAAGTTTAATTAATTAATTTTTACTATTTGGGGTTTTAAATAATTATTAAATCATTTAAGAGGATATTTAGGGTTTGAATTTCAAATTCCCCTAATCACAAGCCAAAAAATTCTAAGAAAATCATGAGAGGTAGAGGTCATCCCATTAAATTAACATGCGAAGTTTAGGATTAATTTCCCCAGTAATTAGAGCTTAATTAAGCTAATTAAGAAAATATTTAAAACATAATTAAGCCATGTTCACTATTCAAAACTTAATTGAATTATTTTTATTAAATTATCCTCTATTTAACCTTTCCAAAATAGGTTTATTTGTATTATTTGGAAAATTTGACAATTAGTTATGATTTCATGAAATTTCAGAGCAATTAAACACATTTTAATCCCTAATCCTGTCGGCACCACACGTGAGCTAATGTGGCAGCGCTTTTCACGTGGCAACGTGGGATTGGCCACTTAAACGAATTGATGCGATGAGCTGAGTCAATGGTGGCAGACGACTTTCATCAACCCATCTTGGTGGGGATTAATCATGTGGTTCCTAAGGATTAAATCAAATAAATTTGATTGGATTAATCATTGCCATCAATTCCAATCATGAAATGGATGACAAATGATCTTTTAGCTCTCGAGTGATGGAAGATAGACACCATCCACCCTCCTCCACTTGATCCAAGCTCGTTGGAGCTCATGAGGTGTCAGGATCAACTCAAAAGCTGCAGGGAAGAGATCTAAAGGGATCTTATGGTGGAAAATGCACGAAATCAAGATTTCCTTCATAAAGGCTAAACAATTTAATGGATTCTTACGGTTTGTCAAAATTTATCCCACCAGAGCTCAAGACCAGCAGTCTATTGACCAAGGTAGCTTCTTCTTGAATAGATGAAGACCTACTAAGAAGCTCACATGATGCATCCTTGTCGATGGCTCTGTGGATCAAACGTCGCTAGAATCCTCATCAGAGTTAGCCTAGGAGTGATCTTTGGCACTAAAATCGATCGAGCATTGATTTGTTCTTGATCGTTGGAGATTAGTGGAGGTGTGGATAAAGTTAATTTGAGTTTGGCTAAGTTTAAGTGAGTTTGGACAGAGTGGGGGCTTTATTCTGTTTGAATTTGGTGTTCTCGACTACGGGAAGCTCAGGGGAACTCGGGGAAGCATTAGGGATGCTCATCTCCTCACCTTAAATTAGACAGTGGGAAATATCTACCATTGGTAGTCATCCGGCTGGTACAAGTGACCCAAGACATCAAAGAATGGTCGAGGTGGCTTGTCTTAAGTGGTTAAGTGAGGGAAGGTGGAGCTCCATGGCTGAGGTGGAGTGTCCTTGCTTCCCATGGTGAGCCAGTGAGAGGAGATGGGTTAGCTCACCCCCTTTGACCCATGGCTAACACAACCAGCTTTGGGTCAGGTTAGCTAGTGGATCAGAGGTCCAAATTAAGCTAAGGGAGGCTATCAAATGCAAAGGGGTAGGTAAGACCCAAAAGTGGGTTGTGTCCCATTAGGAGATTTACCCAATGGGTATTAGGTCATAATAGGTTTAAAATGGGTTGAGTTTGATTTGGCCTGACCCATGGTGACCCAAGGATGAGTCATGTCAAGTTTAAATGGTTTGGGCTTAGTTTGAGTAAGTTTGGTTCAATTTGACCCATGTAAGTTAAATTAGGATAGGTTGACTAATTCATCAAATTGGGTCAAGCCATGGGTTGAGACACGTTCAAATGACTATTTGGGATGTTTTGATTTAATTAGTTTGATTTGATTTGGATTGGATTTGGATTTGACTCATATGGGTTCATATGGGTCAAATGGGCTCATATGGATCAAATGGGCTAAGTTGACCAATTTGGTCAAATTGATGAAATTGGCTTGAGTTATGTATTGGTTTAAGTTTAATTGATGATTTGAAGATAATTATAGGTGTTGATTTCAATTTATTTAGATTTAAGAATGATTCAGACCAATTTGACCCTTTAGGTTAATTTGGGCTAAATTGGTTAATTGGGTTGACTTGGTCGAATTGGATTCAACCAAGGGTTTGATCATGTTCAATCATCAATTTACAATGGGTTTGATTTATTGGTTTAACTAATTTGGATTATATTGAGATTTGGACCAATTTGATCTCTTAGGTCAAATTGGGTCAAAGGGCCAATTGGACTTGGTTTAGCTCAATTGATGGTCCAAGTCATATTCAAGAATCAATTTAGGGTTGGTAAGAATCATTAGTTTCAATTAATTGAGATTGGAATGAAGTTTGGTTCAACTTGGTTCTTGTAGGTTAATTGGGTCACCTAGGTTTAATTGATCAATTGGCTTGGTTTGACCTAATTGATTACAATTGATCAATCAATGATAATCAACAATCATTGTATGATGTATTAAATGGGTTGATTCAAATCAATTTGGGTTGGATTGAAGTTTGGCTCAAATGGGTCCTTTAGCTCACTTTGGGTCAAGTGAACCTAATGGGTCAATTGAGTTGGTTTTTGATTGAATTAGATTAAGCTAAGATTGATGATTGATTTTAAGATTTATTGATGGATTTTATTGTAATTGATTTGGGTTTAATTTGATTTTGGCTCATTTGGACATTTTGGGTTCAAATGGGCTAGTTTGGGTTGATTTAATTGATTTGATCAATTGATTTGATTGTTAATTTTGGAAGAGTTTGAAATGATGATTTGAAAGGTTGGAGTACTTTTGTGAAGATCAATTGGGTTTGCTTTGATTGAAGGAATTTGGGTTAAGTCCATATGACTTGTTTAGGTTATGGGATAATTGTAGGATAGGGTTGAGGTCTGAATCATTTGGCTAGGAGCTTGGATATGAAATAAGATTCAATTGAGTTTGGTTGCATTAATTTGAGGTTTGGTTTTGCATTGATTATTATAGGCATAGGTTAGGTGTGGTGTAACTAACAAGGCACATCGCAAGTATTGGTGTTGATCGAGATGATCATCCAAGAAAAATCACCAACACTAAGGATGGATATCCATACCTAAACAAAGAGGTAAATGGAACCATGAATGCTAACTTGGTGCAATTCGATTCATGACAATGGCATGGGAGTGATGAATTGATTTGGTTTAGATTGATTGAGAATTAGCTTCGTACTAAGGGCATGAAGGAAGATCCACTCGGGATTTGCAAGTAAGTTGATTAGATTATAGATTGATTTATGCCAAGGGAATAAGAGGGAGGTCCACTGGGGAATTGATTTGATTTAGTTTGTTTAGTTTGGTTATTTTTAATTTAATTTATGGAAGAGTGACCCACTAGGGATATGAGTTTGATTGAGTTTGATTGGAATCTACTAGGATTAAGGTTATGATTGGATTTGGGTAGAATATGCTGAGGATTAAGATTGTGATTGAATTTTGTTTTAATTTAATTTGGTTGGTTTGATTTTGATTGATTTTGTTTGAATTTGGTTGATTGATTTAGAGGGGGGTCCACTAGGGATATGACTTTGATTGGAATCCACTAAGGATGTAAGTTTGAGTTTATTTGATTTATTTGATTAGTCTGTTGTTGACTCCACTGGGGATTTTGAATTTGTTTTGATTACGATTGATTTGATTTGTTGAATTTTGATTAATTTTGATCATGTTAGTTTATAATGGATCACACTAAAGAGGGGCTATGAAAGCATAGAACTACTTTAGATTTACCAATCCAAAGGGGTAGTCTAATGATCGGAGAGTAGAGACTATCCAACCTAAAGGTTGCCCATCAATTTGCAACAACTATACTAGGAAGAAAGCTCAGAGACTCACATCTTCCAAAGTAAAATCAGCCATTAGGATGACCAATTGATGACACAATAAGCCAAACCTGACCTAAAGCGATTACTGAGTGAGTGCCACTGGGGTCTTATCTTAACTCAGAGTAGTCAAGGTAATTCATATAAGGAGTTTTGTTGGCACTGCGCAAAAGATATGATGCCTACTTGGGAAGAGGTGCCTCTAGGGGTCTTATCATAATTCACAAGAGATTTCATTTTGTTTGTTTATTTTAATTTATTTTGATTGATTGTTTGATTTGATTAGTGTGGACCATGTTGGTTTATGAGGAGACATACTAAGAAGTAGCCACGGGGGCTTTGGCCTATCTCAGATTACTAGCCCAAGGGAGAGTTCGTACATCCATAGTACAAAACTTCCAATCACGGGGGTGGCCACTAAGAAAAGGGAACTGTCCAATCCAGGAGTAACACTGATCATGTTTAGATAGGGTCATGAGAATATAATCCAAATAGAATGCCCACAGGGAAGGTGCCTTTGGGGGCTTATAGTAATTGAAAATAAAGCATGTAAGTGATACTCGGGGAGAAAGTGGGGACCAACATCGCACGGCGGTGTTATCCACTTGATGGGTTTGTTAGTAAGGAAAATACCAAAAAACCTAAAGTGCCCGTTGATTTGTGATGATCAATTTAATAAGAAAGCATCGGGGACCCACATCTTCCTAAGCAAAACTGATCATCAGGGTAGTCCGTCGTCGGCTTTACAACTACTATCCAACCTAAGGTGACTACCAAATGGGGAGTCATAAAGATGGACTGGACCCAATCTTGAAGTAGTCATGAGGAAGAGGAGCCACTAGGGGTATTACCCTAATTCTTAGATATAAATTGAGACCCAGTCAGTTCACGGTGGCTAGTTCATGAAGAAAGCTCGGGGACTCACATCTTCTTAAATGAAGCCAACGCCAAGCTAATTTATTGGTTATGCAATAAGGCATACCACACTAACAAGGTGTTCATCAATTTGTAGTATTTAAGATAGGAAGAAAGCACAGGGACTGACATATTCCTAAATAGAAAGACCACTGGGGAGACACTCTAGCTAGGAAGTGGATCAAACTAGACCTAGAGCACCTTACTGAGTGAGGGCAGTTCAGGGGTCTTATCTCGACTTGAAGTAGCCCAAAGCTATTGGATTCGTGTTTGATTTATTTGTGTTTTTGTGTAATTTTTTGTTTGTGTTGTGCTAATGAGGGATAGGATGTCGCTTGGGTTCTCTAACACCTACCATAAACACACCATGAACATTCAGTAAATAGGAAGTTTCCAATTTGAAGAGGTCTTTGATTGAAATAAAATTTTATTGATGAAAATTTTGTTTTAAGCTTTATTTTATGGATAGTATTTCTTAAGGTTTAGCCTATTGATTAGAAGCATTGGGCATTCTCCATTATAGTTAATGAGTTGGAATGATCCACCTTGATAGGCCTTTTCTGTGGAAAAAGGGCCTTCCCAAGTGGGTTCAAACTTGGCTCCTATCTTGTGAAGAAAAAATTGGTCTCCTTAGAACTAAAACAAGCTCTTCTACTTGAAAAGCACTAGGGCGGACCAACTTGTTATGAGCTTGAATCATTTTGGTTTAAGCAAGCATTTCTCCTCTAAACCTTCGAGCTCTTCTAACCGCAATCTAGCATTCTATTCGGTTGTAAGTTTGTTACCCATAACTATCCTTAGTGATGGGAGTTGGACTTTTCATGCTAGAACAGCTTGAAACCCATACACTAAGGAGAAAGGGGTAGATTGAGTTGGACTTTTATAGGTGGTACGGTAGGCCCACAAAGCTTCAACTAACTAATCATGCCACTGTCGCTTGTTGGCATCAAGTGTCTTCTTGAGCATTTGGATGAGAGTTTTGTTGAAGACTTCTACTAAACTGTTTAGCCATGGGCAGTAGATGGTAGAGTATCTCTAATCTATATTGTGTCTCTGGGTGAAATTGTTGATATTTGTTCTCTTGAAAGTGGTACCATTATCGGATATGATCCGGCAGGGTACCCAAAATCTATACACAATATAGTTATTAAAACACTAGAGCACATGCTGAGCTTTGACCTCCCTGAGTGAAACCGCCTCGGTTCACTTAGAAAAGTAGTCGGTAGAAGCAAGGATGAACCGGTGACCCTTAAATGAAGGAGGATCGATCAGACCCACTATGTTAGTACCCCAACACTCGAATGATCATGAGGCCAAAGTTGGATGTATAATGTTGGTTGGCTGATGTAGGTCCACTCCGTGTACTTTGCACTCATGATAATGCTTCACTATGTCCATACAATCTGTGATCATCGACGACCAATAATATCCAAGTCTTTTGATTTTGGCTTTCATCTTGGGACTAGATTGGAGAGCTCTGCATAATCCTGAGTGGACCTCGGTCATGATCTTATAGGCTTCGTGCTTGTCTAAATAATGTAACCACATATGATCGAAGGACTATGGTATAAGACACCATCCATAAGGACGTACGAAAGTGCCCTCTGCTTCACCTGATGTGCTTGGGACTCTCTTGAGGTAGTTTACTTTTTTAGGTAATCAATGAAGGGTTGCCTCCAATCTAATTCTTCATCCTTTTTTGTAACAATAACCTCCCCTTCAAGAGAGTACTTGTAGATGAGTTTAACATCAATAAAGGAAGAACTTTCCTATTGTGGACCTCTATCGATATGGACTCATCCTCTGGGCATGCCAACTCCTTGGATAACTTGCTAATGCATCACCTATAGAATTTTCTCCTTGAGGAATCATGTAGATGGTAACTTCGATGGTTTGAGATAGTAACTCTATGGTGTACTTGTGGTAGTGATGGAGTCTGGGCTTGAGGACCTTATAGGACCCAGTGATTTGGTTAACTACTAGTTGATAATCCCCAAAGATGTTGATGTTCTGGATGCCTAGCAAAATGGCTAACACCATACTAGCAATCAGAGCCTTATATTTGGCTTTGTTATTGATGCAAGGATTGGATAGATGATATCAGAATCTCATCATATCGCTATTTGGAATTATGAGAACTATTCCTACCCTTGCATTTCTTGGAAGAGTATATTGTGTTTCTTCTTCTCTTTGAGAGGAAGCCGCACCATCAAAGTATATCTCTCAGTGGCTAATACTAATGTCCCCTATGTTCATGATTTTTTCATTGGGGAGATCATCACTTAGTGGAGAACTAGCATGAAGTGGGTGTGTTGTTAAGAAATTCATGAGTGCTTGTCCTTTCACCATATAGATGGGTACAAATGTGATGACAAACTGTGATAATATCATGGACTATCATGCCAACCGTCGGGATAGCGTTGGTCGTGTCATGAGATATTACAGTGGATTGATTCTAAAAATCAAATTTACTTAATGAGAAAGCACATAATGTCATAGCTTTAGGATGCAAAGATTAAAATTAGGCAATGCTTCTCAATGGGTGCATAGTTTGCTTCAGCAGGGATTAGATGACAGCTGAGATAGAAGAGTGCATTCTCTTTCCCTTCTTCATTGGCTTGGGCCAACAAAGTGCCAATGGAGTTGTCTAATGTGTAAAGTATAGTACTTGCCCGGATAGAGCTAAGAGGCGGCCACGAGAAACTACTACTTGATGCGAATGCATGCATGTTCTAGTTCTCCCACTTGAACTTGGCATCCTTCTTGACTAGTGCTGAGAATGGTTGGCATCTTCTTGATAGGTTGGATATAAAGCATCTTAGATATGCCAACCTCCCTTAGAATGATCTAAGTTGAGTTATACTTTTAGGGGGTAGCATTTCTAATATCACTTTAATGTTCTTTGGGTCGATTTTGATTCCACGATGTCAGACAATGAACTCAAGATACTTCAATGAAGCTACTCCAAATGCACACTTCATAGGGTTCATTTTAAGGTTATATTATCTTAACCGTTCAAAAAGTACTCTAAGTCAAAGAGATGGTCTTCCTTTTCTTTACTTTTTACCATGAGATCATCGATGTAGTATTCTACTAAGTGATGAATGAGTTCATCGAAGATTCGAGTCATGGTCCACCGATATGTGACACAGACATTTTAAGATCGAAAGGCATGACCCTATAACAATAAATTTTGATCGAGGTTCTGAAAGCAGTGTTTCTTTCATCTTTTAGTGTCATCTTTATTTGGTTATATCCAGATGAACCATCCATGATAGAGAAGACTACATGAGATGAGGCAATGTCCACCATCAATTTTGGTATTGGTAGTAGAAATTTGTCTTTGAGAAAAGCTTTATTAAGATCCATAAAATTGACGCATATGCAAATTTGGCTATTCTTCTTCTTAATTGGGATAACACTAGCAACCAAGTGGGGTATTCTTCCTCCAAGATGAAACTATCATCAATCAATTTCTTGCCTTCAGAAATGACTTATTGTTCAATGTCTAATCCCATGCGTTTGGGATCTTGCTTGATGGGGTTTGCATCAGGCTGTATTGCTAGCTTATGGACCACTATGTTAGGAGCCAATCTGGGCATTTCTTCATAATTTCATGCAAAGCAGTCCTTAAACTCAGTGAGTAGCCTAACTAAGTCATTGGTTTTAGTTTCATTCAATAGGGAGCTGATGTATGCCAGGCGTGGGTTATCTTTAGTCCGTAAGTTGATTTCTTTGAGTTCATTAATGGCTGATTTAATTTCTTCTTTAAATTCTAGAGGTGCATCCTTAACTTAAAAATCATCCAGATCATCTAAAATTTTTAAGCACACTTCCTCATGTGAGTTAATGTGATTTGAAAAGAACCTATTAGATTCAAAATGATTGATGATGACCAAACAGTAATCATCATCTTCGACTGGGCCTACTGTATCGAAGCCTGGTCCTGGTCATGATTGAGAGTTCTTGCATTTGTTGTCCCATAGCCTTTCAAAGTATTCAGACCTGTGCTTAGACCATGCATGTGGAATTAAACCTTTCTTTGCTAGATTATGAACACAAGGCAAGTACCAATCAAATGGTAATTCAATTAATTCTTTATATGAATCATCCTCAAGTTCTACATCAACTTCTTGACTTGAGGGTACTGCTCTTAAATAGAACTTCTAAACTTTCATGGTTGGACATATTTTGAGGGCTTTCTTAACTACCAAACCCTCAACTTTTTGTGAGAAAAGTGTTGTTAGAGCTAAGGTTCCCATATGATGCCTAGTAGTTTCATATAATAAAGATTTGGACACACTTATGCTTTTCTTGGGGATATAGTCTTCATCACTATCGGGCTCGAATGTCACCTCCAATGGGATCTGCTGTCGATGAAAGTTGGCCAGTGTGCCAACTACATAAGACTCATCTTTGAACTAGATTCTTAGTCTTTGTAGATAGTAGGTGTACTCCTGAAAGCTAGAATGAATCTCCTAGTAGGTCCTAAGTATGGATGCCTTCCACCTCGAGGACTCCCTCTGGACTTGCCTCTTCCTCATCCTAGTGGAGGTCGAGGTCATCCTTCCCTCTTGATCGAATGGAGTAATGAACTGTGGGTGAAATCTAAACTTGGGCTCCACTTCCTCCTTAAGGTCTTCTTTTCATTCCATTTTCTTTTCTTTCTTTATTTTCTTTTTCTATTTCTTTTTGACTAAGGTCAGGAGAGAAGGCATTTTGCTTCTTAGGGAGATAGTATGCCAAATCTTGATATATCCCAACCTCATGAACTGTGAAGGGTTTGAGATATCCTTTGACACAGTACTCGATTTCACCTCTTAAGAACTTGATGCACTTATGTAAAGAGGATGGAACCATATTATTCTCATGTATTTATGCTCTTTCAAGCAAAACATTAAAAGATGTATTCGAGTCTATTATATGAAACTTGGCTTTAGTCTAATTATGAATCTTCAAAAGCAACATAATAGAGCCTATGGCTCTCTCACTTTATTAATTGAATCCTTGCAATATTATCCTCTCCACTTGGAGTTTGGAGATGTCAATCCTTAAGTAGGCAAGAGTTCCTAGACTCATAATGTTAACTGATGCACCTAGATTAACTAGAACTTTGGATAGCTTGAATCTGCCAACATCCACTATAATGTATAGAGGACAGTTGTGCTCGATCCCTAGAAGTAGGTCTTCATCTGTGAATGTAACTCTAAGGACCTCTTCTAAGAAATGTGCCACCTCTCCAGTAGCGAACAGCTGAGCTAAGCATATTTCTAGATCAAGTAAAGCCTTGATTAAGGATTCTCTCATCTCTTTGGATAAGACAAGGGCATCATATATGCTTAACTTAGTTGATAACTTTCTAAGGTGTGTGAGGATGTTGTAATCAACTTTAGGCTAGTCCTTCATAAGGTAGCCATAGGTGAAGCATCTTGTGCAGGGGCTATCTGCTCACTGGAACTAATGATATGTTTTCTTTTATCTTGAGGTGCTACTTTAGAAGGTAGAACATTACCACTATGTAGGTTGACTTCAGTGACTTCTTGAAATGAGGGATTTATGAAAAGTTCTACCTGCTCATCGGGTATACCTACAGCTTCTCCAAAAGGATCATCAGAGTTGGGTGACTCCAAGACAATCTCAAGTAAATTAAATTAAGGAAAATTCATTTATGAATTGGATTGATCATTATTATTTTAGTTATTATTGCTTTGACTTGAAGAGCTTTCAATTGGAATGAAATTATTTAGATCATCAGAAGTGGAAAAGATGTAAATTGAATTAGTCTTCTTCATTGATTTCTTTAATTTTGGGCTATGAACATAATAAAAATCAAGTAAATTAAATTAAGGGGGATGAGGGGTTTGGTGCTCTCATATGCTGATATAGTGCTCTTGCTATAGGTGGAGGAGCTAGTGGATGTGATAGTAGTTGTAATGGTGGAAGGAGTGCTGGACTCAGATGGTGGTTGCATTACAGATCTTTCTCGGGCAAAAGAAGGCTGCTGTTGGGCTTCCACCTTCCCCAAGTTGTCCTTCATAACTATCAAACCTTCCTTGATGTTGAACGTTTGAGTTGAATCACACACCTATAGAAAATGTTTCTTGAGTTTAGAAATTATTTTCTTAGAGGTTTGTGATAAAGAAATATCCCAACCTTCTTTAATCTTAAGAGGATCAGAAGTATCTCCAAGGATTACTTTGATGGAATTGGATGGTTATTCTGCTAAGTATTCCTTAGGGATAACTATAACTCCTGACTTGTAGCTATGCTCAAGCCAATCCTTGAATGTGAAACAATCCTCTAAGACATGGCCTAACATGTGGTGGTAGGGATAGTAGCTAGGATCATCACTCCTACCCACTTCCTCCGACTTTCTAGGCTCGGGTAATAGAAAATCAGGCTTTTTCAAGAGATTCTTGAAGATCTTCCTGACTACCTCCCTCTTGAATGAGTAGGTTTGTTGAGTTTATTGGTAAGAGTAGGTGAAAAGTAGCTACCTGGTAGCGGATACTAGTACCGCTATTGAGTAAGTTGTTGTGCTAGTGGTGGTGGTCGTTGTGACGATTGACGTAGTGGAAGATGAGGATGTAGTAGAGTGTGGTGTTTATTTTGGATGTATATGGGGGGGGAGGGGTCACCACGTAGATCGTAGGGGATACTTATTGAAAGTGATTGAGTACGACATTAAGGTATGATGTACTATCTCGAAAGATAGAGAAATCACCCTTCAATAAACCTAATCACTTAATAAAGACTCTAAGGCATGATGGGTCTTCGAATATACTAGAGGTTTTCTTCTGCTTTACATGGATGAATAAAGTAGGTTTATATTAAACCGGGTTCTAAAGTTTCCTATGTAGGCAAGCCTATAGTTAATTACATCCCAAGGAAGGTGAGTTCTTTAGGAATACTCTCGATTAAAGTAGAAAATATTATCTCCAAAGCTTTTAAAGCTAAACTATCAATAAATTGGCCATATTGAAAATCAAATGGGAAAGATCAAGGAGAAGACTTAATTTTAGAAGCCAAAGAGAATATGTAGGGAATACTCATGATACTAAGAAACTTAGTGAGCATTCTAATCTATCTTATGATTAAGCTTTATATATTTCAAATTGAAGAGATTTATATATTTTAAGTTCAAATTTTATTAGGTTATTGGGCTTATAATCCAACAACAAAAGGTTTCGAAATGCCTAAGAGATGAAGATTTATGCTTGTAGCTCGAAGAAAATAACTACCTCAGATCCTAAATCTAGTGGGCTTTGGCACGATGCTAAAGCATGACTTAAATCTAAGCAAATATAGGCATAAGATTTACCTCCATAATAGAGGATAAACCACCCAACTATTAAACTTATAACCACCAGGAGTGACTGCCAGCTAACTCCTCCTATGCTTTAAATCTATGTAGGCAAGTCTTATGAATTTACAAGATAGTAGGGTTATTATTAATTTAGAAAGAGACTAAAGTCCTTAAACCCACTCCCTAAGAGACTAGAGCATGAGTGGTATGAATAATGACTTAGTCTAATGTAAAATCTTTTCAAGTTTTATTCTAACTTTTGACACTTCATTTTGGTAAAGACTTTAGGATTTTGATGCCTATATGCATGATAAAATAAGATTGTTGGCTAAATCAATGAAAAAAAGGTGCTTTTCACCACAAGGGATGGCTTCACAGGTCAGGCATTCCCCTATTATGCAAGGATGAAAATTTTCTATTTTCAAGAATGAAGGAATATGTATGCATGATGTTAGACATTCAACCATTCAGCTAAGGGGTTGCTAAATCTTTTAATTATCTTATTTAATGCCTAGGCTTTTATGGTGAGGTTATGAATTATTTAAAACTTTAGTTATGAGTTGTAGTTAGGTAAAAAATGTATTTTTTTCTTAAGAGCCTAATCGCATCTAAGCCACACATTAAAGCATCAATCATAAGAAACTATGAAAAACATGCCATTTCTAATGCACAATTTAATCATAACAATAAATAATTTTATAACTGCTGCAAAAGAATAACAGGCGCTATCGGGTACCTCCATACAACCTGAAAATAAAAGATGGGTAGCCAAGCTCTACTCTTATACAACCTAAAATTGCAAAATAATAATTACAATTTATAAATGAATAACTGCTATGGGGGATCTTCAAGTCTTCATGTCTCCTTCATTTCTTCTTTTTTCTTTGATTTAGTGGACTCCAAGGCATCGCATGACACCCCAAGACAAAGCCTTCTAGCCAATGCTCATCCTAATCACCCATAGCACTAATCTTAATTCCTAATGCAAAATTACATTAAAAATAGGAAAAGTAAATCTAACTACACCTGTAAAATAGAGGTTAGCTAAACATACATACACTCTAAAGCAGTTATACTTATAATTTGGACTTAGCACCCTACACATGGGTAACCAAGCCCACCAGTCCTAGCTTGAATTATGCTTAGGGGTTTAAGCAACCAGCAAAGAGAGCATTCATATTTATTTTAAGTACCCCTTTAAGCACAATCTCTAAAAGGAAAACATGATTAGACTAATATCGACCTAACATCCAATTTACAAAACACACACCCTAACATCCAGTCTAAAAGAATACATCACAAAATAAAACATACATCACACCATGCACCATCCTAACATAAAGCTAGAAGTTGTGAATTAATTTTAATGTGTGTGTTAAGGCTTCCATGGTGTGTCTTACTAGGCATTAGAGTTGTAGTTTTCTAAGTGTAGAAAGATTTAATTTAACATGAAGGGTTGATTTCACTTGAAGTTATTTAATTGATTTGAGAATTGTAATTTGTGTTTTGTTGACCTGACTTTTGGAGTGAGCTTTCAACTTCTCCATCTTAGGCATAGGACTCCACTAGACACTAAGAGTTCTTTAGTCTTAAGACACTTCTAGTGATTAGGTGAACACTTAACCTAACCCTAGAGATTTAAAAGTGTTAGCCATAGAAATAGGTTATGCCTTAGGGGTATTAGATTGACTTGCTTGCCCTATAGCTTGAACCCAATACTTGCTTCGTTCTTTCAAACCAAACTTCAAAATCAAATCTTAAATCAATTCCAACTCAAATTAATTTTCTCAAGTCTTCAAACCAATTCCAAAAATCAAATCTTAAATTAATTCCAACTCAATTGATTTTCTCAAATCATAAATCAATTCTCAATTGATTTTTTAAAAATCATAAATCAATTCCAAACCAAAATGATTGAAACCCATGTTTGAATTCAAATCCAAAGATCTTTCCTAAGCCATTTGTTTCCAACTTATGGACTTAGCTCAAATCAAATCCAAATCACTCCAAACTCAAAAGATTTTCTCATAACCCATTTATATTCTCATTTATATTCACAAATATAAATGAAATATAAATTCAAATAACTAAAACTAAATTCAAAATGCAAATCCAAATCCAACTTAAATCCAACTTATACTCTTTCAAGTCAAATCATTGAACTTAGCCAATTCATTCTCAAATTAATCCAAACCTTTAGATTTTCTCTTCAAACAATCATTCCTTCAATCACATGCCTAAATATAAACATAAACTTCAATCATCAAACCAAAATCAAACCTATGTTCACCCTTTTGACTTGAAATTATCAAATAAACCAAAGCCCATTTGACTCTAAATCAATTACAATTGGATTTATATTTCAATCATAAGTTCATATGTGAGTTCAACCAAACTTAATCAAGCCTTAATCAGGTCAATTGACCCATTTAGGCTCACTTCACACAAAGTGCCTTAAGCACCTTTTTGAGCCAAGTTCTAATCCAACCCAAATTGGATTGAACAAAGCTCATCTAAGCCTCACATTATGAGCAAAAATCATCCTAGGAAGATCAATCACTCAAATGGGGTCAAACCAAGTCAAACTTAGCCTTTGACCAAGTCAACATTTAACCTAAATGAAACTTAAACAAGCCAAAATTCACTATAAGCCAAATTTAGTGAAACCATTTATCTAAACCAATCCATAATCAATGATTGAACTTGACCAAGCCATTAATTGAGCCAAACCAAGCTTAATTGGTGACTTGACCTAAGTTGACCCAAGTTGACCTAAAAAGTCAAAATAGGTCAAATGTTGATCTAAGCCAAATTGATTGTAACTAATGGGTCAAATTCATTCTAAAGTTATTGAACTTGACCAAAACTTTAATTGGCCAACTAGACCCAACCTTAGCCCAATTAACCATGAACCTAACTTGACTTTGAAGGTAAAATCAACTTGAAATCAAACCAAACTAAAATTGATTGAAACCAAAGCTTGCAATACATTTCAAATGATCAATCAAGCCTAAACTAACCATGACCTAACCTAATTGGGTCAAATGGGTCAAATTGGTCATCTGGACCCATTTGACCTAAATAAATCTAAATGAACCAAAACCAAATCTAAACTAAATTGAACCAAACCAATGATACTCATAGGCTCCAAATGATCATTTGAACTTGACTTAAACCATGGTTTGACCCAATGAGCTTGGGTCGGCCATGACTCAAGCCAAGGCTGAATCGACCCCTCCAATGAGAATTGGACATTTGGATCACCCAATGCACTCACCTAGCACATGGGCGCTCACTCTCCTTCCATCTTTTGCCCAAAACAACTCATATAGGATGCTAAATAACCCAAACTGACCAACCAGTCTCAGTAATTGATCAAAAATGATAACTCACTCTTCATTGTTTGATCTAAGGATAGGGAGATATACTCCCCCTCATTCTCACTCAAATCAGGAGCACTCAATTTGACTAAGCTCTAGGAATCAAAACCAAGCATACTTAAGCTTCCCTAAGCCATTTCCAAGCTCCCTTGAATTCTTCTTCTTGATTTTGCTCAAAGCTAAAATAAAGGAGGCCCATCCCAATTCCAAGTCACTCAAATCTCCACCAAAAGCAAATTAAGCTTGCAAGCACCATCAAGGAACTTCATCGAGCTCAATCAAATTGTTTCCCAAGTCACCAAGCCACATGAAGGAGGACTTTGATCAAAGTTGAATGCCATTGAAGGGGAGCTTGGTCAACCAAGCCATGCACTTGAAATCAAGACGTAATACCTTCAGCAGGGCTTCGTCTCTACTAGACAAAGCTACCTCTTCTATTGGAAGCACCGGTGATAGCCTCCAGTGAGGTATTGCTCAAAATCGATCTTAAGATAAAAATTGTTTGATCCTTTGTGAAGAAAATTGTAATCCCTTGAGATCTTGATCGTTGGATTCATTGCTTGTGCTTCTTTGAAGGCGTGGGGTGAGTTTGAACTCCATATGACCTCAGGTGAGCTTGGATCAAATGAGGATCGACGGATGGCATCCATCTCCCACCGTTCGGGAGGAGACAGATCACACACCGTCCTCCATGTGTTGTGATTAAATTATGATAGATCTCCCTATGATTTAAGCCTAAACCATGGGATTAACCATGGTCATCTGATCTTAGATCAGATGACCCATGGAGAAAGCACATCCACCACCGACCGACTCAGCCATGGATGTGACAACTTAAATAACCTATCCCATCACGTCACATGGAAAGCGCGCCGCGTCATCCACCACGTGGCCTGACAGGATTAAGGGGTTTAATTAACTCTAATTAATTTGATTTTAATGAGAAAAATTCTAAAATTCATAACAAATTGTAGAAAAATAAAAAAAATACAAACTTATGTTCATTTTAAAGATAATTCAAAGAAAAATAATTGAAAATTAAAATTAATTAATTTTGAATAATAGTTTTATCTCAATTTAGGTTTTATTAGAAATATAATTAGGGTAATTACTCCTCAATTATTTTAGTAATTAATTTCAAACTTCCTAAGGTTGATTAGTGGGATGACCTTGCCTCCCATGATTTTCTTGGAATTTATTGTTGGATTAATTAGGGGAATTGCTTAGTTCCTTAATCCCTCTCTTAACTAAATAAATGATTAATTAATCTATTAAATAGTGATAAATTCATTAATTAAGTTTGTTAATCAACATGAAATAGTAAATGTACTTAGGGAATGAGATTAGGATTTCTTTTCCAAATCTTTTCCTCTAAGTTTATTTCATTTGGATAAATATTTAATTAATTTGCAAATTGATTAATGATTTAATCACTTCATTAAATGGCTTAATTAACTAAACTCAAAACCAAATCATTCCAGAACTTAATCACCTTAATTTTGGGTAGATTCTTAGGTGTTCAATAACTTAAGAGGATTCAAAGGATATTATGATTAAACTACATGTGTAATATGGTTATGAAAGTACTTAATTAAACCCTTTAATTTAATTAATCAATAATTATGAGACAATTGCATTAGGCCCCTTTATTTTTTAGGTGCATTGCTGATTTAAATTCTATGTGATTTCATATCATATGTTGACTCGTAATTACTTGCTTAATTATGTTAAAGTGGTGTGGGTAAGGGGTAATTAATGGATTTAATTCACATCTTAACCTAAATAAAACATAAAATCAACCAAATTGATCTAAAATTAAACTAAACCAATTCCCATATGAGAAAAATGGGTTAGGACCAGCAAACTCTTTTCACATTTCTTAAGTCAAATCAAATTCAAAAAATCTCCTTAAAGAATTTTTGATTCACTTTAAATGATCTTATTTTATAGGATTATCTTTAGGAATTAATTAGGGTGAATGAAGTCATATGCTTACATACTTTATTTCTTTCCAAACATGCTTAATATTATTTGCCATATGAAATCATGCATTCATATCTTTTGAAAAATCAATTAAATAATTTGTTTCCTTTCATGTCAAATTGTATGTTTTGGGTAAAGTTAAGAATATGAGTGGCTATTATCACTATTAAATCAATATTTTTTTTTCAAAACCTATAAATCAAAGATTATGAATGAAGTTATGCTACTTATAAGTACTTATAAGCTTGCATGTGATTATAGCATAAGATGTGTTTTATGTTATTTTCTTCTCTTCTCTTAACATGGATTTGAATAGGATTTGTAAAGTGTATAGTTCATTTGAAAAGAATACAATACTTACTTAAAGCTATTCCTATGCATTTCTATGTTATGACTTAACAAAAATCCTCACATTTATAGATGTAAATTATACAACCAAATCAAACATAAATCTTTTGCATGACTCTTCATCTACTTATTACTTTTTGTACATTAACATGTATTTAAGAAAAGTGGTATATTAGTCTGGATATCCCGGGGCTGCGAGGCTTTAAGTAGCCCTAAGTAGGTCTTATATCTTACACCCCTAGTGTAGAAATTAATGACATCATACTCACTTATTTCTTTTATACATATGGATGTGGATTATGTTAATGGATGAAGAATCCCTCTTTTCTACATAATAAAGAGATGCATTCATGGAATATCCAAAGTTTCAAGTCATATTTCTTAGCATTCATCATCAAAGTGTGCTAAAACTTGCATTGCATGTATAAGTATGCTTAGGATTATTCATATGCATGGCATACATGGTGAAAAGAAATAAATAGGTGTATATCATGTGGCAGTAATCCACCTTAATTAATCCTAAGATGCCTTTCTTATTGAATAGAATTATTTAGAGTAAATCTAAACTTAGGGTTAATTAAAACACATAATAAAACATTCACTAAAGAAAAATCATTAATGAAGCTACCTTAGAAATTACTTAAGGTAGGGATGAAAGAGAAGTTTTCATCACTTTTCTTCTCTTCACAACATTTAGTAACTAAGTCTAGGTTCATTCAAATGAAATTGAATCACTAACTAAAATTGATAATTCAACAAATTCATTTAAAATGAAACTACCCTCTAAATTGAATCCTTCACACCTAGGAAATTTCAACCTTAAAGCCTAGCTAAGACATGCCATAAGCCTTAAATGACACACACATTAGGCTAAGCCATAATTTCTAGCTCTATGTTAGGGTGGTGCATAGTTTGATGCCTGATTTTATTTTTTGATGTAATATTTTTAGACTAGATGTTAGGGTATATGTGTGTAGATTGGATGACAGGATGATATTTGCCTAATCATGTCTTCTATAGGGGTTGTGAATAAGTGGCATTGTAATAAAAATATTAATTCTTTTGTTGTGCAGATTGCTTATACCCCTAAGCATAACCCAAATTAGGATAGGTGGGCTTGGTACTCATGTGTGGGGTGCTAAGTCCAAATTAATCATATAGCTTCTTGGGTTGTTTGGTATGTTTACCTAATCTCTATTTTACAAGTTTAGTTAGATTTATCTTTCTCATTTTAATGTAAATTTTGCAATTAAGATTTGGAATGAATGTTATGGGGGAATTAAGGTGAACATTGGTTATAGGACCATGTCTTATATGCCATGTGAAATCTTGGAGCAAACTACATCCCAAGTCAAATAAAAAGAATGAAAGAAATGGGGCAAAATCAAAATGAAGAAATGAAGAATGAAGACCCCCATAACATGAATACCTTTTTAATTGTAATTATTTATTTATAATCCGGGTTGTATAAGGGTAGAGCTCACTTACCCACATTTCTTTTCGGGTTGTGCGGTGGAGCCCGACCATATCGGCCTCTTATTATTTTGTGCTAATTTAATAAATTGATTGAGATTTTGTTTATGATTGTGTAATTAGGATGTCATGATTTTCATATTTTCTTAATTGCTTGATGGTTGTTGAATGGACTGGATGCGATTAAACTCTTAGAGAAAAATAAATTTTCTATCCAATTAATCAACTCAAAATTAAACTAAACAACTCATAACCTCACCTAAATCTTAGGACATAAATCAATATAATAAAAAATTTAGCAACCCTTAACTAGATGTTGTATGTCTGACATCATGCATAAATCATATTGCTTCACTCGTGCTAATGGAGGGCTTCCACCTTTGATAGAGAAAATAGCTTGACCTTTGAGAGCCATGGTGGAAACGCACCTCCTTCTTTTTGATTTTGGCCCATAATAAATCTTCTCATGCATTAGGCATATGAAATATCATAGCCCGTGTCAAATAAAAATGTCCAAAATAAAAATAAAACTTAACAAAATTTGCATTAGATTAAGTCATTTATTCATGCCATTCATGATCTAGTCTCTTAGGGAGTGTGTTTAAGGACTTAGTATCCTTTCAAAAAAAAAACAACAGCTTATCCATCTTGCAAAGCATATTACTTTCTTACATGTATTTAACATCGTATGAGGAGTTAGTTGGCAGCCACCCCTAGACGGTTGTAAGTCCAATGGTCGGGTGGTTCATTCTATCTTGTGGGGATAAACCATATACCCATTTTTACCTTAGATTTAGGTCATACCTTGGTTCTCACCAAAGCTCCCTAGATTTAGGATCTGAGGTTGTTATTTCCCTTTGTGGGCTACAAGCATAAATCCTCACCTCTTAGGCATTTTCATGATCTTGTATTATGAAATTGTAAGCCCTAGATTTCTAATAAAAATTCAACTCAAACATATAATCCTTTTCAAATTTCAAAATATAAATCCCAACCATAGGATAGTTTGGGATGATTACTAGGCTTTCTAGTTCATGAGCATCCTGTACTCATCTTCCTTTGGTTTCAATAATAACTCTCTCCTTTTGATCAATCCCACTTGATTTTCCAAAAAAAATAACCAACTTATTGATAGTCCTATCTTTGAAATCTTTGGAGATAACGATCATTTACCTTAATCGAGAGTATTCATAAGGGATCTCATTTCTTAGGATGTAATTAATTATGGGGCTTGCCTTCATAGGGAACTTAATGAACCTGATTTAAAATAAACCCTGCTTTACTTTTCCATATAAAGTAGGGGAAGATCTCTGGTACATTCGAAGACCCATTGTCCTTAGGAGTCCTTATAGGTGATTAGGCCCATTGTAGGATGGTGACTTCTATCTCTCGAGATAGTACATCATTCCTTAATGTCGCACCCAATCACTTTAATGAGTACATCTACGGATTTACATGGTGTCCCACATCATTCTTCTTCTCAAGAAATAAATATACACCACAGTGGTGTCCCAACAACATATTTTCAAAATTCAAATTTAAAAATAAAATACACCATATGTTTTCTTTTGTTTCATTTGATTACACTTAGCAACCAAGTGTTGTAAAGAGAAGAAAGAGGATTACCCTCTTTCATCCCTACCTTAAGCCACTTTCTAAAGCATATTAATTTGATTTGGTTCTCTTTAATGAATGGCTTATTGCACTTTTTTTAAAAAATTAATCTTAAGTTTAGGTTCACTTTAAATAATTCTATCCAATGTGAAAGGCATCTTAAGATTAATCTAATTGAATTACTATCACATGACACATGTTAAATCATTCTATTCCACAACATGTACATTCATACGATTTAATCCTAAATCTATCCATACATGGAACATGTTTTAGCACACTTATATGATGAATGTATGTATGTGAAGTTTAAATCATTTTCTATGATTAAATTATTTAATCTTATTAGTTTAAAGCTCTATCAAAACTCTTATACAAAAATACATATGGATGAAATTAAATAGGTACATGTCATAACTAGGGAAGTGAGGTAATCAAATGACCTCTTTGGGGCTAATTAAAGCCTCGTATTTCTGGATGTCCAAACTATATACTCATTTGCATTCAAACATATGTAAATTTGTATGCATGAATGCAAGATAGAGAGCTCCAAATCTCATGACCAATTAATTCAATCACTTGAACAATTATGGATGCATGCATTTTTGTTAAAAGAAAAGGGGTTCTAATTCCATAAGTTAATGTGCACACACATGGATAAGAGACATAAGCTAGTACATACCATTGTTAACTAGAGAAGTAAGGTAATCAAATGACCTCCTTGGGGCTACTTAAAGCCTCGTATTCTCGGGATGTCCAGACTAAATATTTGCTTTTTTCAAATACATATGGAGGTATACATAAATAAGGGAAGGAAAACCATGCAAAGATTGTATTTATTTTGATGGAGTTATTTAGGTACATGATTTAAAGCTCTATATAAACTCTTATGTTAAAGATACATAAGAATGAAATCAATTGAGTACATGTCATTGTTTAAACTAGGGAAGTGAGATAATCAAATGACCTCCTTGGGGCTACTTAAAGCATGATATTCCAGATGTCCAAGCTATATACCCATTACATTCATGCTTATGTAAATCAACATGTGAATAAAGGAAAGAGACTTTAATTCACACACTTAAGATATAATCACATACATCTCCTACGTATTTATAACTAGCATCACAACATATGTTACTTTTCATTTATAAGTTTTAAATATATATATATATATATGAATTTAATAGTGATAATAGTCACACACATATTAAATTAAATCAACACATGTAAGCTTAACATAAAGGAAATTTCATTTGATTTAATTAATTTTGAAAAGAGATTGATGTATGAATCAAGTGACATGCAATATTTAATATGATTGGAAAGGAATAAATAAATATAAGCATATGGTTTCATTCAATCAAATTAATTCCTAAGGACAATCATATCAAATAACACTATTTAAAATAAACCAAAGTTCTTCATGTATCATTTGAATTTCATGTTCAACTTGACTTAAGAATGTAAAAGGACTTGTTAATCCTATCCCATCCCCATGTTTGTAAGTTAATTTGGTTTAATGGAATTTGATTTAGTTGATTTTATGGATTAATTAGGTTATGATATGTATTAAGTCCATTATTTTACCCTTACCTATATTACTTTAACATAATTATTCAAATAATTATGAGCAAACATGATATGCAAATAAATTGAAAAGCAAATTAGCAATGGTCCTAGGAAATGAAAGGGCCTAATATAATTAGCTCATAATTAATGGTTAATTAGATTAATGAACTTAATTAAGTACTCTTATTATTTTCCCATAGATGTGGATTAGCCATAATTTTCTTAATTTCCTTTAGGTTATTAAACACCTAAAGCTCTACCCTTGATTTAATTAATTAAGATCATATGTTATTTAACTTTTTAATTAAACCAATTAAGTAATTAGTTAGCCAATTAATCCTTAATTATTTTTTCTTGAAAAGTGGAGGAACTTAGGGAAAGAGATTAGGAACGAGGTCCCAATCATACTCCATAAGTTCCCTCATTGTTAAACAATGATAAATGATCCCAATTAATTAATTAATTATTGTTCACATGCTTAATTAACCTTTAATTAAGTTAAGAAGGTAATTAGGGCTTAATCAACTAATTTTTCTAATTAATTAACTAATAAATCCCAATAGAATTAGGGGAGGTAGAGGTCATCCTCTTAAATAATATCAAAAAATTTGGGGTTAATTAATTAATTAATTAGGGAGTAATTAGGCTAATTAATTTTTTTAATTAAACACTAATTAAGCTTTAATTATAATTCAAAATTAATTAAGGATATTTTTAATAAATTCTTCAAATACCTTTAAAATGAGCATTTATTTGTATTTTTTGGATTTTATTATGATTTGTTAGGATTTTATGAGGTTTTAGCCTTTAATTCTAATTAATTAGCCATAATTAATCCTAATCCTGTTGGTGCCATGTGGTGTGCTAACACGACGTTTTCCATGTGGCACCGTGAGATTGGATATTTAAGTTATCACCATCAAATGCTGAGTCAGTTGGCGGCAGGATGCGCTTTCTCACGTGCTTTTGATCTAAGATTGAATGGCCACGATTAATCCAATAGTTAATAACATATCAAATGAAATACAACTAACAGATCTAATCATGGCTGTCCATTCCAATCTCACGAAATAGATGACGTGATATATCACCTCAGATGAAAGAAAGAGACTGTCCGCCATTGCTCACTGATCTAAGCTCACCTGAGCTCGGATTCACTTAAAAAAGATCCCACACCTTTGCACGAAGGATCTAAGAGGATCCAACAGCTAGGATCGGTGCACATGCAAAATCTCTTCAAAAATCTCTAAATAAATTTAAAGAAAGCTCGATTTTAGTAGCATTACTCACCGGAGCTAAGACTAGTGGCACATGCTTATGGAAGCTTTGTCTAGTTGAGATGAAGTCGTGTTAGGTAGCAATTAAGTTGATTCCAAGTAGTTCACTTGGAACACCAAGATCCATCCTTTGGAGGCTCAGTCTTGATCGAAGTGGCACCTCTGGTGGGCTTAGAGGAAGATTTATTTGGCTTCAATGAGGTGCGAGAATGGTGTGTGTAAGAGAAATTTGGTTTTGATTAAGAGATGTGGAAGTTGGGATCGGGGAAGGCTTGTCGATGCACTCGAGAAGGAGAATTCTGGTGAGGGGAAGCCTTGGGAACGCTTAAGAGCTTGCAAGGGAGTTTCAGAATTTCCTTAGAAAGCTCTCACGAATTGAATGCGTGAGTTTGTCATGTGAATTGAGGGCATATATCCCTCGATTTGCTGTGATGGATGGATGAGATCATCTCCTATTTTTTTGCCACCACTGCCAGAGCACCAGAGTTGTCTCCATCACCTATGTGGCACGACTTGAGTGGAGGAAGGCTTGGGAGGTGACTCAAGGCAGAAGTCAGATGGTTTGTATCCAGTGCGTTCTCAGATTCTGAGGGAGGTGAGTTAATTCACCTCCCTTTGGTCCATGGAAAGCCTATCCCACTTAGGGTGGGTTAGGTGGCTAGGTCAGACCCCAAAATGAGATGTTTGATGCCTGCCAAGGGTGATAGGAGAGTGGACTTTGCTATTTTTGGGAGAATCTTTTGTGAGGTGGCATATCCAAGAGAGACATCTTGGGTTTGATTTCAATTAGGTTTGGGCTGGTTTTAGACTGATCTTAAGTGGGTTTGGGTCAGGTTAGGTCAGCTCTCAAGGTGCCATGAGTTGGTTTCAAGAGATTTAGCTCAATTTGGGTCATATGGGTCATTTTGGATCATGTTGGGTTAGGTTAACCAATTGATCAAATTGTGACAAACCAAGGCCTTGGTTAGGTTCAAATGATGATTTGAATTGTTTTGGTTCAAGTGGTTTCAATCAATTTGACCTAGGTTTTATTTTGGCTCATTTGGAATCAAATGGGTCAAGTTGACCAATTTGACCAAATTGGTCAAATTGGCTTGGTGTTCGTTCAAGTTCAATTAGTTAATTGAAGATGGTTCTAGGCTTTGGTTTGAGTTAACTTGGATTTAATTTGATTTTAGGTCAATTTGACCCTTTAGGTCAATTTGAGCTAAGTTTGTCATTTGGCTCAATTATGGCTTCGGTCAAGTTCAATAATCAATTGGGAATGAACTTGAGCCATTGGCTGCAATCAATTTGGATTGGATAATGATTTGACCTATTTTGGTCTTTTATGTCAATTTGGGTCAACTTGGGTCAAATAGCCAATTGGGTTTGGTTTGGCTCAATTAATGGTCAAGTCATGCTCAATCATTGATAATGAGTTGGTGTGAAGCCATAGTTTCAATTATTTGGTGTAGGGTACGTTTTGGCTAGTTTGGGTTCATATGGGTTAAATGGTTGACTTGGTCAAATGACCAAGTTGACTTAGTTTGACCCAATTTAAGGCATGATCATCCTAGGGGATCAATGGTCATGGTATGAGATTTGGATGGGCTTGGTTCAATCCAATTTGGGTTGGATTAGAACTTGGTTCAAATGGGTTCTTTAGGTTAGTTTGGGTCAAGTGAACATGGGTTAATTGGCTAGATTTGGATTTGATTAAGGTTCAGTTGAATTTATATATGAGTTTAGGATTGAAATATAAATTCAACTACAATCAATTTGGGCTATAATAGGTTTTGATTCATTTAGAATTTTCTAGTCAAAAGGGCTAAGTTGGGCTTGACTTTAGTTGATTTCAATGCTTGATGATTGTAGATTTCATTTATATTTAGATAGATGATTGAAGGAATGATTGATTCAAGAGAAAATCCATTGATTTTGGCTTGACTTAGATATGATTTGGCTAAGTTCAAGGAATTAGCTCAAAGGGTTTAGATTAGGATTTGATTTGATTTTTAATTTGGTTTTGGTCATTTGAATGTATATTTCATTTATATTTGGGAATATGATTGAAGGAATAATTGAATTTATAATGAAAATCAATTGAATTTAAAGTGATTTAAAAGAAAATTTAGCTAAGCTCATGAAGGTCGGTCCGAACAGCTCAGAAGAGAATTTGATTTAGTTTGTTTTAATTTTAATCATTGTAATGTGGGTTTCATTTATATTTTGAATATGATTGAATATATAATTGATTTATGTGAAAATTAGTTGATTTTGGGCTTATTTGGGTTAAGATTTGGCTAAGCTCATGGGATTGATTCATATGGCTTAGGAAGGGTTTTGACTTGATTTGATCTAGTTTGGTTTAGTTTTGATCATTTTGATATATATTTTATTTATATTTAGGAATATAATTGATAGAATAATTGATTTATGAGTAAAACAATTGAGTTTAACTTAATATTAATGGGATTTTGGCCAAGCTTATAAGAGTGGATCACATGGCATAGCAGGGATTTGGAGCTTGGATTTGATCTTAGGTTTCAATCATTTGGAGTTGAATTTGGATTTTAATTTGATAAATGATTGAAGGATTGAATTGATCTTGGAGAAAATCAATTGAATTTGAATTGAATTGGATTTTGCTAGGGTTAAGTCCATGGAATTCAATCATAAGTCTTAGGAAGGGTTTTGAGCTTAGTTTTGAGGTTGAGATTGATTGTAGATTTTGAAAATTTGATTTTGATTTTGAATTTAAATTTATGGTTTGGTTTAAGAAAGTGAACATGGATTGGGTTAAGGCCATAAGATAGGTACATCTCCTTAAGTCCCTAAGGCATAGCTTACTCCAATGACTAACCCTTCTAAGTCTTTAGGCTTAGGATAAATGTTCACCTAATCACTAGAAGTGTCTTAAGATTAAGAACTCTTAATGTCTATAAGAGTCTAAGATCTATTGATGAGGAGGTTGAGAACTCACCCCAAAAGTGAGGTCAATAAAAGGACCCCTAATAGGTGTGGTGTAAATAAGGCACACCACAATTATTGGCGTTAATCGAGATGATCAACAATGTCCAAATGAGTGCAAGCACTACCACAAATGATCTATACCTAAACCCGAGAGGTAGATATAATCATGATCTTAGTGCAATGTAATTCAACTTATGTCGAGGGCATAAGAGAGGAAGGGAATCCGCTGAGGGATTGAGTGTATGAACCTTCCATTAAAAAAACATGTTCAAGCTATCTGCTGGGGATAAAAGTTTTATTTCAAATATGATTTATTGGAAGAAGATCTACTGGGGATAAGAATCTATAATCCACCGGGGATTAAGATCGAATTAACTTCAATTTGTTTTGTTTTAATTGATGTGAAAGCATATCCACAAGGGATATAGGCTCAAACCCTTTAAGGATTAGGAATTTGAACCTTCCACTAGGGAAGCAGGTTTGGGCTAACTGTTGGAGATAAGGGTTTGATTTCATAGATTTGTTTGGGGATGTATCCACTGGGGATACAAATTTGGTTGAATTTCTTTCAATTTAGACTCCATTGAGTGAGTGATTTAATTTGTTATGGCTCCGCTAGGGAAGATGGCTTTGAGTCAAGGGCATATCCACTGAGGATGTGAACTCGGTTGAATTTGATGGGTTTTAATTTTGACATGGCTCATGGACCCAGTCGGTATGATGGACCCACTAAAGAGAGGCCATGGGGTCCTTGGCCTACTTTACAAGTCCAAATGGGTATTCTACCAGCAATAAGGTAGGATTATCCAACCTAAGGGTAACTATTGAGAGAGTGCCGCTGGGGACTTATCTCAACTCAAAAGTAGTCAAGGTTAATTTCATTTTAATTTGATGGATATCGATGTGTGATGGATCACACTGAGAAGGGGCTATGTTAGCCTAGGCCTATCTCAGATTTACCGATCAAAAGGGGTAATCTACCCGCCAAAGGGTAGGACTGTCCAATCTAAGGGTGCATTTCGATGTGCATTAGCTATTCTAGAAAGAAGGCATAATAGACTTACATCTTCCAAAGCAAAGAACAACTACTGGGGTGATCCGTTGGTAGCACAATAAATCAAACCTGACCTAGGGCTGCATTGCAGTAACGGTCATGCTAGAAAGCATGCGTAGCAAACTTACATCTTCCAAAGCAAGGATGCCCGCCGAGGTGACCTGTTGGTGGCAAAATAAGTCCTACCCAACCTAAGGGCGACTACTAAGAGAGTGCCACCGAAAACTTATCTCAACTCAAAAGTAGTAAGGCAATTTTTATAGGGAGTTGTGCTGACACTGCCCTAAAGATAGGATGCCTTCTTGGAAAAGATGCCACTTATGGTGTTTTATTTTAGTGATGTGGAGTATTATGTGTGTGTTTATGTGAGGGGACACCACGTAGATCTGTAGATATACTAATTAGGGTGATCGCATGATATTAAGTAATAGTATACTATATCAAGAGATAGAAGTCACTACCTTATAATGGACCTAATCACCTAATGAGACTCCTAAGGCATGATGGGTCTTCGAATGTACTAGAGATCTTTCCCCTAATTTATATGGAAAAGTAAAGTAGGGTTTATTTAAACCGGGTTCGTTAAGTTCCCTATGGAGGTATGCCCCTATAGATAATTATATCCTAAGGAATGCGATTTGTTAGGAATACTCTCATTAAGGTAAATGATTGTTGTCTCCAAAGATTTCAAAGATAGGACTATCTATCAAAATTGGTTATTTTTAAAAAATCAAGTGGGATTGATCAAAAAGATAGAGTTATTATCAAAACCAAAGAGAGTTGAGTAGGGGATGCTCACGATACTAAGAAACCTAGTGAGCATCCCAAACTATCCTATGGTTGAGCTTTATATTTTTGAAATGGAGGAGAATAATATGTTTGAGTTGAATTTTTATTAGAAATCTAAAGCTTACAATTCCACAATACAAGATTGTAGAAATGCCTAAGAGGTGAGGAATTATGCTTGTAGCCCATGAAGGGAAACAACAACCTCGGATCCTAAATCTAGGGAACTTTAGCGAGGGAAAAATATGACCTAAATCTAAGGCAAAAAATAGGTATATGGTTTACCTCCATAAGAGAGATAATCACTGACAATTGTACTTACAACTGCCTAGAGTGGTCGCCAACTAAATCCTCCTACCATTTTAAATATATGTAGGCAAGTCTTATGCTTTATAAGATGACTAAGCTATTATTTATTTAGAAAGGAGACTAAGTCTTTAAACACACTCCCTAAGAGATTAGATCATGAAGGGTATGAATAATGACTTAAATCTAAAGCAAATTTTGTCAATTTTTATTTTGATTTTTGGACATTTTCATTTGACACGGACCATGGGATTTCATATGCCTAATGTATGAGAAAATTGGTTATGGGCCAAAATCATAAAGAAGGAGGTGTGTTTCCACCATAGCTATCAAAGGTCAAGCCATTTTCTCTAGCAAAGGTGGAAGCCCTCCATTAGCAAGAGTGAGACAATATGATTTATGCATGATGTGAGACATACAACATCCAGCTAAAGGGTTGCTAAATCTTTTATTATCTTGATTTACATCCTATGCTTTTAAGTGAGGTTATAAATTGTTTAGTTTAATTTTGAGTTGATTAATTGGATAGAAAATTTAATTTTCCTAAGAGCCTAATCATATCCAGGCCATTCAACAACCATTAAATAATTAAGAAACTAGGAAAAATCATGACATCCTAATTACACAATCATAAACATAACATCAATCAATTTATGAAATTAGCGCAAGAGAATAAGAGGTCGGTGCGGTCGGGTATCGTTGTATAACTCAAAAAGAAATGTGGGTAGCTGAACTCTACCCTTATACAACATGGATTATAAATGAATAATTGCAATTAGAAGGAATTCATGTTATGTGAGTCTTCATTCTTCATTCTTTCATTTTGATTTGCTTCTATTCTTTCTTTTTTTGGCTAGATTGGAATTGGTTGCTCCAAGACTTCACATGGTACATAAGACTTGGTCCTATAACCAATGTTTATCCTAATCCCCCTTAACATTCATTCCAAATCTTAATTGCAAAATTCTCATCAAAATGGGAAAGGTAAATCTAACTAAACCTGCAAAATAAAGGTTAACTAAAACATGCCACACAACCCAAGCAGTTATATGAATAATTTGGACTTAGCACCCCACACATGAGTAACCAAGTCTACCTATCCTAATTTGGGCTATTAGGGTATAAGCAACCTCACATCCAAAAGTAATTATATTTTTTATTGCATGCCCCTTTAAGCACAACCCCCTGCAGAAAATATGATTAACCTAAGTTTACCTATCATCCAGTCTACGTACACACACCCTAACATCCAGTCTAAAATAACACATCATAAAACAAACATTCATCAAACCATGCACTGCCCAAACTGAAAACTAGAAATGATGACTTAGTCTAATGTGTGTGTCATTCAAGGCTTTTGTGGCATGTCTTCGCTTGGTTTTAATGTTCAAATTTTCTTAGTATGAAAGATTCAATTTAGAGGGTGATTTCATTTAAAGTGATTTAGATCATTTGTCAATTTTAGTTGAAGATTTGATTTGGTTTGAATGAACCTACACTTAATGACTAAATGTTATAAAGAGAAGAAAAGAGTAGAGAACTTCTTTTCATCCCTACCTTAAAGCATTTCTAAGGTAGATTCATTAATGACTTTTCTTTACTGAATGTTTTATTATGCATTTTAATTAACCCTAAGTTTAGATTTGCTCTAAATAGTCCTATTCAATAAGAAAGGCATCTTAGGAATAGTTAGGGTGGATTACTACCACATAACATGCATCCATTTATTTCTTTCCACCATGCATATGAGTAATCCTAAGCATACCTATACATGCAATGCAAATTTTAGCACACTTTGATGATGAATGCTAAGAGATGTGATTTGAAAATTTAAATATTACATTTGTTAATTAAATCATTAAAGCATGTTTTTGTTATGTAGAAAAGAGGGATTTTTCATCCATTAACAAAATGCACATTCAAATGTATAAAAGTTATAAGTGAGTATGACACCATTATTTTCTACACCAAGGGTGTAAGGTGCAAGACCTACTTAGGGCTACTTAAAGTCTTGCAGCCCCGGGATGTCTAGACTAATATACCACTTTTCTTAAATACATGTGGATGCACAAGAACAACCAAATGGGTAAAGAATCATGGAAAAGATTATGTTTGATTTAGTTGTATAATTTACATTTGTAATATGAATATCCTTCTTAAGTCATAACATAGAAATGCATATGAATAGATTTAAGCAAGTGTTGTGTTCTTTTCAAATGAACTATACACTTGCAAACCCTATATAAATCCATGTTAAGAGAAGAAAAAAAGAACTTCATAATACACATCTTATGCTATAATCACATGCAAGCTCATAAATATTTATAAGTAGCATCACTTCATTTATAGTCTTTGATTTATAGGTTTTAAAAATAATTTTTGGTTTGATAGTGATAATAGCCACTCATATTCTTAATTTTAGCCAACACATGCAATTTAACATAAAAGGAAACATTTTATTTGATTGACTTTTAAAAGAAATGAATGCATGATTTCATATGGCAAATAATATTTAGCATGCTTGAAAAGAAATAAAGGGATGTAAGCACATGACTTCATTCACCCTAGTTACTTCCTAAGGACAATCATATAAAAAAGGATTATTTAAAATGAATCAAATTTCTTTAAGAAGAATTTTTATTTTGAATTTAATTTGACTTACAAAATATGAAAAGGGTTTGTTGGTCTTAACCCATTTCCTCCATGTGTGAATTGGTTTAGTTTAATTTAGGACAATTAGGTTGATTTTATATTCTAAATAGGTTAAGGTATGAATTAAATCCATTAATTACCTTTACCTATACCATTTTAACATAATTAACCAAGTAATTATGAGCCAACATATGATGTGCAACCACATGGAAATTGAATCAGCAATGCACCTAAGAAATGAAGGGGGTCTAATGCAATTGGGTCACAATTATTGATTAATTAAGCTAAAAGGTTTAATTAAGTACTTTCATTACCATCCTACACATATAGTTTGATTATAATTTCCCTTAGAAATCTCTTAGGTTATTGAACACCTAAGAATCTATCCAGGAATTGAATGATTAGGTTTTAGAATGATTTGGCTCTAAATTTTCTTAATTAAACTATTTAATGAAGTGATTAGGTCATTAATTAATTACAAATTGATAAAGTGTTTATCCAAATGAAATAAACTTTGGGGAAAGATTAGAAAAAAGGTCCTCATCTCATTCCCTATGTCCATTCACTATTTCATTATGATTAGGAACTTTAATTAATGAATTTACCACTATTTAACATGTTAATTAATTATTTAATTAATTCAGAGAGGGATTAAGGATGAAATAAGCAATTCCCCTAACTAATCAAGCAATAAATTCCAAGAAAATCATAGGAGACAGAGGGCATCCCACTAATCAACCTTAGGAAGTATGGAATTATTTTTTGAAGTAATTAAGAAGTAATTAACTTAATTATATTTTCAATAAAACTTAAATTGAGTGAAAATAATTGTTCAAAGTTAATTGATTTTAATTTTATATTATTCTCCTCTAAATTATCTTTAAAATGACTATTTAATTATATTTTTTGGAATTTTCTATAATTAGTTATGAATTTTGGAAGTTTCACCATTAAAATTTGATTAATTAAACCTAATTAAATGCCTAATCCCATCGTGCCACGTATGCCAATGCTTTGACATGACGGATAGTTATTTAAGTTGTCACATCCATCTCGAGTCACGCGGACATTTATATGCCATTCGAGATCTTAAAGATCAATCCCTCAGTTTAAGAATGAATCATGGGGATCTAGCGTGATCTGATCACAGCCATCCATTCAAATCACATGAAATGGATGGCGCATGATCCTTCACCTTTGTGAGCGATAAGAGATGAACACCGTTCATCTCTCCTTGTTCAATTGAGCTCACTCGAACTTGGATTGGGATCAAAATGATCCCTCACCTTCGGAATGAGAGGGGATGCACATCCAATGGTCAAAATTTCAGGGGATGCGAATTTCCTTCAAAAAGGGCCACCAAAAATTTTCTATAGCTAGATTTCAAGAAATTACCTCGCTGGAGGCTATCACCTGTGCTTCCAATGGAGGATGTAGCTTCTTCTAGTAGAGATGAAGCCCTGTTGAAGGAATCTGACCCTAGTTTGAAGTAGTTTACTCGGTTGACCAAGCTCCCCTTCAAAGGTGATTGGCCTTGATCAAAGTGATGCTCTCTGTGGCTTGGAGACTTGGGAGATGATTCGATTGAGCTTGATGAGGTCCAAGGATGATGTATGCAAGGTTAATTTGGTTATTATTAAGAATTGGATGAGTTGGATTTGGAGTTCACCTCCCTTATTTTGGCTTTGAGCAAAACTAAAAATGGGAAATGGGGGAGCTCAGGAATGGCTTGGAAAAGCTTGGGGAGGCTTCGAGTCAACATCTCTAGCTCTGAGGAAATGATTTATTCTTGTTTGAGTGGGAATGAGGGGAGAATATCTCCCCTTACTTGGATCAGATGGTGAGGGGCTGTTTTGCTATTTTTTATCAATGGCTTAGATTGGAGGCATGGTTTGAGCTGCAAAACACCCCACATGGATCATTTGGGTAGTGGAGTTAAAGAGAGTGGATGCCCATGTGCTTGGTGAGTATTTTTGGAGTTCCAAGTGTTTAAATGCCATTGGAGAGGTTAGTTTGGCCTTTCCTTAGGTCATGGCCAACCCAAGCTCATTGGGTCATGTTCACCACCTTTCTTGGTGCCCATGTGGACCAATAGGAGGATGCTAAGTGGCCTTAAGAAAAAAATGGCCAAATTCCAGGTGAATTTGGTCATAGGATACCCTTTGATCTTAGGGAAAAATGGGCATTTGGCTATGAGTTTGATTTGGGCAGATTTGAAATTATTCAAAAATGGGTTGGGCCAAATTTTAAGTGATTTGGAGTTCATTTGGTTTGAATTGGTTCAATTTGACCCATTTAGGTCAAGTTGAGTCAATTTGGGTTAGGTTGACCAATTGGTCAAATTGGGTCAAACCATTAGTTAGGTCAAGTTCAAATGATCATTTGGAGCCTATGGGTATCATTGGTTTGGTTCAGTTCGGTATAGATTTAGTTTTGGTTCATTTAGGTTCATTTACGTCAAATGGGTCAAGTTGACCCATTTGACCCATTTGTCCCAATTGGGTTAGGTCATGGGATTTAGGCTTGGTTGATCATTTGGAATGTATTGCAAGCTTTAGTTTGATTTCAAGTTGATTTGACCTTTTAGGTAAAGTTGGGTTCATGGTCAATTGGGCTAGGTTGTGTCTAATTAGTCAATTGAAGCTTGGTCAAGTTCAACAAGTGAGTGATTTGGAATGAACTTGAGCCATTGGTTGCAATCAATTTGGCATAGATCAAATTTGACCCATTTTGACTTTTTAGGTCAATTTGGGTCAACTTAGGTCAAGTGGCCAATTAGGCTTGGTTTAGCTCAATTGATGACTTGGTCATGTTCAATCATTTATTTTGAATTGGTTTAGATCAATGGTTTCAATCAATTTGGCATATGGTGGATTTTGGCTAGTTTGGGTTTCATTTGGGCTAAGTGTTGACTTGGTCAAAGGCTAAGTTTGACTTTATTTGATGATTGTAGTTTATATTTATATTTGGGCATGTGATTAAAAGAGGGATTGTTTGAAGAGAAAATCCAAGGGTTTAGATTGATTTGAGAATGATTTGGCTAAATCCAAGAATTTGGCTTAAAGGATATAAATTGGGTTTATACTTGAGTTTTGAATTTATATTGATTTTATTTTGGCCATTTGAATTTATATTTCATTTATATTTGTAAATATAAATGAGAATATAATTGATCCATGAGAGAATCATGTGAATTAGGAGTGAATTGATAGTGAATTTGGCTAAGGTAGGTCAAAAAGTTTGGAAAAGGGTTTTTGATTTGGTTTTGATTTATATTCATTTGATTTGGATGATTTGGATACCAATTTCATTTATAATTATGAATATAAATGATGGAATAAGTGATTTATAAAGAAATCACTTGGTTTTGGGTTGATTTAAAGAGTTTGGCTAAGCTTATAGATGTGATTCATAAGGCTTAGGAAGGTTTTGGATATTTGGAATTTGATCACGGGTTTCAATCATTTAACTTGGAATTGATTTATGATTTGGATTTTGGAATTTGGAATTTGAATTTGAGGTTTGGTTTGAAAGAAGGAAGCAAGGATTGGGTTCAAGCTATAGGATAGGCAAGTCCACCTAAATCCCTAAGGCATAAATTATTCCTATGGCTAACTCTTCTAAGTCTCTAGGGTTAGGTTAAGTGTTCACTTAATCACTAGAAGTGTCTTAAAACTAAGGAACTCTTAGTGTCTAGAGGAGTCCTATGTCTAAGATCGAGAAGTTGAGAGCTCACTCCAAAAGTGAGGTCAACAAAGGGCCTAATAGGTGTGGTGTGACTGACAAGGCACACTGCATGTAATGGTGTTGATTGAGATGATCAACAACATTCAACCAATCACAAGCACTAACAGAAATGATCTACGCTTAAACCTAAGGCATAAAAAGAATCAAGATCTTAGTGCAATGTGACTCTACTTATGTCAAAAACATAAGAGAGCGAAGGAGGAATCCACTAGGGATTGAGTATGTGAGCCTTCCACTAGGGGAAAAGACTTAAGTTATCCACTAGGGATAAGAGGTTGTGAAATCTGCTAGGGGATTAGAATTTGGAATTGATTGGGATATTGAAAAGATTTGCATCTCACTGGGGAGAAGCTGATTGATTTGATTGTTTAATTTGACTCCACTAGGGAGGTTGGAAAGATTTTGTTGCAAATTTTAAATTTTGAATTTTGAGATAGACCCTTATCAGTTTGTGATGAACCATAAGTAGAGGCCATGTCAGCCTTGGCCTACTTCAGATTTATCAATCCAAAGGGGTAGTCTACCAGCCACACAATAAGACTATCCAACCAGAGGGGTTATCTTTCGGTGTGCAGTGACTGCACTAGGAAGAAAGTGTAGTAGACTTATATCTTCTAAAGTAGGGATTAGTCACTGGAGTGATCTGTGGATCGAACCCAACCTTGGGCTTACTAGTGAGTGAATGTCTCTCAGGACTTAAATTAGCTCAAATATAGTCAAAATTAATTTCATTTTTAATTTTATTTGATGGATCTTGTTGGTTTGCGATGGACTGCACTGAGTAGGGGCTAGGTCACCTTGGTCTGCCTCATATTTATCGATCTAAAGAGAGTAGTTTCCTGGCCGAAGGGGAGAACTATCCAACCAAAGGGGTACCTTTCGATTTGCAGTGGCCAATTCAGGGAAGAAAGCATAAGGACTCACATCTTCCAAAGAAAGACCACTGGGGACATTAGTAAGGTAACATGTCAACTTGACATAGGGTTACCCATCGGTTAGCGTTAGTCATGCTAGAAATAATGCGTAGTAGACTTACATCTTTCAAAGTGAAATGACTGCCAGGGTAACCTATTTATGGTAAAATAGATTAAAACCGACCTAAGGGTCACTACTAAGAGAGTGTTGACCAGGGGAGTAGTTAGGAAATTCCTATAGGGAGTTTTGCTGACACTGCCCTAAAGATAGGATGCCTGCTTGGGAAAGGGTCCACTAGGGGCTTGAATTCTTAATCCACAAGCAAATAAATTTATTTATTTGTTTGTCGTGGAACCTATTGGTTTGCGAAGGATCATACTGAGAAGTAGCATATATCAGCTTAGACTATCTCAAATTTACTGGTCCAAGGAAAATATGTGCATCCACTGAACAAATTCTTCAACAACAGGGGTGGCTACTAGGAAAGGGGGATTGTCCAAGTTAAGAGTTGCTCGGGTAGTGTCTAAATGGGGTCGCAAAGGATGTAATCCAAGTAGAGTGCCCACAAAGGAGGGGCCACTAAGGGCTTTATTTTGATCCCTGAAGAAGATAATTTTTATAGTTATTCGGTGGCCAACTCAAGGAGAAAGCACGGGGACTCACATCTGTCAAGAGTATTGTATCCATCGGGTGAGTCGCTGTAAGCATAATGAACATCAACCAACCTAAGGTGCCATTAATTTGTGACAATCAGCCTAGGAAGTAAGCATCGGGGACTCGCATCCTCTTATAGAGGAACTGATTGTCGAGATAGTCTGGCATCGGCTCGACAGGTACTGTCTGACCTAGGGTGACTACTAAGTGATTGCCACTAGGGGGGCTTATATCAACTCAAAAGTAGTCCAGAGGAAAGGAGCTGCTGGGGGACTAATCCTAAATCTCAAATATACTCTACCTAATTAGTGCATGATGGCTAGTTCAAAAAGAAAGCATAGAGGCTTACATTCTCTTAAACAAAGTCAACATGAGGTAGCTTACTGGCTGCGCAGTGAGGCCTACCAAACTAACAAGGCGCTCGTCAGTTTGCAATGGTCAAGTCAAGAAGAAAGTGCAGGGTTCACATCTTCCAAACAAATGATCACTAGGGTGACACACTAGTGATGTAGTATGTCAGCCCGACCTAGAGCAGCTAATGAGTGAGTACCACAAGGGGCTTGCTCCCACATAAAAATAGCTCGAGATAAAAGATATGTGTTTGTGCTTGTGTTTGTGATTAAGGAGAACAAGATGCCACTTGGGTTCTCTTGCACCTATCCTAAAATATGCTTAAGAATTGATGAAATGGTGCCATGAATGGTAGTTGTGATCCCACCAAGAACGGGTGATGCTTGGGTTCTCTTACACCTAACTTAGCCTTACTAGTAAAAATAGGATGCCTTTTGGGTTGTCTTACACCTACTCTAGTAGCACCGAGGAATCATTTTTAATTTGTCTTTATGTTAAAGAAGGACAGATGCCGCTTGGGTTCTCTGACACCTATCCTAAAACACACTTATGAGTTGATGAAATGGTGCCATGAATGGCAGTTGTGATCCCACCAAGAAATGATGTCGCTTGGGTTCTCTTACACTTAACTTAGTCCTGCTAGTTGAAATAGGATACCTCTTGGGTTCTCTTACACCTACTCTAGTAGCACTGGGGAATCATTTTTAATTTGTGTTTGTGTTAAAGAAGGACAGGATGCTGCTTGGGTTTTTTACACCTATCCTAAAACATGCTTAATAGTTGATGAAATGGTGCCACGAATGGTAGTTGTGATCCCACCAAGAAAGGATGCCGCTTGGGTTCTCTTACACCTAACTTAATCGTGTTAGTAAAAATAGGATGCTTCTTGGGTTCTCTTACACCCACTCTAGTAGCACTGGGGAATCATTTTTAATTTTTGTTCGTGTTGTAAAAGAAGGATAGGATGCCTCTTAGGTTCTCTTACACCTATCCTAAACACGTCATGACAGATGTGCAAACAAGCAAATAATGGTTCGAATGAAGAAAATATTTTGATGAATTAGAATAGAATTTTGAGGATAATTATTTTCAAATATGATTTTATGGGTAGTATTTCTTCAAATAGAGCCCATTGATTGGAAGCATCATGTGTTCCCCTTTATAATTAATAAGTTGGTAAGATCCTCCTTGGTAGGCATTCTCTATGACAAAAGGGCATTCCCAAGTGGGTTCAAATTTTCCTCCCATCTTTTGACGAGAAAAAATTAGTCTCCTTAGGACTAAAACAAGCTCTCCTACTTGAAAAGCTCAAGGGTGAACCAGCTTGTTGTGAGCTTGGATCATTTTGGCTTTGTACAACTCGAGGTTCTCGCATGCCCGTAGGCATCTCTCCTCCAAACCTTCGAGCTTTTCTAACCATAACTTGGCATTCTGCTCTGTAGTAATTTTACTACCGATCACTATCCTTAGTGATAGGAGATGAACTTCTAAGGGTAGAACGGCTTTGAACCAATACCTAATGAGAATGGGGTAGATTGAGTAGGAGTTTTATATGTCATGCTAGTATGCCCACAAGGCTTTGACTCGCTGCTCATGTCACTATCACTTGTTGTCGAGTGACTTCTTTAGTATATGGATGAGAGTCTTGTTGAATGCTTTCGTTAAGCCATTTTCCCTGGGATAACAGATAGTGGAGTATCTCCAATATATACCATGTCTCCTAGCAAAGCTATTGATATTAGTGCTCTTAAATGCAGTACCATTATTGGATATAATTTATCGAGGCACCCCGAACCTATATACAATATAGTTCCTAAAAATTGAAGCACATGTTGAGTTTTGACCTTTGTAAGTGGGATTGCCTCTGCCAACTTAGAAATGTAGTCGATGGCAGCTAGGATGAATCGATGACCCTTAGAAGAAGGATGATCAATCAGATCAACTATGTTAGTACCCCAACACTCGAATGGCCATGAGGCCATTGTAGTGTGTAGACTATGTTTGGTGCAAAACTACACCATGTACTTGACATTGGTGGCATCTCCTAGCTACATCCATGCAGTCTGTAATCATCGAAGGTTAATAGTATCCTAGTCTCTTGATCTTGGCTTTCATCTTTGGATTAGACTGATATGCTTTGTATAGAACTGAATGTACCTTCATCATGATCTTACAGGCTTTGTGTTTCTCAAAATAGTGTAACCACATTTGATCAAAAGACTATCGATACAAGGTGCCATCCATGAGAGCATAGGAGAGAGCTGCTTTATCTAATGGGCTAGTGACTTCTCTTGAGGTAGTTTACCTCTAGTCAAATTATCTATGAATGATTACCTCCAATCCAGCTCCTCGACTTTATTGGCAATGGAAACCTCCCCTATAAGAGAGTTTCTCAATGAGTTCAACATCAATAAGGGATAGGACTTGTCCATTTTGGACCCTTATTGGAATGGACTCATCTTCTAGAAATGCCAACTCCTTAGCAAGTTTGGCCAAAGAATCTGCTACTGTGTTCTCTCCTCGAGGAATCTTGTAGATGGTGACCTCAAGGATTTGAGCCAACAGCTTCATGGTGTACTCATGGTAGTGATGAAGCTTAGGTTTTAGAACTTTATAGAACCCAGCAATTTGGTTGATAACTAGTTGAGAATTCCCGTTGATGTTGATGCTTTTGAAACACACTGTAATAGCTAACTAGACTGGAAATTAGAGCCTCATATTCAATTTCATTGTTAGTGCATGGATTGGAGAGATAGTATGAGAATCTCATCATATAACGGTTGGCGTTAAAAGGATGATTCCTACCCCTGCTTTTCCTGGAAGAGTAGATCGTAGTTCTTCTCCTTTTTGAAAGAAAGTCACACCATAAAAATGCATCTCCTAGTAGTGAATGCTAGTGTCCCCTAAGTTCATGATCATCAGAGGTCATCACTGGGTATCAGAAGTGGGTGTCTCTAAGAAATCCGCTAGTGCCTGTCCTTTCATCATACAGAGGGGTACGAATGTGATGTCAAACTGTGAGAGAATCATGGACAAACATGCCAACTATTCGGATAACATTAGTCGTATCATGAGATAATGCAGTAGATAGATTCTTGAAATCAAGTTTACCTTATGAGAGAGAATGTATGTATCACCAACTTGATGATGAATTAGTTCATTGAAGATCCGAGTCATGGCCTGCTGGTATGTAGCACCAGCATTTTTAAGGTCAAAAGGCATGACCTTATAATAATAGATTCTAATCGGGGTTTGAAAAGTAGTGTTTCTTTCATCCTCGGGGGCCATCTCAATTTGGTTATAGCCAGATGACCCATCCATAAAGGACAAAATTGCATGAGATGAGGCGATGTCCACCATTAACTCTGGTATAGGAAATGAAAATTCATCCTTAGGGCACACCTTATTTAAGTCTCTGAAATTGATGTATATGTGAATTAGGCCATTCTTTTTTTAACCGACATGACACTGGCTAACCAGGTAGGGTATTTTTCTTCTCTGATGAAACTAGCATCGATCAATTTCTTAACTTCAGAAATGCTCAGTTGTTTGATTTCTAATTGCATGCATCTAGGAGCTTCCTTGATATGGCTAGCATTAGGGTCTATTGCTAGTTTATGGATAGCTATGTCAGGAGATAATCCGAGCATCTCTTCATAGCTCCATGCAAAGCAGTCCTTAAACTCAATCAATAGCCTAACTAAGTCATTGGTTTCTTCATCATTCAATAAAGAGTTTATGTAAGTGGGGCGTGGATCTTCTTCTATCATAAGATTAATTTCTTTGAGCTTTTCAATGGCTGAATAGATTTCTTCTTCAAATTCTAGAGGTGCATCTTTGATTTGAAGATCATCAGGATCATTTGAAGTTTCTAAACACACCTCCTCATATGAGTTTGTGTGGTTTGAGAAGATCCATTAGGCTTTAGATGATTGGTGACAACTAAGCAGTAATCATCATCGTTAACTGGACCCACTGTACCGAATCCTAGTCTTAGTCTTGATTATGCATCCCTGCCTTTGTTGTCCCACAGCTTCTTAAAATACTTTGACCTATGCCTGGACCATGTGTAAGGAATCAAACCTTTCTTTGCATGATTATGAACACAAGGTGAGTACCAATCAAAAGGTAATTCATTAAATCTTTATATGAATCATCCTCAAGTTTTACATCTACTTCTAGACTTGAGGATGATGATCCCAACAGGAATCTCTTCTGCTTGACATCCATGGAAGATTTAGGGACTTCCTTAACTACCAAACCCTTAACTTTTTGAGAAGAAAGTGGGGTTAGAGCTAAGGTTCCTAACTGCTGCCCAATGATTTTACATAATCCTGATTTGAATACATTTATGCTTTACTTGTAGGCCTTATCTTGGTCACTGCTTGGCTCGAGCATCACCTCCAATAAGACCCACTAAGAGGGGTTGGCTGGTATACTAATCACATGAGACTCTTCTTCCGAGCTAGATTCTAAGTCTATGTGAATAGCAAGGGTACTCCTGTGAACTGGAACATGGCCCCTATCAGCTGGCCGCCAACCAGGGGGTCTTCCATCTCTGGAACTATCTCTGCATCTACCTCTACCTCTACCTGGTGGAGGTTGAGCCATCCGACCCATATGTCTATATGGTGGAACGAACTACAAGTGGAATGTAACTTGCGGCTCTACCTCTTCCTCGGTGACCCTTTCTCGCTCCCTTGTACTTTTTTTCTTCTTTTCTTTTTCTTTTTTCTTTTCCTTTTTATTTTTCTTTTGTATTTGAACTTTGACCAAGTTCACGAGAATATGTGTTTTGATTTTGAGGAAGATTATAGGTCACATCCTCATATATCTCGACCTCTCTAATTGAGAATAGTTTTTCATCTCCTTTGACACAGTATTCGATTCCATGTTTTTGAAACTTGATGCACTGATGAAGCAAGGATGTAACCATCTTGTTCTAGTGTATCCAAGTTCTACCAAACAAAGTAGTAAATAATGTATTTTAATTAATTATATAGAACTTGGCTTCAGTCTCTAGTCACCTATTTCCAAAGGTAACCATATGGAGCCTAAAGCCCTCACGCTTTATTCATTGAATCCTCTCATCATCCATCTCCTGAGTGAGATATCGATCTTCAGGCAGTAAGGGTTTTAGGCTCATAATATTTACTGATGCACTTGGATCAACCAACACCCTAGAAAATCTAAACTTTCTTATATCCACTATGATGTAGAGGAGATGGATGTGCTCCATGTCTCCCAGAAGAAGGTCTTGATCTGAATGTGACTCCTTAGGCTTCTTTTGAATAATTTGCCTCCTCTCCAATATTGGTCAATTGAGCTAAACATATTTCTGGATCAAGAAGGGCCTTGATCAATGACTCCCTCATCTCTTTGGATAAGACAAGAGCATCATATATGCTTAGTTTAGCTGGCAACTTTCTTAGGTGAGCGAGGACATTATAATTAACTTTGGGCTAATCCTCCACAAGCATATCCATGGGTGGAGCATCCTATGGAAGGGATTCTTGATCACTATAACCAATGACTTGTTTTTCCTTTTCTTGAGGTGCTACCCTAGGAGGTAGAACCTTGCCACTACGAAGGTTAACTTCAGTGATCTCTTGTGGCAGGTTAGTGGAAGATTCTACCTACTCATCGGGCATACCTACAGCTTCTCTTATAGGACCCTCAAAATTAGATGATTCCAAGTCTATCTCAAGGGGTGAACCTGTATTATTCAAAGAAAGAAAATATGTCTCTAAATTAGAAAGTGGATGATCAGAATTATTATTACGTATTGCTCTTGAAGAGGTTTCTAGAGGGTAGAATCCATAATAACCCATCAAAGTGTGGTAATTCAAATTAGCTTTATTCCTTGATTTCTTATATTTAAAAGGAGTTACATAGTAGAAATCTAGTAAAATAAGTTGGGTGAGGGATTTGATGCCCTCATCTATTAATATAAGATGCCTACTAGAAGAAGAGTAGAAATGTCTGAGTAGAATGTGGAATGGAGGCTAGGCTCGGTCGGTGATTGCACTACTTGGCTATCATGGGCAAGTATGGGCTACTGCTGAGCTCCCACTATCCCTAAGTTATCTTTGGTAACTTGCGAACCTTCGTTGATGTTGGAGGTTCGAGCTACCTTAAGTACCTGTAAAGAAAATTTCTTGATTTTAGAAATTATCTTTTTAGAGGTTGGGATAAAGAGATATGCCAACCTTCTTTTATTTTGAGAGGATCACATGTATCCCCAAGGATTACCCTAACAGAACTGGATGGTTGTTCTACCAGATATTCCTTAGGGATAACTATAACGCTTGACTTGTAGCTATGCTTAAGCCAGTCCTCACATGTAAAGCAATCCTCCAAATTATGGCCTAGCATGCGGTGGTAGGGGCAAAAGTTAGGATCTCCTACCCACTTCCTCTAGCTTTCTAGGCTTGGGTAGCTAAAACTCAAGTTTCTTTAAGAGGTTCTTAAAGATTTTTCTGTCTACCTCCTTCTTAAATGAATAAAGTTTGTTTAATTTAAAGAGTAGGTGGATGATACACAGGCGGTATGTATCTGCTATAGAGTATGGTGCAAGAGGCTGAAGTTATGGAGGCTGCGATGATGGCTAATAAGATGGCGGAGGTGATGGTAAAGAAGGTAGAAGCGAAAGCTATGGAGCTCGAGGTCTCTCATACTAATCTCTAGCTAGTTTTTTCCCCTTATCCAATGCTGCTACTTCCCCTAACTTCTTTTCATAGGCTTTCTATGGCTTTGACTTTAATGATTGATCTTGAAAAGGCAACTATTTGACCTCTCCTTGTAGGCTAGCCGCCTTGTTGATTAGCTTCTCAAATGTCTTAATGGTGAAACTTTTAAGCATGAAGGCGATTAGGCCATGAATATTCTTTAATAGAATTTCAATAGCATGTTGTTTGACAAGTGTGGTTCACATTTTATACTTAAATTATTCCATCTAAGAATCTAATCAATGAGGGACTCACCAGGGTTTTGTTGAGCTACAACAAGATTGCCCACAGTTACCCTTTGTTGAGCTCCAACAAATCTCTTAATAAAGAGTTGTTATAACTCAGCAAAAGTCTTCACTAAATCATTGGAGAGTTCAACGTACTAATCAAAAGATATGCCCACTAGGCTGCTGACGAAGAGACAGAACAATAATACATCGCTGCCACCAGCGTTGCAATAACTGGCCCTGAAGTGTGCTATATGTTAGAAAGGGTTTCCGCTGCCATCAAAACTTTTGAAAGAAGGTGGCATAAAACCCTTAGGATATTGGATAACATCAATTCCTCTGGGTAGGGTCTACCCTTTGAAACTGATGGACCACTTCGAGTTTGCGCTACTGCTTCTTTCACTTGTTGTTCTACTATGAGTTTGATATCTTTTTCTTGTATGGAGGTATTGTCCACTACCTTCCTATACAAGCGATTATTGCCCTCTCTACTGGAGGTGAACTCTTGGGTTGATCCAATACATGCAATAACTCAGGCTGACTAGTCTCCATAATGGTTGGATGTACTGTTGGGGATTGATTATGAAATGCTAGAAATACTGTTAACAAATCTTCAAGTCACTTCCCCATCATATCAATTTGCTCATCTTTCTGCATGAGTTGTAGAAGGAGGTGTTGGGTCGAATGGGTGTCACCGCAACATCACTTTGATCTTGATCTGAAGGAGGAACCTCTGTCATATATGCACCTCTGCTAAGTCCTCCAACAAATCATCTTCATTGGGGTCGATGCTAACCTTCTCCTCTTTGAGGTCAGACCAATTATACCCTAGGATTTCTTTCTTTTTAGTAAAATACTGTGCTAAGCTATCATCCAAGGAGTTGTATAACTTTGCAGGCACAAATGCATGCGGCTTACTGATGGTGGAATCATGCTCATGAATGGAGATAAACCTGACCTCCCCTACTACTAGAGTGCTAACCCTATGAGGGCCTCACTAAGACGTGCTCATGACCTCTATGGGTGGAGTCTTTGCTGAATCTATCAACATGGGGATAATAGAACTATCCCTTTCTCCTTCTACCACTGATATATCCATGATCGGTTTAGATGATGGTGGTGATGGTATGACTACGATGTTGTGAGGTCGCCACTCCCTCTTCACTATAACTGAAGTTGGAGGTCGATAAGGAGAGCTTGCTCTCACCTCAAGTCGGTGGGGTAGATGAAGTGGGATCCCTTTGCCATAACCGAATCACCAGTGGGGCTTTCTTCTCCCCCCATGCTGCTCTCATGGCTTCGGGTGAACTGTAGAAGATGAAACCTGAACTGGCGATAGCAGACATGGAGTGGAGCGGTGTGGTGGAGACAACACCGACTGCCTCTATGTGGGAGATCTCCTCCCATGATGGGTGATATCAGTCAACAAAATACTATCAGTATGACCAACACAGGTAGCGACGTCGATCAGGGAAATCTACGAGGATGGAGGCTTGTTGACCTCATTTTTAGAATGAGCTCTCAACACCACCATCTTAGACATAGGACTCCTCTTAGATTTTAAGGGTTCCTTAGTCTTAAGACACATCTAGTGTTTAGGTGGACACTCTCCCCTAGCCCTAGATGACTTAGAAGAGTTAGCCATAGGAATAGGCCATGCCTTAGGGGTGTTAGGAAAATTTCCTACCCTTTAGCTTAAGCCATTCCTCACTTTCCTTCTTTCAAGTCAAACTCCAAATCAACTCTACTTGATTTTCTCAAACTCAATTCAATCAATTGAATTCCATAATTGAATTCCATGATTGAGATCCATGATTGAAAGCCATGATCAAAATCCATCAAAAATTCCTAAGTTCAAATTTTCTAAGTCCTTAACCCTTTCTTAAGGACTTAGCCAAAATCATAATTCAAACCTATTCAAATCTTTGAGATTTTTCATGATCCATTTATATTTATATTTCTAAATGAAATATAAATTCAAACCCATCAAATCAAATTCAAAATTCCAAATCAATTCATGAAAATTTTTCTAAATTCTTTTAATTTTCCATTAAATGACTTAGCCAAAATCAACTCCAAATCTTGATCAAATCAATTCAAAACCTTGGGATTTTCTCAAAACTTATTTATATCCTCATTTATATTCTCATATATAAATGAAATATAAATATAAATCAATTAAATCCAACTCAAAAATTAAATTCTAAATTTTAAAAGCTTGAAATTCCCTTAAATCCCTCAATATTTCATTAATAGATTTACCCTAAACATTGATCAAACCAATTCAAACTCAAGGGATTTTCTCAAACTATATTTTTATTCTCATTTATATTCTCATATATAAATGAAATATAAATATAAATCAATCAAATCCAATTCAAAATTAAATTTCAAATCAAAAATGCCATTAAATCCTTTAAATTTCCTTTAATGGATTTAACCCTAAATCATGATTAAACTCTTTCAAATTCTTGAAATTTTCTCATGGTCAATTTATATTCACATATATAAATGAAATATAAATTCAAACAATCAAAACCCACTCCAAAAATCAAACTCAAATCCATTCAAAATCAAATATAAGCCTTTCAAGTTAAAATCTTGAACTTAGCCAAAATCATTTGAAATCAAGGAAACTCTTGATTTTCTCTAATGATTCAATCAATCTACAATCATAAGTCCATATATAAATCCAAATCTCAATCCTTCAATCAAAACCTTAATCAAAAATCAAACCCAAGACCCCTTCATATTCTTCTTTTGAATATGAAATTTTCAAATGGATCAAAATCCATTTGACTTCAAACCACTTGTAAATGGATTTATATTTCAATCATAAGTCCATATACAAGATCAATCAACTTCAAATCAAGCTTTGACCCACTTAGGGTCACTTGACCCAAAATGACCTAAAGTACCCTTATGAGCCAACTTTTGATCCTAACCAAATTGGACTGAACCAAACTTAGATTTGCCTCTCATCATGATCAACAATCATCATGGGATGATCAATCAATCAAATTGAGTCAAACCAAGTCAAACCTAAGGGTTGACCAAGTCAACACTTAACCTAAAATGAAACGTTACATGACCAAAATTCACTATATGCCAAATTGATTGAAACCTTTGATCTAAGTTCACTCATGACCTATGTTTGAACTTGACCAAGCCAACATTTGAGCCTAACTTAGCCCAATTGGCCCACTTGACCCAAGTTGACCCATTCTGACCTAAACGATCAAAATGTGTTAAAACTTGATCTAAGCTAAATTGACAGAAACCAATGGGTCAAGTCCATCCCAAATCACTTGTAGAACTTGACCAAAGCCTCAATTGGCCAACTAGACCCAACTTAGCCCAGTTGAACTTGACCCAATATGACCTAAAGGGGTCATGTTGAGCCAAAATTCAAATGGGTCAACTTGCCCATTTGACCTAAATGGGTCATATGAGCCAAAACCAAATCTAATCCAAATTGAACCAAACAAAGGCACCAAAACATTTCAAATGGTCATATGAACTTGACCCAACCCTTGGTTTGACCTAATTTGACCTATTGGTCAACTTGACCCAAGTTGACCCATTTTGACCTAAATGGGTCAACATGAGCCAAACCCTATCAAATGGATTCCAAATCTATTGAAACTTGACCCAACCTATTTTCACAACATACCAAACATACTCAAATTGAAAAATAGCAAAATGACAATTATACCCCTTGCCATAGAATAAAATTTGGCCTAGCCCATGGGTATTTTGGTCATGCACTCATTTCAATCACTTGAGGCTCTCCTATTATCTCAAGGGGACCTAGTAATGAGTGGTGTACCCAATCCAATGGTTTTGGGTCAACCTATTTGGCCCATAGACTAAACCCGACCACCCATGGCCAAATTGAAAACTCAAACTCCCCCCAAAGCTCAATTGGATGCACATGGGAGATAGCTTTCCACTCCTATGGCCAAACCGACCATGTGCACACCTCTTACCACTCAAATAACCCATCCTATGGCGTCAATTGGATCAAAATGGCAAGCTTATGATCGATCTTCGATTGCCATAGGGGGAAATATACTCCCCCTAATCCACTGAAATTCTAACTCACACTTGATCGATTGGAACCTAGGAAGCTTTAGAAACCTTCACAGAGCTTTCCCAAGAAGTCTAGAGAAGATTGAGATTCTCATTCTTCATTTTTTTCATAGTGCAAAACATGGGAGATCCATTGAAGAGCAAACTTCTTCTACACTCAACCTCATCCAAATTCCTCCTACACTCATCATCAGAGGATCAATTCAAGCCTGCCCAAGCTTCCAATTGAGTTTCCACAATAAGGAAAAACTCAATTCGATCAAAGCCACAAGGGAGATCAACAGGAGTTGGTCCACACATTAATTTACTCAACCTCAAGATCTAGAAACTTCAACAGGGCTTCATCTCCACTAAACAAAGCTACCTCATTGATCCTGAGCACTGATGATCACGCTAGGGAGGTTAGTGAATTTTTGACCCCTTAGGCTAAGAGGTGTTGGTCCTTTGTAAAAGAGATTATTATTTCATGTAAAATCCACCGTTGGATTGGCTGCTTTGGTCTTTTAGATGGTGTGCGTTGAGTCTTGAATGAATCCATGAAGGATCGGGCTCAGATCTTCCTTTAGATTGTGAACGGTTCACATTAATCCTCAGGGAAGAACTTAGCCCATCTCAGCTATCCATCTGCGCACTTTTAGATGAATGGCTGAGATTATTTCCAATATTTTAAAAACTAATACTCATTTAAAATCTGTGTATCCGCCCGTCAGATCTTGATGTGATAAAGCAAATACCACCACCGTTCCCAATGTGATAACTTAAATAGATTGACCGATGCGTGTAAAACATGTCCACCATGCATCATACCATGAGCGGGTATTAACCTAGTGTTAGTTAGGGATTATTCTTAATTTCTAATTAATTTAGAAACCTTCAAAAAATCAGAACTCCTTGAAGAAAAATTAGAAAAATATAAGGAAAAATGTGATGAATAGATAATTCCATCTAAAATATTTTAAAAATATTTTCAATGTATTTTAATTTCTCTTTTCTGAATTTGAGACTCTTTGGGAATATTAATTATTTATTATTCCCTAATTAAGTCACCAATTAATCTCCAACTTCTAGGGTTCATTTTAGGGGATGACCTCTATCTCCCCTAATTTTCTTGAGATTTTTTGAGATCTTGATTAGGGAAATTTCTAGCTCATTCCCTAATTACCCCCTTCATGTAATTAAGGGTAATTAAAGTGTAATTATTGGATTTTCCCTATGATTAAGTTTGATTAAAGATAGATCCAATGAGTAGGGGTTTTATGGAATATTTTTTGGGGTATTTCCCCTAAGCTATTCTCTAAACCCCCCTTTTCTTTCCTTAATCCCTTTTTAATTAAGGGTTAATTCATTAATTACCCCTTTAAAAAATTTTCAAAATTCTAAAATCTCTAGAACTTAATTAATCTACTTTGTGTACATGCTTAGGTGTTTAACAGCCTAAGTCTAATTAAGAAAATTAAAACCCCTTTCATAAGTGTGAAAGGGTGTTTTAAAAAGTACTTAAGCTAAACCCCTTAGCTTAATTAACTTTTAATTATGAGCCAAATTGCATTAGGCCATTCATTACTAGGTGCATTGCAAATTTACATACCTTATGGGTTTTATGTAATCTCATTGGCTCATAATTACTTAGTTAGATTTTCTAAGGTGGTGTAAGTAAGGGTTAATTAATCCACCTAATGCATACCCTAACATAATCAATGTTTACAATTGATTTAATTATCTAAAACTTAAGCTAAAATACAAAACATATGTGGGAGTGGGTTAGGAGTAGCAAATTCATCTCACATTTTCAAAATTAAATCAAACTTCAAACAAACAAAAATTATTTTGAAATTCACTTTGATTTATTCTAAGTTTCCTTATTCTTTAAGAATGTCTTTAGGAATTAAGTAAAGTGAGTTTGTTTACATGATTACATTGCTTTAGATCTTTCCCAACATGTTAAATCATGTTCCATGTGATTTATGTATCCATGATTCCATGTTTTCAAAGTTTTAAAATGCAATTGTTTACTTTATGTCAAATGTGTATGTGTTGGCTAACATAAAATATGAGTGGCTATTATCACTACTAAATCCAAAGTATTTTCAAAATCTATAAATGAAACATCTAATCTGAAAGTGTGCTATTCACATATTAATTATTAGCTTGCATGTGATGAGTTATAAAGTCATGTTTAGTATAGCCTTTCTTTCTTTTCTTATGTTAGCATAATTTTGAATATGGGTTGGTAAGATGTAGGGTTCATTTGAAAAGAACCCAACACTTAATTAATTCCAAGCCCTATTCATCCTTATGCTCTAATTTAATGCTTGCATGAATAAATTGCATAAACAAAAATGAAACCATTAAGAAAACTTTTGCATATTCTTTCTCCATTTCATTTCTTTTATATGCATGTTAGTACTCTAGGAAAGTGGTATATTAGTATGGACAACCCTGAGATTATGTGGTTTTAAGTAGCCTAAGTAGGTATTGTACCTTACACCTCTGGTTAACAATAGTGTTGTACTCACTTATGCCTTTCTTACTTTCATGTATGTATGTGAAATTTTGGATAAGAAAATCCTTTTCTACTTAAGAAAAATTATGCATCTAAATCTTCTAAATTTTCTTAAATGGATTACTTAACATGCATCATAAAGTGTGTTAACTACTTTTATTTGCATCTATAGATATGCTTAGGGTCCATCCATATGCATGTTATATATGTTGGGAAAGAATTGAAGTAATGTGTGTTATGTGAATTTTTATTCATTTTTCTTAATCTTAAAATGCCTTTCATTTTTGAATAGGTTTGTTTAGGGTTTATCTAAACTTAGGATTAATTAAAAGATTTAATCAAAACATTCAACTAAATTAAATTAAAATTTGAACTTACCTTAGAAATTATTTAAGGATTAGGGAAGGAAAGAGAAGTTCTCTACTCTTTCCCTCTCTTCATAACTTTATAATTAATTGTAGGATTCACTCAAATCAAACTAAAACATGAAATAAAAATAACCAAAATAGTTTAAAAAACTTAAATGAAACCCTTCTCTAAGTTCAACACATCTTTCACATGTAGAAAATTCAAACCTAAAGTCCTAAGCTAAGCATGTCACACAAATCTTCAAAGCACACACATTAACCTAAGTCACCACCTCTAGCTTTAGGTTAGGTTGGTGCATGGTTTAATGTTATGTTTTATTTTGTGATGAATATTTTAGACTGGATGTTAGGGTGTATGCTCATAGAAAGAATGGTAGGATGTGCTTAGTCTAATTATTCTATTTTATAGGGGATTGTGCTAAAGGGGTGCTATCATAAATAAAAATATAAATGCTTCTTTCTTTAGGTGCTTATACCCATTAGAATAATCCATAGGCCAGGTGGACTTAGTCACCCATATGTGGGGTGATAAGTCCAATATACATGCTTGGGATTTGTGTGGTGTGATTTGACTAACCTTTATTTTGCAAGTATTAGTTAGATTTATGCTTTTCCTTTTCATGTAAAAATTTGTATATTTAGGATTTTGGAATGATTTGTTATGGGGATTAGGATGAGCATTGGTCATAAGATCTCATCTTGTGTACCACGTGAAGCCTTGGAGCATCTACCATCCAACCATCCAAAGGAAGATCCAAAGAATAAAAGAAGAAAAAAGAAGAAGGAAGAAAGAAGAAAGAAGGAAGAAGAATAAAGCTTGAAGACCCCCATAACAATGAATTCCTTTGCTTAAATTGTAATTCAATTCATTTGTAATATGGGTTGTATAACGGTAGAGCTTAGCTACCCACATTTGATATTTTTTGGTTTGTAAGGTGGTGCCCGACCACAAACGACCATTTATTCTTTTTGCACTAGTTTTCTAAATTGGTTGATGTTTGTTTAACTTGTGCATTAAGTGGCATACTTTTTCTAGTTTCTTCCTTGCTTTATGTATGTCCTGGATGTGGATTAGGCTCTTTAGAAAAAAATAAATCTTTTACCCAACTTAACAATTCAAATTCAAATTAAGCAACTCTTAACCTCACCTAAAGCTTAGGATTAAAATCAAGATAAAAAAATTAGCAACCCCTTAGCTGGATGAGTTCTTTTCTTTATAATATCATGCACAACAATATCTTATTTCACTCTTGATTGGAGGGCTTCCATCTTTGTCAGAGAACCCGGCTTGACCTTTGAGGGTCGTGGTGGAAACTCACCTCCTAAACTTCTCTGATTTTGGCCAACAATCTACTTTCTCATGCATTAGTCATAAAAATCCTATTAGCCTGAGTTAAAATGATTTTCCAAAAATAAAATAAAAGGAAATTTGAAATTCATTAGATTTAGGTCATTTGAAGCATGTCCTTTTACATGATCTAGTCTCTTTTGGGAGTGAGTTTAAGGACTTAGTCTCTTTCTAAATAAAAATAGCCTAGCTATCTTGCATAAGCATAAAGACTTGCCTACATATATTTATAATCGTAAGAGGAGTTAGTTGGAGACCACCCCTAGGAGGTTACAAGTCCAAGCTACAGGATGGTTTGTCCTCTCTTATGGAGGTAAACCAATTACCCATTTTTGCCTTAGATTTAGGTTGTGCTTCCTCAAGCTCCCTAGATTTAGGTTCGAGGTTGCTTCTCCCTTTTGGGCCATAATATAATTTCTCACCTCTTAGGCATTTCCTTAATCTTGTGTTAAGGAATCTTAAGTCCTAAAATTCTAATGAAAAATGCAACTCAAACAAACTAAATCAATTTCTAAAATGTAAAGCCTAATTTTAAGATAGTTTGAGATGCTCGCTAGGTTTCCTAGCATCGTGAGCATCTCCTACTAATTCCCATTTTGGCAGTGATAATAACTCCCTCTTTTAATCAATCCCATTTGATCTTCAAAATACAAACCAATCAATTGATAGTCCTTCCTATTGAAATCTTCAGAGACAACGATCGTTTATCTTAATCGAGAGTTTTCTTAAATCATCCTGTCCTTTAGGATGTAATTAACTATGGGGGCTTGCCCCTGTAGTGAACTTAACAATCTCGATTTAAAATAAACCTTGTTTTACTTTTTTTAAAGGTAGGGAAGAATCTACATGCATATCTTCCATCCAGGAGTCCTTATTGAGGTGATTGGTTCCATTAAAGGGTAGTGACTTATGTCTTTCTAGATGGTGCACTATACCTTTATGACATATCTGATCACCTGAATAAGTAGATCTGCAGATCTGTGTGGCAGCTTATCTAAGATGAATTTTTGTAAGGGTTCCTCTTTCTTTTCTTCCCACAGATTTGAAAGGAGACTCCCTTATAAGAATTTTTCACCACAGATTTTTCTGGCGACTCTGCTAGGGATGGTTCCTCTCTCCATCTTTGGTAAATGATCATTATCTTTGAGTATCGATATTGGATTTGTGCTTTGGTATGAATATAAGACAATCCTTCTTTCCGTTGGAACTTAGCTCATTTCATTCTTGAGTTAAGTTGGCCAACATCTTATAGGTTTTAGGACTGCATTCCCTATTGGTCTTAAAACCCCGTTGGATTTCTCCTTATCATCTTCATGATAAAGATGGGTTCATCCTAAAAATAATAAATCTTCCAAAAAGAAATTTGCTTTTCAAAAGCACATTTTTCAAAAAATGCACTTAATAAAATATTTTCCACAAAAATTTTCACCCTCATTTAACAATTCATATAATTATTACATGTAGGGATTTTCAAAACAATGGTAATAATATTTTCCAAAAGCACAAATGAACATCTTCTTTCAATTCACTTTGATGAATATTTCATTTTCAAAATAAAATGAACAATCATGTTTTCCAAAATCACAATCATAATCATAAAACTCTTTCAAAAGCACATATGGATCTTTCTATTTCAATATATTCACACATATTGAATGGAAAGTTCATTTGTAAAAAAAATTAAAATTTTCAAATGCACGTGTGAATATCTTCATTCAATATACTTAAATTTATTAAATGAAGATTTCATTCCCAACTAAAAATAAAATATCATTTAGGAAATCCTACATAAACATATCCCATATATATTTTAAGTTGGGATTCTTTTCTTTCGAAAAGCAACAATCATACACAAAATAAAAATATCATATTTCAAAATAAAATGGATCTACATTCTACATGCTTAAATTTGTTGAATGGATATCTTCTTTTTAAAACATCAAAAATCAAACAATCATATTTTTAAAGCATTTCAAAAATCATTTGGTTCTTCATTTAACATACCCAAATTTGTTAAGTAGAGTTTCCAAATTCAAAAATTTTCAAAACACATTTTGAATTTCATTTAGCATAATGAAATTTGTTAAGTGAAGTTTCCAAATCAAAACATCAAAATCAACAATCCCATTTGGAACCTCCCTTAACATACCCAAATGTGTTAAGTGAAGTCTCCAAATAACAAAATCCAATAAAATTTTTCAAACATACATTTGGAATTTCATTTAGCATAATCAAATTTGCTAAGTGAAGTTTCCAAATCCAAAATCAAAATCAATAATCACATTTGGAACCTCACTTAACATACCCAAATTTGTTTAGAGAAGTCTCCAAACTCAAAATCAAAATTTTGTAAAAACACATTTGGAACTTCATTTAACATACCTAAATTTGTTAAGTAAAGTTTTCAAATCAAAAATTTCCAAAAAGTTTCAAAACATATTTTGGAACTTCATTTAGCATACTCAAATTTTTCAAGTGAAGTTTCCAAATCAAAAACAAAATTTCTCACACATCTTTGGAACTTCTTCCCTTAGCATACCAAATTTGCTAAGGAGAAGTTTTCATTTTTCAAAACCAAATGAAATCAAAATTTTAAACACACCTTTCATAATTTCATTTTGCATACTCAAATTTGCTAAATGAAATGTCCATTCCATAAAAACCAAGTGGGACTTCATCTTTAGCATACCAAATTTGCTAAAGTTGAATCTCCACTTTCAAAATTTTCCAAACAAAATGAAGCAACTTAGGACCCCCTTAGGATACCAAATTTGCTAAAGGATCCTACCCTTTTCAAAATCAAAATTTTCCAAACAAATGAAAACACTTAGGATTTTCATAGCTGACCTAAATTTGCTAAGAATCTTATCAATTAAAATCAAACGAAAATACACTTGGATTCTTCACTATGCATATCTAAATTTGCTAAGTAAGAATTCCAAAATTTTCCAAAATCAAAACAAAAAAAAAATTTCAAAAAAGTAACAAACACTTTCACTTTACTTAGTATACCTAAATTTTCTAAGCCAATGAAAATTCCAGAAACTTTCAAACAACATAAAATCATTTGACCCTTACTTTAACATACCCAAATTTGTTAAAGGAAAGGGTCATCCAAATCACAAAAATTAAAATTCAATGAACCTATGGAAGCATCCTATCAAAATCTTGAATCCATATTTCAACATACTTAAATTTGTTGAAGTTTAGATTCATACTCAAATTCCTCTTTCAATCAATCTCTTCAAATTATTTGAACCCCACTTAACACTTCCAAGTTGTTGGATGTGGGTTCAAATTTTCAAAATTCAAAAATTCCAAATCTATGGAGATAGAAAACAAATGCGAGTGCATTTCTCATTATAGATTTCTTTCGGTCAGTGCCATTTTCATTTTGAGTTTTAGTTTCAGTCAGTGCAATGGCAAGATCACATAAATTTTTCTTTACCTTCCCTCCCGGCATGGACCTTGCCTTAGATCAGGCTGACTTCCTATATTGGATCATACCCATTTGATCCACTTTGGCCATGGATTTGAGAGGGCCAAGGTTACTTGTGAGGGCATTCCCCCCTCACAATCAGTGAAGGAAGAGGTGGGAAGCGGTCATCAGGTATACTTCCCGATTGAGATCTCTCACTAAGAGAAAAGCTATGGCAATACCACAACCTTCAGTAGTTTAAGTACCGACAATTTCAGTTCCACTGGCAGTTCATCCTCGAGTTGCACATATTGCTCTGGTGCGAGCTAGCACCCTATCATCTGTACCCTCCAAGGGTAAGGCTCCCCTAGTTTCAGGGATTTCCTCCCATACATTTGAGTATGGGTCTAGCTCACACTTCTCTTATCCTACCTACACTTAGCACCAAAATAAGAACCATATGGTCAAACGGTTCCATACCAGGATAGCCAGAGAGCTTGAGAGGCAGCCATGACATGGATGAGTCTCATATGATCACTTCACCAGTTACACCGGTTTCATCCTCTCTCAGGATCAGATAGAGAGGATGCCAGGAGGATTCGATCATCACCTCCTCCAATGGTGCATCACAGCCTGACAGTTTCTAGGGTAGGAGGTCTCTGCGACCTTTCTCTATGCCAAGTAGGTGGAGCCTGATGCTGAGTCACGGTACTCAATTTGATTTATGATCTGTATCCCCATGTGTGGGAAGTAGATCCATGGGAGGGATGAGGCCCATACATCATACATTACCAGTAGGAACAGGAGGTTCAGTCGTCGATACTTTTTGCTTTGACTTTCCAGATCGGCTACCGCTCCATCATAGTATTCTTCTCACGGACAAGCCACCGGGGCGCTCTATGCAGAGAGTTGGTGGTGTCTCCACCCACCTACCCTCCCTCGCCAGTGTAGGTTCTAGCATCACCCATTCCAGCCAAGGCCATAAAGGCCGCATCCGAGAAGAAATGTACCTCACTGGTGATCCGGCTATAGCCAAGGGATCCCACTCCTACACCACCCATTATGGTAGGGTCGAGTTCTCCTGCTTGACCTTCTGCCCTAATTGTGGTGTGGAAGGAGTGGCGACCCCAGAGCATCATTGTCATTCCTTCACCAACTCCACCCATTCAGCCGGATGTGGAGATGGTGACTACTATCATGGATATTCAGATGATAGTTCAGTGGCAGCAGTAGTAGAGGATCATCTCAGGATTGTTACCCCTATTACAGCCAGCATCAGTCAGGATTACCATTCTTCTAGCGAGTACAATCCGCACATAATTGACTCCCCAACTTCAGGTGAGGTCTGGTACCTCTCAGTGCATGATAGCGATCACCGGTGTACTACTTGTAAGAGTTAGATCGATCCTTAGATGAGATAGTTGCACTATTTTATGGAAAAAATCTTAGAATGCATGGTCTAATGAAGAAAGAGTCAGCTTCGATCCCAATGAAGATGACTTGATGGGGGATTCAGCTAGCGTATGCATGGTTGAAACCAGAGGTTCCCCTCTTGGGAGCAACAAGCTATGGAAGGAGATGAGGTTGATCAAGGAAACACTACAGAATTAACCCATCACCTTTGACATTAGTTAAGGAAGAAAGAAGAACAGATTGATAGGATGGCACAGTAGTTTCAAGACTTGTTGGAAGTAGTGTTAGTGCTTTAGAAGAAAGCCCTTCTAGTTCATCCTAGTAGTGATGTCGGTCTGAACTAGTGCATGTCTTAAGACTCTATCCCGTTGAGCAAGGTAGCACTAGTATAGGAAGGTAGTGGAAGTACCTCCATACATGAAAAGATCTAAAATCCATGGTTGAGCAGCAGGTGAAGGAAGCTTTGGCTCAAGCCCAGGGAGGATCATCGGTTCCAAAGGGTAGACCCTACCCAAAGGAATTCGATGTCATCCAGTATCCCAAGAGTTTCGTGCCTCCTTCCTTCAAGAGGTTTGATGGCGGTGTGAACCCAAGGCAGCATATAGCTCACTTCAGATCCAGTTGTTCCAATGTAGGTGGAAGCGACACTTTACTCATTAGACTCCTTGTCAGTAGCCTAGCGGGTATCACTTTTGATTGGTATCTTGAGCTGCCCAACGGTTCAGTTAAGAAATTTTATGAGTTAGAGAAACTCTTCATCAAGAGATTTGCTAGAGTTTAGTAAAGGGTTACTATAGGCAATCTCATTGTAGCCCAATAATACTCTGGTAAGTCACTTATTGATTATATTCTCTGATGGTAACTTGAGTATGAAGTGTGAACCACAGCTATCTAAATAGCATGCCATTGAGATTCTCTTAAAGAATATCCATGGCACGGTCACCTTCATGCTTAAGGGCTTCACCATAAAGACATTTGAGAAGCTAATCAACAAGGCGACTAGTCTACAAGGAGAGGCCAAACAATTGCCTTTTTTGATCGTTGCAGTAGAAATCCAAAAGGTTTATGAAGAAACACGGAAGCGATTGACAAGGAAGCGACCTAGAGATCAGTCCAGAGACCATGACCTTAGCAGCCTCCACCTCCTTTGCCACCACCGAGGCAGCCATACCGGCCTCCACCTCAGCCTCCATGACCAGCACAGCCACCACCTCAGTCATACCACCAACAGCAGTGGCATGCATATCCGCCACCATGTAGCTATGGTCCACCTACTCTATTAGATAAGTTAAACAAACCTTATTCTTTTAAGAGGGGAGGTAATCAGGAAAATCTTTAAGAATCTCTTAAAGAAACCTGATTTTAGCTACCGAGCCTAGGAGACTAGAGGAAGTAGGCAAAGTCATGATCCAAACTATCTTACCATGTTTTGGAGGATTGCTTTACATTCAAGGATTGGCTTGAACATTTCAAGGTGTGTATCATTATCCCAAAGGAATACCTTATGGAACAACCTTCCAGTTCCATTAGGGTAATCCTTGGGGATACTAGATCCTACCAAAACCAAAAGAAGGTTGGGACATCTTTTGTCTAAAACCTCTAAGAAAATAATTAAGAATCAACAAACCTCCAACACCAAGGAAGGTTTGCAAGTTGCGTGCCAACTCTAGGAAAGTGGGAGCTCAGCGACATAAGCGGGATAGCCCCTTAGCCACCGACCATGTCCAGACTCCAGCCTTCAATTGTAGCCTCCACACCGGTGACTTCTACCATTTCAATTAGTTCTTCTATTTCTTCAGCTAGTAAAACTCTTGATCAACAGATAAGGGCATCAAATTCTTTACTCCACTCACTCTACTTGACTTCTACTTTGTACCTCCAAATACTTCCAAGAAATTGAAGAATAAAGCTGATTTGAATTACATATGTGTCTTTTCTGATGAGTTATCTTCTTCTATTCCTAATGATAACTCTTCAAGTATAATTAACTATAACAATTTTGATCTTCCTCTTTCAAATTTAGAGTTGGATTTTTTAACTCTGAATATTATGAGTTCACCTCTTGAGATAGACTTCGAATCATCTGATTCTGAGAGTCCCATTGGAGAAGCTATAGGTGAGCCTGGAGTGCAAGTAGAACTTTCCACCACGCCTTACCTCTAGAGATTACAAGTCAACCTCCATAGTGGCAAGGTTCTACCTCCTAGGGCAGCGCCTCTAAATAGAGAGAAACAAGTCATTGGTACTGAAGATCGAGAAGCCCTTTTACAAGATTCTCCACCCTTGGATATGCTTGTGGAAGATCATCCAAAGGTGGACTACAACGTCCATTCTCATCTAAGAAAGTTGCCATCTAAGCTAAGCATATACAATGCCCTTAGCTTATCTAAAGAAATGAGGGAATCACTAATCAAGGCTCTCCTTGATCCAAAAATATGCTTAGCTCAGCTGACCGCTCTTGGGGAACTTGGAGCACAACCGTCCCTTATACATTACAGCTGATATGGATTTAATGTGGTTCTCAAGGATTTAGTGCATCAAGAACAATATTAATCTAAAGACCCTTGCCTATTTGAAGATCGACATCTCTACGAGCGAGAGATGGATGATGTCAGAGGATTCAATGATCAAGAGTGGGCTTTAGGTTCCATAGTGTTACCTTGGAGATCGACTGAAGATTGAAGCCAAGTTCTACATCATTGAAATACTTCATTCACCGCTTGCTTGGCCTTGGATACATCGAATAAGATCATTCCATCCTCCCTTCATATGTGCATCAAGTTCAAAAGATGGAATTGAATCGTGTCAGGATGAAAAGCCATTTTCGGAGAGGTTGAGATTTATGAGGATGCTACTATCTTCCTTAAAACACCCTTTCTCATGAACTTGGACAAAATTCAAATGCAAAGCAAAAGAAAAAGAAAATGAAATAAAAGAGAAAAAAAGAAATGAAAAGAAAAAGAAAAGTCCAAGTGAACAAGAAAGGGAATAAGAAGAAGTGGATCCATATCACATTCCACCCACGCTCATTCCATCATATGGACATGTGGTAGATGGCTCAACCTCCACCGGTAGAGGAGAGGCGTAAAGAAGCAATTCCAGGGGAGACCCCTAGGGCCTTCACCAATAGGTCATGTTCCGTTCATAAGAGTACCCCTACTATTCACATAGACTTGGAATCTAGCTGAGGATGAGTCTAATGTGATTAGTATACCAACCAACCCCTCGCTTCCATTGAGGTGACTTTGATCCTGAGATGAAGACTAGCCTCCAAGCAAAGCAGCAAAGTATTCAATCTGTTTATGTGAAACTATTGGCAAAGTTGGGAACCTTAGCTCTACCTCACTTACATCTCTAAAGTTGAAGGTTTAGTAGTTAAGGAAGTCCCTAAGTCTTCCAAAGGACACAAAGCAAAAGAGGTTCTTTGTTCATCATCCTCAAGTCCATAGCTAGATGTAGGACTTGAGGAAGATACTTTTAAAGATTAATGGAATTATTTTTTGACTTTTACTCACCTTGTGTTCAAAATCTTGTGCATAAAGATTTAATTCCTTACACTTGGTCCAAGCACAGGTCAGAATATTTTGAAAATTTATGGGACAATACATGTAAGGAAGCACAATCAAGAGCAGGACTAGGATTCGGCACAGTGGGTCCAGTCGATGATGAAGATTATTGCCTAATTGTTACCAATCATTTGGAATCTGATAGTTCTTCTCACACATCCCCAACTCTTATGAGAATGTGTGTTTAGAAACTTTAGATGATCCAGATGATCTCCAAGTCAAAGACACCAAATTTGAAGAGGAGATTCATTCAATAATCGACAAGCTAAAAGAAATCAACCTCGACGTAAGAAAATCCTCCGACATACATCGTTCATTGAATGAAGAAGAAACCAATGACTTAGTTAGCTATTGATTGAGTTTAAAGATCGCTACATGGAGTTATGAAGAAATGCCTGATTATCTCCTATGTAGTCCACAAGCTAGCAATAGATTTTAACGTTACCCCTATTAAGCAAGCTCCTAGATGCATGCATTGAAAACAACAATGTCATTTCTAAAAGTCAAGAAATCGATGTTGGTTTCATCGTGGAAGAAAAATATCCTACCGTTAGCTAGTGTCATCCTAAGAAGAAGAATGACCAAATTCATTTGTGTCAATTTTAGGACTTAAATAAGGCATGTCCTAAGGATGAGTTTCCTCTTCCTATACTAGAATTAATGGTGGACATTCATCTCATGCGTCTTTCATGAATGGATGGGTCATCTATAACCAAATCAATATGTCTCCTAAAGATGAAAGAAACACCACTTTTTGAACCCCGATCAGAATCTTCTATTATAGGGTCATGCCTTTCGGCCTTAAAATCGGTGCTACATACCACCATGACAGATCTTCAATGAACTCATCCATCATCGTTGAGTGCTTGATGATCTAGTAGTCAAGAGCTAGAAAAGGAAGACACCTCTTTGACTTGAGAGTAGTTTTGAATGGTTAAGATAATATAACCTCAAAATGAATCCCTAAGTGTGCATGAGTCACTTCAGGAAATTCCTTGGGTTTGTTGTTCAACAGGGGAATAATAGAAATAGATCCTACAAAGATCAAAGCTATCTTAGAAATGCCACCTCCTAAGAGTTTAACTCAACTCAGATCCTTTCAAGGATGGTTGGCATATCTAAGATGCTTTATCTCAAATTTATTAGGGCGATGCAAGCCCTTCTCAACATTTGTCAAAAGAAATGCCAAGTTCAAGTGGGATGACAAGTGCCAGACACATTCACAGACATCAAAGAATACTTGGTGAAGCCGCTTCTATCCGCGTGCTAATCCTTTACTAATCGCATTGGATGACTCTCGATGCTCGTTGGCCCAAGCCAATGATGAGGGAAGGAAAGTGCTCTACTACCTCGCCATTCTGATCCTCTAAAGAAAACTATCCACCTATTGAGAAACATTGCCTTGCTTTGATCTTTGCATCTCAGAAGCTATGACGCTATATGCTTTCTCATAAGGTGAACTTGATCTCAAGAATCAATCTGCTGCAGTACCTCATGACATGACCAACACTTTTCAGACATTTGGCTCATTGGTTCATGATACTGTCATAATTTGATATCACATTTATACCCCTCCATGTGTAAAAGACTAGCATTTCTTAGCACACCCACTTCCCGCCGATTCTCCGCTTAGTGATGATCTCCGATGAACAAATCATGAACTTAGGGAGGCCAAAAACCGATGGGAGATGTATTTTGATGGTGCGCTTCTTTCTTAAAGGTGAAGCACCATCTATTCTCCCAAGAAAGGGGTAGAATAGTTCTTCTAACTAAAACGCGATGTGATGAGATTCTCATACTATCTTTCCAACCTCGCACCAAGAACAAAGCTAAATATGAGGCTTTGATTGTCGATCTGGTGTTAGCCATCACTATCAATGTTAAGAGCATCAACATCTTTGGGGATTCTCAGTTGGTGATCAAACAGATTGTCGAGTCCTACTAAGTCCTCAAACCCAAACTTCTTCATTACTATGAGTATACCATGAAGCTATTGGCCCAGATTCCCTAAGTTACCATCTACAAGGTTCCCTGAGCAGAGAACACAATAGCAGATGCCTTGGAGAAACTTGCCAAAAGAGTTAGCATGTCTGAAAGATGAGTTCATTTCAATAAGAGTCCAAAATAGACAAGTCTTATCTCTTATTGATTCGGAACTCATCAAGAGACTTTCCCTTGAAGGGGAGGTTATCATTGCCAAAATGGACAAGGAGCGATTGGAGGCAACCATTCATAGATTACTTGAACACGAAAACTACCTCAAGAGAAATTCACAGCCCATCGTGAAACAGAGCTCTTCTTATGCTCTTGTGATGGCACCCACCGATCCTTTGACCAAATGGTTACATTATTTAGACAAAACATGAAGCCCATGGCATTATCGAGGTCATGTGGAGTATCATCGTCCAAGATGAAGAAAAAGATCAAAAGACTTGGATACTACTGGCCTTCTATGATCATACATGTGGATGTAGCTAGAGATGCCATCTCAATGTCGTGAATGGTGTGGTCCTCCACCAACCACCCAACATTCTACACCCTACTTTGCTTCATGGCCATTTGAGTGTTGGGGTACCACAGGTCCGATCGATCCTCCTTCTTCCAAGGGCATCGATTCATCTTAGCGCACCGACTTTTCCAAGTGGGTAAGCCATCCCACTGAGAGGTCATAGCCATGTGCTTCGCTTTTTTAGATATATATATAGGTTTGGGTGCCTCAATGAATTATATCCGATAATGGTATCGCATTCAAAAGCACAAGATCAACAACTTTGCTAAGACACGGTATAGATTGGAGATACTCCACCATCTACTACCTAGAGCAAATGGCTTAGCGTAAGCATTCAACAAAACTCTCATCCATAATCAAGAAGACTCGATGACAACAAATGACATTGGAATGAAGCTGGTTGAAGCTTGTGGGCCTACCACACCACATACCAAACTCAACTCCCCATTTTCCTTGTATGGTCTCCAAGTCGCTTCTTCCTTTAGAAGTTCAACTTTCATCACTAAGGATAGCATTGGGTAACAAGATCACTACAGAGTAGAATGTAAAGTTATGGTTAGAAGAGCTCAAAGGTTTGGAGGAAAGTCACCCTACTGCGTAACCTCGAGTTGTACAAGGCCAAAATGATTCAATCTCACAATAGCTGGTCCGCCCTAGGTCTTTTTGAGTAGTAGAACTTGTGTTAGTCCTAAGGAGACTAATTGTTGCCCATCGATAGATGGGAGGCAAGTTTAAACCCACTTAGGAAGGCCTCTATGTCAAAGAGAATGCCTACCAAAGAGGATCTTATCAGCTTATTGATTGTAAAGGGGAACACCTGATGCTTCCAATTAATGGGCTCTATCTTAAGAAATATTATCCATGAATTAAAACTTGTTTAAAAATAATTCATTAATAAAAACAACACAATTTGATTCCATTCATCAAATCTTCTCTTCTTGTTTGTCTCTTGTGAATCCATGACATGTTTTAGGGTAGGTGTAAGAGTCCCCAGTGGCATCCTATCCTCTTTCACAACACAAACACAATCTTTGCTAGAATAGGTGTATAAGTGAACCTGAGAGGCATCCTATTTTGATTAGCATAACAAAGTTAGTTGTGAGAAAACCCAAGTAGCATCCTTTCTTAGTGGGAATTCTTGTTGCCATCCATGACATCATTTCACAATTCCTCGGAGTATTTTAAGGTAAGTGTAAGAGTCCCCCAAAGGCATCTTATTCCTTTTGTCTCAAGCTATTTTTTATGTGGGAGCAAGCCCCTTGTGGCACTCACTCATTAACAGCTCTAGGTTGGGTCTACATGCTACCTCGCTAGTATGTTACCCCAATGGTCATTTATTGGAAGATGTGAGTTCCCATACTTTCTTCCTAATTTGGTCATTGCAAACTGAAGAGCACCTTGTTAGTATGGTAGGCTTCGCTGCCCAGCCAGTAAGCTACCTCATGATTGACTTTGCTTAAGAAGATGTGAGTCCCCGTGCTTTCTTCTTGAACTAGCCATCATGTTCTAACTAGGTTGAGTATATTTGAGTTTTAAGATAAGTCCCCTAGAAGCTCCTTTTCTTGAGTACTTCGTTCGGTTACGTATTGCTAATTCACTTTCGGTAGTCACCTAGGTCGGATAACACTTTTTGAAGGCAGTATCCCAATTAGTTCACTATAGGAGGATGTGAGTCCCCAAGCTTTCTTCTAGGTGATTGTTGCAAAGGCCAGTTAGGTTGGTTGATGTTCTATCTTTGGCGACTCACGAGTACACCTCTTGGTAGATATGAGTTCTCGTGCTTTCTCCTTGAGTTGGACAATGAATACCTATTGAATATATATGACTAGCCATGTCATCTTCTCCAGGGTATTGGATTAAGCCCTTATCGGCCCCATCCCCTGTGGGCACTCTATTTGGATCAAGTCCTTTGTGACCCCATTTAGACACTACTCGGGTTACTTTTGGATTGGACAGTTCCCCTTTCCTAGTAGCCACTCCTGTGGTTGGAAACTTATTCAGCGGATGCACAAATTTTCCCTTAGTTCAGTAAATCTAAGATAGGTCTAGGCTGATATAAGCTCCTTCTCAGTTTGATCCCTCACAAACTAACAGGGTCCACGATAAAATAAACTAAAATAAATAAACAAATTATTTTTTCTTGTGAATCAGGATTCAAGCCCCCAAAGGGCCCCTTCTCCCAAGTAGGCATCCTATCTTTAGGGCAATTGAGAACTCCCTATAATTGCGACTACTTGAGTTGAGATAAATCCAGAGTACTCACTCCGTAGTCATCCTTAACTCAGGTTCAATCTATTTTTTCACAAGTAGGTTACCCTAGCAATCATTCTGCTTTGAAAGATATAAGACTATGACGCATTCTTTCTATCATGATTGTCACAAATCGACTAGTAGCCCTAGGTCGGGTTCATTTTGTTACCCAAAGCAACCAATCACCCCAATGATCTTTTCTAGTGGAACATGTGAGTCTCGAGCTTTCTTCCCTTCAATTGATCATTGCAAACTGAAAGGTACTCTTTTGGACTTATAGTTCTCCCATCGGTTGAGAAGCTACTCCCTTTGTTTCAGTAAATCTAAGATAGATCTAGGCTTCTACAAGCTTCTACTCATATGATCCATCACAAACTAACGGAACAGATAAAAATAAATTAATAATGAAATTAATCTTGACTATCTTTGAGCTGATCTAAGGCCCCCAATGGCATTCACTCAATAGTCGATAGTGGGTTCCATTTGTTATCTGCATCACCCGGTGATTTCCTTCTCTAGAAGATGTGAGTCCATGCTTTCTTCTTAAGACTTGACCATTGTACCAAAGGCATTTCACTTTGGTTGGATAGTCCTACCTTATGGTTGGTAGACTACTCCCTTTGAATTGGTGAATCTGAGTTAGGTCTAGGATTCTGTGGCCCCTACTCACTGCAGTTCATCAAAAATCTATGGGATCCATCATAATCAAAACTAAAATTAATTTCAATCTAGACTATCTTTGAGTTGATCTAAGTCCCCCAATGACATTCAATCAATAGTCAGCCCTAGGTTGGGTTCAATCTATTATCTTGCCGACAGATTACCCTAGCAATTAATCTACTTTGAAAGATGTAACTCTACTATGTTTTTTTTCTAGTACAATTACTGCATACCGAAAGACATCCCTTTGGTTGGCTAGTCCTACTACTTGTTTAGTAGACTACCCCTTTGGATTGGAAAATTTGAGTTAGGTCTTGGCCTCCATGGCTCCTATTCAGTACAACCCATTGCAAACCAACAACGTTCATCTAAAAATTCAAACCTAATAAAATTTGAAACAAATTCAACCCTCTCCCCACTAGAATCTCTCCTTAGTGAGATTCAAATCAAATCAAACCTTTCATCCCCTTGATGACTTGAACTGCTTCCCTAGTGGAAGGTTCACTCCATCCTTAGTAGATTTCTTCCCTCTCTCTTATGTCTTGGACATAAGTAGAGCTACATTGCACTATGCTCTAGATTCCTTCTTTTCCTTGGGTCAGGGATAGATAGTTTCTACTAGTGCTTGTAATCTTTTGATGTTGTTGATCATTTCGGTCAACACCAATATGTGCGGTTTTCCTAGTCAGTCACACCAAACCTATTGGGAACCCTTTGTTGACCTCATTTTTAGAATGAGCTCTCAACACCTCCATCTTAGACATAAGACTCCTCTTAGAATTTAAGGGTTCCTTAGACTTAAGACACATCTAGTGCTTAGGGGGACACTCTCCCCTAGCCCTAGAAGACTTAGAAGAGTTAGCCATAGGATTAGGTCATTCCTTATGGGTGTTAGAAAATTTCCTACCCTTTAGCTTAAACCATTCCTCACTTTCCTTCTTTCAAGTCAAACTCCAAATCAATTCTATTTGATCTTCTCCAAACTCAATCAATTTCATGATTCAATTCCATGATTGAAATCTATGATTGAAAACCCATATTTAAAATCCATCAAAAATTCCTAAATTCAAATTTTCTAAGTCCTTAACCCTTTCTTAAGGACTTAGCCAAAATTATGATTCAAACCTATTCAAATCTTTGAGATTTTCTCATGATCCATTTATATTCTCATTTATATTCACATTTATAAATGGAATATAAATTTAAACCATCAAATCAAATTCAAAATTCCAAATCAATTCATGAAAATTTTCCTTTAATTTTCCATTAAAGGACTTAGCCAAAATCAACTAAATCTTGATCAAAATTAATTCAAAACCTTGGGATTTTCTCAAAACTTATTTATATCCTCATTTATATTCTCATATATGAAATATAAATATAAATCAATCAAATCAATCAAATTAAATTCCAAATTTAAAATCCTTGAAATTCCCTTAAATCCTTAATTTTCATTAATGGATTTACCTAAACTTTTATCAAACCACAAACTCATGGATTTTCTCAACTTATTTTTATTCTCATTTATATTCTCATATATAAATGAAATATAAATATAAATCAATCAAATCAATTCAAAAATTAAATTTCAAATTAAAATTCCATTAAATCCTTTAAATTCCTTTAATGGATTTAACCAAATCATGATTAAATTCTTTCAAATTCTTGAAATTTTCTCATGATCAATTTATATTCTCATTTATATTCACATATATAAATGAAATATAAATTCAAACAATCAAAACCACTCCAAAATCAAACTCAAATCATTCAAAATCAAATCAATCTAAGCCTTTCAAGTCAAAATCTTGAACTTAGCCAAAATCAATTTCAAATCAAGCCAAACTCTTGATTTTCTCTCATGTTCAATCAATCACAATCATGAGTCATATATAAATCAAACCTCAATCACAATCAAAACCAAATCAAAATCAAACCAACCTTCATATTCTTCCTTTGAATATGAAATTTTCAAATGGATCAAAATCCATTTGACTTCAAACCACTTGTAAATGGATTTATATTTTAATCATAAGTCCATATACAAGATCAATCAACTTCAAATCAAGCTTTGACCAAGCCATTTGACCCACTTAGGCTCACTTGACCCAAAGTGACCTAAAGTACCCTTATGAGCCAACTTTTGATCCTAACCAAATTGGATTGAACCAAACTCATATTTCCTCTTATCATGATCAACAATCATGGGATGATCAATCAATCAAATTGGGTCAAACCAAGTCAAACCTAAGGGTTGACCAAGTCAACACTTAACCTAAAATGAAACCAATAGCCAAAATCCACCATAGGCCAAATTGATTGAAACCATTGATCTAAGTTCACTCATGACCTATGTTTGAACTTGACCAAGCCAACATTTGAGCCTAACCTAGCCCAATTGGCCCCCTTGACCCAAGTTGACCCATTTTGACCTAAAGGGTCAAAATGTGTCAAAACTTGATCTAAGCCAAATTGATTGAAACCAATGGGTCAAGTCCATTCTAAATCAGTTGTGGAACTTGACCAAAGCCTCAATTGACCAACTAGACCCAACTAGCCCAATTGACCTTTGACCAACATGACTAAAGGGGTCATGTTGAGCCAATTGAACCTAACCAAATTGATTGGAAACAAAGATACCAATCCACTCCATATGACTAACCTAAACCTACCCTTGACCTAACCCAAATAGGTCAAATGGGTCAAATGGTCAACTTGACCCATTTGACCTAAATGAGTCATATGAGCCAAAACCAAAATAATCCAAATTGAACCAAACCAAAGGCACCAAAAATATTTCAAATGATCATATGAACTTGACCCAACCCTTGGTTTGACCCAATTTGACCTATTGGTCAACTTGACCAAGTTGACCCATTTTGACCTAAATGGGTCAACATGCCAAACTATCAAATGGATTCCAAATCCATGAAACTTGGCCAAACCAATTTTCTCAACATACCAAACATACTCAAATTGAAAAATAGCAAAATGACCATTATACCCCTAGGCCATAGAACAAATTTTGGCTAACCCATGGGTATTTTGGTCATGCACTCATCACAATCACTTGAGGCTTTCCTAAAACCTCAAGGGGACCTAGTGATGAGTGGTGCACCCAACCCAATGGGTTTGGGTCAACCCATTTAGCCCATGAACCAAACCTGACCACCCATGGCCAAATTGAAAATTCAAACTCCCCCCAAAGCTCAATTGGATGCACATGGGAGTTAGCCTTTCACTCCTCTAGCCAAATCGACCATGTGCACACCTTAAACCACCAAAACAACCCATCCTATGGTGATGATCAAAATAGCAGCGGCCATCCGATTGCCATAGGGAGATATACTCCCCTAATTCACTAAAATTTTTTTAACTCACTTGATCGATTGGAACTAGGAAGCTTTAGAAACCTTCAGAGCTTTCCCAAGGTCAAGAGAGGATTGAATTCCCATTCTTATTTTCACAAAATAGGGAGATCCATTGAAGAGCAAACTTCTTCCACACTCAATCTCATCCAAATTCCTCTACACTCATCATCAGGATCAATTCAAGCCTCAATTAGTTCCAGCAAGGAAGAACTCAATTCAATCAAAGCCAAGGGAGATCAGAGGAGTTGGTCCACCCATTCATCTACTCAACCTCAGAGCTAGGAACTTCAAGGGCTTCATCTCCACTAGGCAAGCTACCTCATCGATCGGCTGGTGATCACCTCCAATGAGGTTAGTGAATTTTTGACCACTTAGGCTAAGAGGTGTTGGTCCTTTGTGAAAGAAATTTCAATTTCATGTAATCGTTGGATTAGCAGCTTTTGTCCTTTAGATGGTGTGGGTTGAGTCTTGAATGAATCCATGAAGGATTGGGCTCGGATCTTCCCTTGGATTATGATGGTCCACATTAATCCTCAGTGAAGAACTTAATCATCACACTTTTAGATAGACGGCTGAGAATATTTCCCATGTTTTAGACATTAATCCTTGTTTTAAAATCGTGAGTGCATCCTCAGCAGTCGAATCTTTGATCAGACGACTAAGGATAAAAGTGTGTGTGCCATCGCCATTCCCCTAATGCGATAACTTAAGTGTCGTGAGAGGGTATTAACTTAGGGTTAGTTATGGATTATTCTTAATTTCTAATTAATTCAGAAACCTTCAAAAAAATCATAACTCCTTCAAGAAAAATCAAAAAAATATAAGGAAAAATGCTATGGATAGATAATTCCATCTAGAATATTTTAAAAATATTTTCAATGTATTTTGATTTCCCTTTTTCTCTGAATTTAGGTTTCTTTAGGAATGTTAATTATCTAATTATTCCTTAATTAAGTCACCAATTAATCTCAAACCTCTACCTCTCCTAATTTTCTTGAGATTTATTGAGATATTGATTAGGTAAATTGCTAGCTCATTCTCTAATTATGTCCTTCATGTAATTAAGGGTAATTAAATTATAATTAGTGGATTTTTCCTAAGATAAAGTTAGATTAAGGATAACTCTAGTAAATATGGGTTTTATGGAATAATTTTTGGGGTATTTCCCATAAGCTATTCCCTAAACCCCTTTTCTTTCTTTAATCCCTTTTTAATTAAGGGTAAATTCATTAATTACCCCTTTAAACAATTTTCAAAAATTCTAAAAATCTCCATAACTTAATTAATCTAATTTAGGAAGACCCTTAGTTGTTTAATAGCCTAAGTTAATCATGGAAATTAAACCCCTTTCATATGTGTAGGGTGTTTTAAAAGTACTTAAGCTAAACCCTTAGCTTAATTAACTTTAATTGTGAGCCAAATTGCATAGGCCTTTTCATTACTAGGTGCATTGCAAATTTAAATACCTTGTGGGTTTTATGTCATCTCATTGGCTCATAATTACTTAGTTAATTTTCTAAGGTGGTGTAGGTAAGGGTTAATTAAGCCTTAATGCATACCTAACCTAATCAATGTTTAAAATGGATTTAATTATCTAAAAATTAAACAAAATACAAAAAATATGAGAATGGGTTAGGAATAGCAAATCATCTCACTTTTCAAATTTAAATCAAACTTCAAACAAACAAAAATATTTTTGAAATTCACTTTGATTTATTCTAAGTTTCTTTATTCTTTAAGAATGTCTTTAGGAATTAAGTAAAGTGAGTTTGTTTGCATGATTACATTGCTTTAGATCTTTTCCAACGTGATAAATTGTGTGCCATGTGATTTATGCATCCATGATTCCATGTTTTCAATGTTTTAAAATGAAATTGTTTACTTTATGTCAAATGTTCATGTGTTGGCTAAAGTAAAATATGAGTGGCTATTATCACTACTAAATCTAAAGTATCTTCAAAATCTATAAATGAAACATCAAATCTAAAAGTGTGTTATTCACATATTAATTATTAGCTTGCATGTGATGAGTTATAAAGTCATGTTTAGTATAGCCTTTCTTTCTTTTCTTATGTTAGCATAATTTTGAATATGGGCTGGTAGGATGTAGGTTCATTTAAAAAGAGCCCAACACTTACTTAATTCCAAACCCTATTCATCCCTATGCTCTCATTTAAGAAGGATTGCCTATGCTTGCATGAATAAATTGCATAAACAAAAATGAAACTATTAAGCAAATTTTTGCATATTCTTTCTCCATTTCATTTCTTTTATATGAATGTTAGTACTTAAGAAAAGTGGTATATTAGTCTGAAAAACCCCGAGGTTGCAAGGATTTAAGTAGCCCTAAGTAGGTCTTGTACCTTACACCTCTGGTTAACAATGGCACTGTACTCACTTATACCTTTCTTACTTTCATTTATGTATGTGAAATTTTGGATAAGGAAAACCTTTTCTACTTAAGAAAGATCATGCATCTAAATCTTCAAAATTTTCTTAATTGGATTACTTAGCATGCATCATAAAGTGTGTTAAATACTCTCAATTTTCATGTATAGATATGCTTAGGCTCCATCCATATGCATGTTATATATGATGGGAAAGAATTGAAGTAATGTGTGTTATGTGAATTTTGATTCATTTATCTTAATCTTAAAATGCCTTTCTTTTTGAATAGGTTTGTTTAGGGTTTATCTAAACTTAGGATTAATTAAAAGATTTAATTAAAATATTCACCTAAATAAAATTAAAATGTGAACCTACCTTAGAAATTACTTAAGGATTTGGGAAGGAAAGAGAAGTTCTTTTCTCTTTCCCTCTCTTCATAACCTAGTAATTAATTGTAGGCTTCACTCAAATCAAACTCAAACATGAAATAAAAATAACCAAAACACTTAAACAACTTAAATGAAACCCTCCTCTAAGTTGAACATGTTCTTCACACTTAGAAAATTTAAACCTAAAGTCCTAAGCTAAGCATACCACACAAACCTTCAAAGCACACACATTAGCCTAAGTCACCACTTCTAGCTTTAGGTTAGGTTGGTGCATGGTTTGATGTTATGTTTTATTTTATGATGAATGTTTTAGACTGGATGTTAGGGTGTATGCTCATAGAATGAATGGTAGGACGTGCTTAGTCTAACTATTCTTTTTTTTTGAGGGGATTGTGCTAAAGGGGCGCTATCATAAATAAAAATATAAATGCTTCTTGCTTGTGTGCTTATACCCTAGCATAATCCATAGGCGGTGGACTTAGTCACCCATGTGTGGGGTGATAAGTCCAATATACATGCTTGGGATTTGTGAGGTATGATTTGACTAACCTTTGTTTTGTAGGTGTTAGTTAGATTTATGCTTTTCCATTTCCATGTAAAAATTTGTATATTTAGGATTTTGGAATGATTTGTTATGGGGATTAGGATAAGCATTGGTCATAAGATCCCATCTTGTGCACCATGTGAAGCCTTGGAGCATCTGCCATCCAACCATTCAAAGGAAAATCCAAAGAAAAGAAGAAGAAAGAAGAATAAGAAAGAAAGAAGAAGAAAGAAGAAAGAAGAATAAAGCTTGAAGACACCCATAACAATGAATTCCTTTGCTTAAATTGTAATTAATTCATTTGTAATCTAGGTTGTATAAGGGTAGAGCTCATTACATTTGATATTTTGGTTGTGTGGTGCCAATACAACCATTTATTCTTTTTGCACTAGTTTTATAAATTGGTTGATGTTTGTTTAACTTGTGCATTAAGTGGCATGCTTTTCCTAGTTTCTTCCTTGCTTTATGTATGGTTTGGATGTGGATTAGGCTCTTTAGAGAAAAATAAATCTTTTACCCAACTTAATAATTCAAATTAAAATTAAACAACTCATAATCTCACCTAATGCTTAGGATTAAAATCAAGATAAAAGAATTAGCACCCCCTTAGCTGGATGATTTATTTTCTTTATAATATCATGCACATGCATCTTATTTCACTCTTGATTGGAGGGCTTCCATCTTTGCCAGGGAACCCGACTTGACCTTTGAGGGCCATGGTGGAAACTCACTTCCTAAACTTTTCACTGATTTTGGCTAACAATCTACTTTCTTATGCATTAGTCATAAAAAGTCTATTAGCCTGAGTCAAAATGATTGTCCAAAAATAAAATAAAATAAAATATGAAATGCATTACATTTAGGTCATTTGAAGCATGTCCCTTTACATCATCTAGTCTCTTTAGAGAGTGAGTTTAAGGACTTAATCTCTTTTTAAATAAAAATAGCCTAGTTATCTTGTATAAGCATAAAGACTTTACATGTATTTAAAATCGTAGGAGGAGTTAGTTGGCGGCCACCCCCAGGCGGTTGTAAGTCCAAGCTGTTAGATGGTTTGTCCTCTCTTGTGGAGGCAAACCAATTACCCATTTTTACCTTAGATTTAGGTTATGCTTCAGCCCTCACTGAAGCTCCATAGATTTGGGTTCTGAGGTTGCTTCTCCTCCTTATGGGCCATAAGCATAATTCCTCACCTCTTAGGCATTTCCTTAATCTTGTGTTAAGGAATCTTAAGTCCCAAAATTTTATTGAAAAATGCAACTCAAACAAACTAAATCAATTTCTAAAATGTAAAACCCAATTTTAAGATAGTTTTAGAGGCTGCTAGGTTTCCAAGCATCATGAGCATCTCCTACTAATTCTCTTTTCAGCTTCAATAATAACTCCATCTTTTGATCAATCCAATTTGATCTTCAAACATAAACCAATCGATTGATAGTGCTTCTTACTGAAATCTTCAGGGACAATGATCGTTTACCTTAATTGAGAGTTTTCTAAGGATCTCCCTTTAGAATGTATAACTATGGGGTTTGCCTCTAGGGAACTTAACGAACTCGATTAAAATAAACCACTTTACTTTTCCATGTAAGTAGGGGAAGAATCTCTACATATCAGACCCATCCTTAGGAGTCCTTATTGAGGTGATTGGTTCCATTAAAGGGTAGTGATTTCTGTCTTTCGAGATGGTGCACTATACCTTGATGACGTATCTGATCACCTGAATAAGTACTTCTATAGATCTGTGTGGCATCTTATCTAAGATAAATTTTTGTAAGGATTCCTCTCTCTTTTCTTCCCACAGATTTGAAAGGTGACTCCCTTATAATTTTTTTCACCACACTGTATAGGCATATCTTAATCTCTCTATTAGTAATGTGAAATAATGCACGGGCCTCTCTAGCCCTCTCCCGATGGATCTAATAACCTAAACAGTGAGGAATAATCAATCGTAAATCAAACTGGGCACTGGACTCTAAGCATCCATAAGCCTTACCAACATGGTGTAAAATGTCACGAGGCCATATGACCTTATCTCGATATTTGACCTCGTTTTAGAATGAGTAACCCCTCCATATTAGACATAGGACTTCTCTTAGAATTTAAGAGCTCTTTAGTCTCAAGATACATCTAATGATTAGGAGGACACTCAACCTAGCCTTAGAGACTTAAAAGAGTTAGCCATAGGAATAGGTCATACCATAGGGGTGTTATGAAAATTTGCCTAGCCTATAGCTTGAACCACATTCATCACTTCCTTATTTCAAGTCAAACTCCAAATCAAATCAACATCAAGGCTTAAATAAATTATAACTTAATTGGTTTCCTCCAAACTCAAATCAACCCCAAATGATTGAAGCCCATGATTTAAAATCCAAAAATATTTCCTAAGTCCTTTGATTCCCTCTCATGGACTTAGCCTAAATCAAATCTAAATCTATTAAAATGCATAAAAATTTTTCACAATACATTTATATTATCATTCATATTCACATATATAAATGAGATATAAATTCAAATCAATCAAACTAAGCCCAAAAATCAAATCCAAATTATAAAAATCTTTCCTAACTCCTATGATTCCCTCTCATGAACTTATCCTAAATCAAGTTCAAATCATTTTAAATTCATAAAAGTTTCTCATAACTCATTTATATTCTCATTTATATTCACATATATAAATTAGATATAAATTTAAATCAATCAAACTAAGCCCAAAAATTAAATCCAAATTCTAAAAATCTTTCCTAAGTCCTTTGATTCCCTCTTATGGACTTAGCCCAAATCAATTTCAAATCAAGCCAAACCCTTGATTTTTCTTCATGAATCAATCAATCATTCAATCATGAATCCAAATATAAATATAAACTTCAATCATCAAATCAAAAATCAATTCAAATATCAAACTCAAACTCATTCAAAATTCAACCTAAGCCTTTCAAGTCAAATTCTTGAACTTAGCCAAATCAAACTCAAATCAAGCCAAACTCTTGATTTTTCTTCATGATTCAATTAATCCTACAATCATGAATCCAAATATAAATACAAACTTCAATCACTTAACCAAAACTCAATTCAAAAGTCAAACCCAAGTCAAACTCATGTTCACCCTTTGAACTTAAAATTATCAAATGAATCAAAACCCATTTGACTTCAAACCACTTGCAAACGGATTTATATTTCAATCATAAGTCCATATGTGAGTTCACTCAAACTCAAATCAAGCTTTGACCAAGCCAAATGACCATTTTACCCCTAGGCCATAGGATAAATTTTGGCCAAATTCACATGGAACTTGGTCAAATTCTCTTCATGACCACTTGACACCCTCTCAGTGGACCAAGTAGACACTAGTGAGTGTGGTGCACCTAGCCCAATGGGTTTGGGTCAGCCCAACCAAGCCTAAGGTCAAAATGACCACTTGCATGAAATTGAGCACATGGAATCCCTCCTCCACTTAATTTGAGCACATGGGAGTTCCATTATGCCACTCTTTAGGCCAAACTGAATGCAAGGAAAAATTTAACAGCCTAACGAACCCACTCAAGGTGGTCAATTGGATCAAAATGGCAAGCTCCTTCATGGCCGTCCGATTGCTCTAGTGGGAGATATACTCCCCCTAATTTCACTTGAATTTCATTCTGTCCTGTTCGATTAACGCATAGGAACTTAGAGCAAGCCATTGCTAGTCTTCCTAGGCTTCCTAGAGTGAGTTAAAATTTCTATTTTCTCAGTTTTCCTAGACTAGAAATAGGGGAGCTCAAGTAAAAATCCAACTTAGCCAATACTCCATACTAAGCTAATTCCTCTTGCAAGCTTCATCAGAGGATCAAATCAAACTTTCCTAGACCTTTTCCCAAGTTCCTAAGGCAAGGAAGGAGTACTCTTAACCAAGACCAAGCTCAAGTGAAGGTAAAGTTGGCCTCTAGAAGCATCTACCCAATTTCAAGACCTCAAACTTCAACAAAGCTTTGTCTCCACTAGACGAAGCTTCTCCAAGGAAATCGAGCGTCAGTGATAGCTTCCAGCAAGGTAAGCCATTAAACCAAGCTCAATCTAGCCGTGGTCTGGTCCTTTGTGAAGCAAAGTTTTATCTCATGAAAATCTAGTTATTGGATGTGATCTCCCTTGCATGGTGATGGTGTCGATTGAATTTGGATTCAATTCAAGCTCAATCGATCCCGGATATTCTCTTAGAAGATGGATGGTGTACATCTCCCACAGAGAAGATCAAGGGTGAATCACGGGCTATCCATCCATGCATTTTGGATGGATGGATGTGATTAAAACACGTAGGATCCATCATTTAATCCTTTAAAACCATGGATTTAACCTCATCCATCTAATAATGACGACAGGAGAAAGCGCATGCACATGGCTACAATGTGATAACATAAATAGTGAATTTCATCATGCTACATAGAAAGCACATGCCACATCAGCCTCCACGTGGCACCGACGGGATTAACTATATAATTAGGGGTTTAAATTACCTAATTAGGCTTGGAAACTTCAAAAATGCATATCTAAGTGTAGAAAATCAAAAAATATGAAATAAATTGCATATTAAAGATAATTGAATGTAGAATATTATAAAATTGATTTCAATGAATTTTGAATAATGTTATTTTCTAGATTTGGATTTTATTGGAAATTTTATTTTGCTAATTACTTTATAATTACCCACTGATTAATTCCAAACTTCTTGTGTATGATTAGTGGGATGACTTCTGCCTTCCCTAATTTTCTTGGGATTGTGATTGTTTAATTATAAGATTTTCTAGATTAATTTCAAATTACCCCTCTTAATGTAATTAAGTTTAATTAAGTATGTAATTAGTGGTTTAGTCCCTTGATTGAGTTAATTAAGGTTTTTTTAAGTGAATAGTAGGTTTAGGGAATAATTTTAGGATATTTTCCTTAAGCTATTCCTTAAACCCCTCTCTTTCCATTCCAAATTAAGGATTAATCTACTAATTACCTACCTAATTAATTTGATAAAATTCTAAAACCTTCCAGAACTTAACTAATCCATCTTGGGAAGATGTTTAGGTGTTCGATAACCTAAGTACATTAAGGAAATCAAAATCTCAGTCATATGTGTGAGAGGGGTTATGAAAGTATTTAAATTAAACCCCTTTGTTTAATTAATCATTAATCATGAGCCAATTGCATTAGGCTCTTTTCTTTCCTAGGTGCATTGCTAATTTAAATTCCTCATGTGATTTTATGTCATCTCATTGGCTTATAATTATTTGATTAAGTATGCTAAGGTGGTATAGGTAAGGGGTAATTAAAATACTTAATTCATACCTTAACCTAAATAAAGTATAAAAATCACCTAATCATTCTAAGAATAAACTAAATTAACTCACATATGGGGGAAATGGGTTAGGACCAACAAATATTCTTTCACATTTCCCAAATCAAATATAAAGCAAAATCAAAATAAAAATCACATTAAACAAACTTTGATTCACTTTGAACTTTCTTATTTCATAGGATTGTCTTTAGGAATTAATTAAATTGAATGAATTTACATTGCTTTCATTACTTTATTTCTTTCCCGACATGCTAAATGTGTATGTCATATGAAATTCATGCATTCGTACTTTTTTAAAATCAAATTGAAAATGAAATGTTCTCTTTATATCAAATTGCATGTTTTTACTAAAGTTAAGATATGAATGGCTATTATCACTACTAAATCCAAAACTATTTTCAAATCTTATAAATCAAACACCTAAATCTAAAAGTGTGCTACTTATAATTATTCATAAGCTTGCATGTGAATATAAATATGAAGATGTGCATAGTGTGGATTTCCTTCTCTTTTCTCTTAGCATAGTTTTGAATAGGATTTGGCAAAATGTATAGTTCATTTGAACAAAAATGCAACACTTGCCTAACTCTATTCCTATCCATTCCTATTCTATTACTTAAGAAGGACATCCACACTTGTACATATAAATTGCATAAACAAAATAAACAAACACATACAAACTTTTTGCATCTTTCTTTTTCCATTCATTTTCTTTGTACATGTGTTTGTATTTAAGGAAAGTGGTATATTAGTCTGGACAACTCCGGGTTTGCGACACTTTAAGTAGGCCTAAGTAGGTCTTCTACCTTACTCCCCTGGTGCTAACAATGGCATCGTACACACTTATGCCTTTCATACATATACATGTGCATGTGAATAATGGATAAAAAACCCTCTTTTCTACTTAATGAAAGTCACGCATCATAAAGCATTCAAATTTTCTTAAGTAACATTTATTAGCATTCATCATAAAGTGTGCTAAACATTTCCATTTGTATGTATAGATATGTTAGGATTCATTCATATGCATGTTATACATGTTGGGAAAGAAATGAAGTGATGTGTGTTTTGTGATATTAGTTCACTTTACTTAATCTTAAAATGCCTTTCCTTTTGAATGGGTTTGTTCAGAGTTGATCTAAACTTAGGATTAATTAAAATACATAATAAAATATTCACTAAATAAAATCAAACATGAATCCACATTAAAAATTACTTAGGGTAGAGAAGGGAAGAGAAGTTCTCTTCTCTTTTCCCTCTCTTTACAACTTAGTAATTACTTGTAGGATTCACTTAAACCAAATCAAAAATACAAAATAAAATCAAACCAAATCAACTAAGCACTTAAATGAAATCACCCATCTAAGTTGAACTTCTTCACACTTAGGAAATCTTAACTTTAAAGCCTAGCTAAGCATACCACACAAACCTTAAATAGCACATACATTAGCCTAAGTCACCACTTCTAACTTTAGTTTAGGGTGGTGCATGGCTTGATATTTGCTTTTATTTTGAGATGTATTATTTTTAGTCTGGATATTAGGGTGTATGGGCATAGAATGAATGGTAGGATGATTTAGTCTAATCATTATTTTTTGGAGGGGATTGTGCTTAAGGGTCGATGTAATAAAAATATGTCTGCTTTTGTTGTGCAGGTACTTATACCCCTATGAATAATCTAATAGGCCAGATGGACTTGGTTACCCATGTGTGGGGTTCTAAGTCCAATATAATGCTTGAGATTTGTATGGTTTGTTTAGCTAATCTCTATTTTGTAAGTGTTAGCTAGATTTACTTTTCCTTTTCATGTAAGTTTACAATTAGAATTTTAGAATGACTGTTATGGGGGATTATGATGAGCTTTGGTCATAAGATCTCATCTTATGTACCATGTGAAGCCTTTGAAGCATCCCCACTCCAACCATCTAAAAGAAGGAACCAAAGAAGAAAGAAGAAAAGAAGAAGAAAGAAAAAAGAAAAATAAAGAAATGAAGAATGAAGACCCCCATAACATGAATTTTCTCACTTGATTGTAAATTAATTCATTTATGATCCGAGTTGTATAAGGGTAGTGCTCGGCTACCAAATTTATTTTTGGGTTTGTGCGGTGGTGCCCGACCATAAATGGCTTTTTATTCTTTTGCATTAGGTTTATAAATGTTTGTTATTTTGTTTGGCTTATGCATTAAGATGGCATCCTTTTCTTAGTTTCTTTCTTGCTTGATGTATGGCCTAGATGATGATTAAGCTCTTAGGGAAAAAAATACCAAATTAAACAACTCAAAATTAAAATAAACAACTCTTAACCTCATCTAAATCCTAAGTTTAAATCAAGGTAAAAGAATTAGCAACCCCTTGCTAGATGAGTATTTCTTTTCTAAACATCATGCATAAAAGCATATTATTTTACTCTTGATTGGAGGGCATCCACCTTTGCTAGAACTTGGCTTGACCTTTGAGAATCATGGTGGAAACAAACCTCCCCCTTCTCGATGATTTTGGCCAATAATCTTATTTCTCATGCATAGACATATGAATCCTGTAAGACTAAGTCAAATGATTGTACAAAAATAAAAGTACAATGTAATATGTTTTGCATTAGATCTATGTCATTTTTCATTCCCTTACATGATCTAGTCTTTTAGGGAGAGCGTTTAATGACTTAGTCTCTTTCTAAATTAAATAACAGCCTAACTATCTTGCATAAAGCATTTGACTTGCCTACATGAATTTAAAGTTGTAGGAGGAGTTAGTTGACGACACCAGGTTGAGCGGTCAGTGATTTATCCTCTCTTGTGGAGGTAAATCAAATACCCATTTTTGCCATAGATTTAGGTGCTGCTTTTGGCCCTCGTCAAAGCTCCTTAGATTTAGGTTCTGAGGTTTCTTCTCCCTTCGATAGGCTATAAGTATAAATCCTCACCTCTTAGGCATTTCCATGATCTTGTATCATAGATTATAATTCAACAACATTCTAATAAAGCCCAATCATAGAATAGTTTGGGATGCTTACTAGGCTTCCTAGTATCTTATGCATCCCCTACTTGTTTTCATTTGGCTTCGATAAGAACTCCCTCTGCTTAATCGATCACACTTGACTTTCTAAAAATAAACCAATCGATTGATAGTCCTACCTTTTCTAAATCTTTGGAGACAATGATCATTTACTTTAATCATTAGTATTCCTAAGCAATCTCATTCCTTAGGATGTAATTAACTATGGATGTAATCGATTGATAATCCTACAAGTTGGGATGCCTCCATAGGGAACTTAACAAACCTGGTTTAAAATAAACCCTACTTTGCTTTTCCATGTAAAGTAGGGGAAGAATCTCTAGTATATATACAGACCCATTGTCCTTAGAAGTCTTTATTCAGGTGATTAGGTCCATTGTAGGGTAGTGACTTATATTTTTCAAGATATTACACTTATCACTATCATACCTGATCACCCTAATAAAAACATCTGTGCATCTATGTGATGTTTAAATGCTAAGAGTATATTTCTATCTTCATTTTATCCACATAGATTTAAGATGGAAGTGTACTCTTACGAAGAATTTAAAAAAATTTCATCACAATGTCTCAAATGAACTAGAGTGGGGAAGATACTACAATCCTCCTGACATCTTCCTCTCCTTTAGAATTGAATAGGGAGTGGAACTTATTCTGAGTAAGCAAAGTAGAAAGTACCCTGGGTGAACCCTCTTCTACAATGTGAGATACTGCCTCCATCTCCTTGGCAATGTGCACGTGGTATCGCTTGATCTTATGGCTCCTTTTGTGGTGCTGAGTATGGCTAGGTGGAGCAGTATGGGAGCTAGACCCTACCTCAAAGGTGGGGCAACTATGCGGCGGTAGTCTTCCCATGAGGTAGCCAATGAGTGGTACAGCGGGAATAACTGCCATGAGCACTGGGCAGAACTCTACGAACCTCTACCACCTTCCTCTTCAATGAGAGAAACTCAAAATTTGAGGATATCTCAATATGGATGGCCAACTGACCACCACATTCTGGCGGCATGTTGTCCCTAACAAGTAATCTTTCCCCTGAATCCTACCAAAATGTATCAAGTGACCAAAATCAATTTGTGGGTGGCTGGCCCAATCCAAGGCCAAATCCATCCCAAAGGGGAAGGTGAACACATACTTATGGGAATCCATTTGCACTGTACTGAATTGAGAAAAGTTGGCTGCAATTGAACTAGAACTCTACAACTGTTGGAAATAAACTCAAATCAAATTTTCTACCTTAGAATTTTGCTGACTTTTTGAATTTGATTTATAGTTTGAACCCACACTCAAACATTTGAATATGTTAAGTGGGGCTCATTTCTATTAGGAGAGATTTTGAATTACTTGGAGGAGAGATTTTTAGTTCTTTTAAATTTATAATCCACATTCAACAAATCTATGTATGTTGAATGGGTTTAAATATTTTGGAGAAACTTTTGATGCTTCCATTGGTTCATATTTGAATTTGATTTTATGTTTAGGGACCATTTATTTAATAAATTTGAGTATGTTAAATAAAGGGTCAATTGATTTTTTTTAGGATTACTCATTTAGCAAATTTGGGTATGCTAAATGAGATGTTTTGAAAATAATTTTCATTTTGCTTGGTTCCCATGATATGTATCATGTGTGAATTTAGAAATGGAATCTTAGCAAATTTGTGTATGCTAAATAAAGTCCAAATATATTTAATTTTTGTTTTGGTTTTGAAAATGAGATCTTTATTTAGCAAATTTGTGTACGCTAATAAAGTCCAAATGTGTTTGATTTTTATTTTGATTTTTGAAAATGGGGTCTTTACTTTAGCAAATTTGTGTATGCTAAATAAAGTCCAATTGTGTTTAATTTTTGTTTTGATTTTGAAAATGGGATCTTTACTTAGTAAATTTGGGTATGCTAAATAAAGTCCAAATGTGTTTTGGTTTTTTATTTTGATTTTTGAAAATGGGGTCTTTACTTCATCAAATTTGTGTATGCTAAATAAAGTTAGTCATGTTTTAGTTTTCAAAGAAGTAATTTTTGTGTGTGATTATTGTTTTTTGAAAAGAAGGGAATTCCAACTTAACACATGTGGAATGTGTTGAGTGGAATTTCAATTGGTGTGATTTTATTTGAAAATGAAACCTCCATTCAACAAATTTGGTATATTGAATGAAGATTCTTATTTTCAAATTTGTGTTTTTTGAAAGAAATAAACTCTAACATAAACATATGTGAGATATATTGAATGTAGTTTCAATTTTTATGACATGATTTTATTTGGAAATGAAACCTTCATTCACTAAATTTGGGTATGTTGAATGAAGATGTTCATTTTTCAATATGTGTTTTTTGAAAGATGATTTTGATTTTGGGTTTTGAAAAGAACCTACATGTAACAATCCTGAGGATTGTTGGATGGGGTTGCATTATTGTGAAAACTTTTGTGCAAATGTTTTATTATGTGAACTTTGTGAAAGTGCTTTTGAAAATGATATTTTTATAAAGGATTTATTTTTTTCTCATTTGTGGAAAGAACCTTACCTTCCCATAGAGATTGTAAGGTGTTTCAAAAATATCTTTTGTTATTTCTTTTGGTTAAATTTTATTTTCACCTATTGGGAAACCAACAAGGGTTTTAAGACCTACATGGAGTGAGGTCCTAAAACCTAAAGGATGTTGGTTAGCCTAGCTTAAGAATGAAATGAGCTAAGTGCCAACAAAAAAGAAGGAAAGTCTCAGATTCATATGAAATACAAATCCACGATTGATACTTGGAGACAACGATCATTTACCAAAGATGGAGAGTGGAACCATCCCCAGCAGAGTTGCCAGAAAGATCTATGGTGTTTTATTTTGGTGATGTGGAGTATTATGTGTGTGTCTATGAGAGGGGAAACCACGTAGATTCAGATGTACTCATTAGGGTGATCAGGTATGACATTAAGGAATAGTGTACTACCTTGAGAGATAGAAGTCACTACTTTATAATGGACCTAATCACCTAATGAGGACTCCTAAGGCAAGATGGGTCTTCGAATGTATCAGAGATCTTTCCCACACTTTACATGGAAAAGTAAAGAAGGGTTTATTTAAGCCGGGCTCGTTAAGTTCCCTATGGAGGTAAGCCTCCATAGTTAATTATATCCTAAGGAATGAGATTCCTTAAGAATACTCTCAATTAAGATAAATGATCATTGTCTCCAAAGATTTCAAAGAAAGGACTATCAATCAAAATTAGTTATTTTTAAAAAATCAAGTGGTACTGATCGAATGAGAGAGTTATTATCCAAATCAAAGAAAAATGAGTAGGGGATGGTCACGATGCTAGGAAACCTAATGAGCATCCCAAACTATCCTATGGTTGGGCTTTATATTTCTAAAATGGAGAAGAATTATATGTTTGAGTTGAATTTTATTAGAAATCTAGGGCTTATAATTCCACAATACAAAATTTTAGAAATGCCTAAGAGGTGAAGATTCAATGTTGTAGGTCATGAAGGGAAACAATAATCTCAGATCCTAAATCGGGAGAACTTTGGTGAGGGCTAAAGCACGACCAAAATCTAAGGCAAAAAATGGGTATATGATTTACCTCCATAAGAGAGAGTAATCCACCCAACTGTTGGACTTACAACCGCCTGGAGTGGCCGCCAACTAACTCCTCCTATGATTTTAAATACATGTAGGCAAGTCTTATGCTTTGTAAGATGTCTAAGCTATTATTTATTTAGAAAGGAAACTAAGTCCTTAAACACACTCCCTAAGAGACTAGATCATGAAGGGTATGAATAATGACTTAAATCTAATGCAAATTTTGTCAATTTTTATTTTGATTTTTGGACATTTTTATTTGACACGGGCCATGGCATTTCATATGCTTGATGTATGAGAAACTTGGTTATGGGCCAAAATCAGAAAGAAGAAGGTTTGTTTCCACCATGCTCTCAAAGGTCAAGCCATTTTATCTGGCAAAGGTGGAAGCCCTCCTTTGGCAAGAGTGAGATAATATGATTTATGCATGATGTGAGACATATAACATCCAGCTAAGGGGTTGCTAAATCATTTTATTATCTTGATTTATATCCTAGGCTTTAAGTGAGGTTATGAATTATTTAGTTTAATTTGAGTTGATTAATTTGATTTAAAATTTATTTTCTCCTAAGAGCTTAATCACATCCAGGCCATTCAACAACCATCAAACAATTAAGAAACTAGGAAAAATCATGCCATACTAATTGCACAATCGTAAACATAACATCAGTTAAATTGTAAAATTAGCACAAGAGAATAAGAGGTTGGTGTGGTCTGGTACTACCGTACAACCCAAAAAGAAATGTGGGTAGCCGAGCTCTACCCTTATACAACTCGAATTACAAATGAATAATTACAATTAGAAGGAATTCATGTTATGTGAGTCTTCATTCTTCATTCTTCATTCTTCATTCTTTCATTTTGATTTGCTTCTTTTCTTTCTTCCTTTTGGCTTAATTGGAAATTGGTTGCTCCAACGCTTCACATGGTACATAAGACTGTTCTTATAACCAATGTTCATCCTGATCCCCGATAACATTCATTCCAAATCTTAATTGCAAAATTTTTATCAAAATAGGAAATGTAAATCTAACTAAACCTTCAAAACAAATGTTAGCTAAAATATACCACATAACCCAAGTAGTTATATAAATAATTTGGACATAGCACCCCACACATTGATAACCAAGTCCACCTGTCCTAATTTTTACTTAGGGTATAACCATGACCAAAAGCAATAATATTTTTATTACAAGCCCCCTTAAGCACAACCCAGAAAATATGATTAGCTAAGATCGCCTATCATCATCCGCATATACACCCTAACATCCAGTCTAAAATAATATATCATAAACAAACATTTATCAAACCATGCACTACCCTAACCTAAAGCTAGAAATGGTAACTTAGTCTAATGTGTGCACCATTTAAGGCTTATGTGGCATGTCTTAGCTAGATTTTAAGGTTGAAATTTTTTTAGTGTGAAAGATTCAATTTAGAGTGTAGTTTCATTTCAAGTGATTTAGTTGATTTATCAATTTTAGTTGATGATTTGATTTGGTTTGAATGAACCTACACTTAATGACTAAATATTATGAAGAGAAGAAAAGAGAAGAGAACTTCTCTCATCCCTACCTTAAAGCATTTCTAAGGTAGATTCATTAATGATTTTCCTTTAGTGAATTTTATTATGTGTTTTAATTAACTTTATGTTTAGATTTGTTCTAATAGCCCTATTCAATAAGAAAGGCATCTTAGGATTAGTTAGGGTGGATTACTACCACATAACACACGTCCATTTATTTTTGTCCACCATGTATACCATGCATATGAGTAATCCTAAGCATACCTATACATGCAATGCAAATTTTAGCATACTTTGATGATGAATGCTAAGAGATGTGATTTGAAAAATTAAATATTCCATTTGTTAATTGGATCATCAATGCATTTTTTTGTTATATAGAAAAGAGGGATTTTTCATCCATTAACAAAATGCACATTCACATGTATAAAAATATAAGTGAGTACAGCACCATTATTTTTAACAATAGGGGTGTAAGGTACAATACCTACTTAAGGCTACTTAAAGCCTCATAGCCCCGAGACGTCCAGATTAATATACCACTTTTCTTAACTACATGTAAATGTATAAGAACAACCAAATGGATAAAGAATCATGCAAAAGATTATGTTTGATTTTGTTGTATAATTTACATATGTAATATGAAGTCCTTCTTAAGTCATAACATAGAAATGCATAGGAATAGATTTAAGCAAGTGTTGTGTTCTTTTCATATGAACTATACACATGCAAACCCTATGTAAATCCACATTAAGAGAAGAAAAAAGAACTTCATTATAAACATCTATTGCTATAATCACATGCAAGCTTATAAATATTTATAAGTAGCATCATTCACTCATAGTCTTTTATTTCTAGGTTTTAAAAATATTTCTTGGTTTAATAGTGATAATAACCACTCATATTCTTAATTTTAGCCAACACATGCAATTAGACATAAAAGGAAACATTTTATTTGATTGATTTTCAAAAGAAATGAATGCATGATTTGATATGGAAAGCAATATTTAGCATGCTTGGAAAGAAATAAAAGGATGTAAGCACATGACTTCATTCACCCTAATTACTTCCTAAGGACAATCATATAAAATAGAATTATTTAAAATGAATCAAAATTCTTTAAGGAGATTTTTAATTTTTGAATTTGATTTGACTTAGGAAATAAGAAAAGGGTTTGCTGGTCTTAACCCATTTCCCCTATGTTTGAATTGGTTTAGTTTAATTTAAGAAAACTAGGTTGATTTTATATTTTAATTAGGTTAAGGTATGAATTAAATCCATTAATTACCCCTTACATATACCACTTTAATATAATTAACCAAGTAATTGTGAGCCAACATATGATGCACAACCACATGGAAATTAAATCAGCAATACGCCTAAGAAATAAAGGGGGTCTAATGCAATTGGCTCACAATTATTGATTAATTAACTAAAAGATTTAATTAAGTACTTTCATAACCATCCTACACATGTAGTTTGATTATAATTTCCCTTGAAAATCTCTTAGGTTATTGAACACCTAAGAATCTACCCAAGAATTAAATGATTAGTTCTAGAATGATTTGGTTTTGAATTTGATTAATTAAACTATTTAATGAAGTGATTAAGTCATTAATTAATTGCAAATTTATTAAGTGTTTATCCAAATGAAATAAACTTAGGAGAATGATTGGAAAAGAGGTCTTTATCTCATTCCCTATGTCCATTCACTATTCCATGATTATTAACAAGTTAAATTAATGAATTTATCAATGTTTAACATGTTAACTAATCATTTAATTAATTAAAAGAGGGATTAAGGATGAAATAAGCAATTCTAATTAATCCAAAAATAAAGTCCAAGAAAATAATGGGAGGTAGATGTCACCCCACTAATCAACCTCAAGAAGTTTGGAATTAATTGCTGAAATAATTAAGGAGTAATTATCTTAATTATATTTCTAATAAAACTCAAACTTAGTAAAAATTACTGTTCAAAGTTAATCAAATTTAATTTTATATTATTATCCTCTGAATTATCTTTAAAATGAGTGTTTATTTGTAATTTTTGGATTTTTATACAATTAATTATGAATTTTAGAAGTTTCATCATAAAAATTAGATTAATTAAGCCTAAATAAACCCTTAATCCCATCGGGACACATGGCGGCTGATGCAGCGCACTTTTCATGTAGTATGACGATATTGGTTATTTAAGTTATACCATCCATCGAGTCAGGTCGACGCTTTCTCTGCCATGATCTAAGATCGATGAGATCAATCGATTTAGAATGAATCATAGGGGGTCTAGCATGATCTAATCACAACCGTCCATTCCAATCATGTGGAATGGATGATGTATGATCCCTCTCCTTCGTGAGTGAGAGACATCTCTCCTCATTCAATTCGAGCTCAAAGTGGGATCAAAATGATCCCACACCTTTGGAAGGACAGGGGAAACACATTACTTCAAAAAGGACCACCAAAAATTTCTTAAAGCTACATTTTTAAGCAATAACCTCATCAGAGGCTATTACCGGTGCTTCCAATGAAGGAGGTAGCTTTGTTTAGTAGATATGAAGCCTTGTTGAAGGAATTACCTTAGTTTGAACTAGTTTGCTTGATTGACCAGTCTCCCCTTCAATGGTGATCGGCCCTGATCGAAGTGATGCTTCTGTGGCTTGGAGACTTAGGAAATGATTTGATTGAGCTGATGAGGTCCCATGTGGTGTATGCAAGGTTAGTTTGGTTTTACTGAGAATTGGATGAGTGGGATTTGGAGTTCACCTCCCCTATTTTTGCTTTAAGAAAACTAAAAATGGGAAATGGGGGAGCTCGAGAATGGCTTGGAAATGCTTGGGGAGGCTTTGATTCAACCTCTCTAGCTCTGAGGAAATGATTGATTCTTGTTTGAGTGGGAATGAGGGGGAGTATATCACCCCCTACTTGGATCGGATGAGGGGCTATTTTTCCATTTTTTATCAATGGCTTGGATTGGACGCACAGTTTGAGCTGCAAAACACCCCACATGGGTCATTTTGGATAGTGGAGTGACAAAGACTAGATGCCCATGTGCTAGGTGAATGCATTTGGAGCTCCAAGTGTTCAAATGCCATTGGAGAGGTCGATATGGCATGGACGACCCAAGCTTATTGGGTCATGTTCACCACCTTCCTTGGTGCCCATGTGGACCAATAGGAGGATGCCAAGTGGCCTTGAGAAAGAAATGGCCAAATTCCAAGTGAATTTGGTCATAGGATACCCTTTGACCTAAGAGCAAAATGGTCATTTGGCTATGGGTTTGATTTGGGCAAATTTGAAATTATTCAATAATGGGTTGGGCCAAATTTCAAGTGATTTTGGAGTTCATTTGATTTGAATTGGTTCAATTTGACCCATTTTAGGTCAAATTGGATTAGGTTGACCAATTGGTCAAATTAGGTCAAACCATGGGTTAGGTCAAATTGAAATGATCATTTGGAGCCTATGGGCATCATTGGTTTGGTTCAATTTAGTTTAGATTTGGTTTTGGTTCATTTAGGTTCATTTAGGTCAAATGGCTCAAGTTGACCCAATTGGGTTAGTTCATGGGTTGGTTTATGCTTGGTTTATCATTTGAAATGTATTGTAAGCTTTGATTTCAATCAATTGGGATTTGATTTGATTTAAAGTTGATTTGACCTTTTTGGTCAAGTTGGGTTCATGGTCAATTTGGCTAGGTTGGGTCTAATTGGTCAATTGAAGCTTTGGTCAAGTTCAACAAGTGATTTGGAATGAACTTGAGCCATTGGTTGCAATCAATTTGGCTTAGATCAAGATTTGACCCATTTTGAAATTTTTAGGTCAATTTGGGTCAACTTAGGTCAAGTGGCCAATTAGCTTGGGTTGGCTCAATTTATGACATGGACATGTTCAATCACTGATTATGAATTGGTTTAGATCAATGGTTTAAAATAATTTGGTATATGGTATATTTTGGTTAGTTTGGGTTTCATTTGGGCTAAGTGTTGACTTAGTCAAAGGCTAGGTTTGACTTGGTTTGACCCCATTTCAGTAATTTATCATTCTAAGATGATTGTTGATCATAATGGGAGGCTTGGATGGGCTTAGTTTAATCCAATTTGGGTAGGATTAGAACTTAGCCTAAAAGGTGCTTTAGGTTATTTTGGGTCAAGTGAGCCTAAATGGATCAATTTGCTTGATCAAGGCCTGATTCAAGTTTGGTTGAACTCACATATGGACTTCTCATGGAAATATAAATCCAATTACAAGTGGTTTGGAGTCATGTGAGTTTTGGTTCATTTGATAATTTCAAGTCAAAAGGGTGAACATGGGTTTGACTTGGATTAGTTTGATTTTGGTTTGATGATTGTAGTTTATGTTTATATTTGGGCATGTGATTGAAAGAGTGATTATTTGAAGAGAAAATCTAAGGGTTTGGATTGATTTGAGAATGATTTGGCTAAATCTAAGAATTTGACTTAAAGGATATAAATTGGGTTTAGACTTGAGTTTTCAATTTATATTGATTTGATTTTGGCCATTTGAATTTATATTTCATTTTTATTTATGAATATAAATGAGAATATAAATGATCCATAGAGAATCATGTGAATTAGGAGTGATTTGAGTGTGAATTTGGCTAAGGTAGGTCAAAAGGTTTAGAAAATGGGTTTTGATTTGGTTTGATTTATATTCATTTAATTTAGATGATTTAGATGCTAATTTCATTTATAATTATGAATATAAATGATAGAATAAGTGATTTATAAAGAAATCACTTATCTTTGGGTTGATTTAAAGGGTTTGGCTAAGCTTATGGATGTGATTCATAAAGCTTAGGAATGTTTTGGATTTTAGGAATTTGATCATGGGTTTCAATCATTTGATTTGGAATTGATTCATGATTTGGATTTTGGAATTTGGATTGTAATTTGGATTTGAGTTTGTCTTTGAATTTTAGGTTTGGTTTGAAAGAAGGAGGCAAGGATTGGGTTCAAGCTATAGGATAAGCAAGTCCTCCTAAATCCCTAAGGCATAACTTATTCCTATGGCTAACTCTTATAAGTCTCTAGGGTTAGGTTAAGTATTCACATAATCACTAGAAGTGTCTTAAGACTAAGGACCTCTTAATTTCTATAGAGTCCTATGTCTAAGATGAAGAAGTTTAGAGCTCACTCCAAAAGTGAGGTCAACACCACTAAAGGCATTCTCCTAATCCACAAGAGAATATATATTTTATTTTCTTTGTTATCATGGGCCTTGTTGGTGTGCAAGGGACCACACTAACAAGGGGCTATGTTGGCCTTAACCTATCTCAAATTTACTGGACCAAGGAGAATCTACGCATCTGTGGAATAGAATCACCAACTATATGGGTGGTTACTAGGAAAGGGGGACTGTCCAATCGAAGATTAACCCGGGAAGTGTCTAAATGGGGTCGCAAAAGACGTGATCCAAATAGAGTGCCCACAGGTGAGGTGCCACTAAGGGCATTATCATGAACCCGGTAAATAAGAAATACTATAGGTGCGGCCAACCCAAGGAGAAAGCATAACAGACTTACATCTGCCATGAGTATTGTATTCATCAGGTGGGTCACAGTCAGCATAGCAAACACCAATCAACCTAAGGCGCCCATCAGTTTTCCACAATCATTCTAGAATGAAGGTATAGACTTACATCTCCCTAAAGCAAAATTGATCACTGGGATAGTCTGTTGTCAGCTCGGCAGGTGCTATCCGACCTAAGTTTTCTCATCGGTGTGCAACTGTTGTGCTAGGAAGAAGGCATAGCAGACTTACATCTTCCAAAGCAAGGAACAACTGTTGGGTTGTTGGCACAACAAATCGACCTTAAGGGCCACTACTAAGTGGGGAGTCATAAAGATGGATTGGTCCCAGACTTGAAGTTGTCAGGAGGAAAGGATCCCCTAGGGGACTTACCCTAATCCTCAAATAAACTCGACCAAGTCAATGCACGATGGCTAGTTCAAGAAGAAGTCATCATGGGGTAGCTTACCGACCACGCAGTAAGGCCTACTAAACTAACAGGGTGCTTGTCGATGCGAAATGGCCAAGTAAGAAAATAAAGTGTAGCAGACTTACATCCTCCAAAACAAGAAGACCATGACACACAAGAAGACGTCGACCTAGTGTACATACTGAGTGAGTACTACTGGGGGCATTATCCCAACTCGAAGTAGCATGAGACAAAAGATTTGTGTATTTATTCATGTGTTTGTGTTGTGTTGATGAAGGATAAGATGCCACTTGGGTTTTCTTACACCTATCTTAAAAACATCGTGGTGGATTCACGAACAAAATATTTTTAGTTTGGAAATATTTGAACTTGAAACAAAATTTTATTGATGCTAATTGTTTTCAAATATGATATCATGAATAATATTTCTTTAAATAAAAGCCAGTTGATTCGAAGCATCAAGCGCTCTCCCTTATGGTTAATAAGCTGATAAGATCCTCCTTGGTATACCTTCTCTATGATAAAAGGGCCTTCCCAAGTGGGTTCAAACTTGCCTCCCATCTTACGACGAGCAACAATTGGTCTCCATAGAACTAAAATAAGCTCTCCTACTTGAAAAGCTCTAAGATGTACCAACTTGTTGTAAGCTTAAATCATTTAGCTTTATACAACTCAAGGTTCTAACATGCCCATAAGCATCTCTCCTCCAAACCTTCAAGCTCTTCTAACCACAACTCAGTGTTCTGCTCCATTGTAATCTTGCTACCCACAGCTATTCTTAGTGATGGGAGTAGAACTTCTAATTGTAGAATATTTTAGACCCATATACTAAGTAAAAAGGTGTAGATTGAGTTGGAGTTCTGTATGTGGTGCGATATGCCCACAAGGCTTCAACCAATTGCTCATGCCACTATCGGTTATTATCGTTTAGTGTCTTCTTCAGTATTTGGATGAGAGTATTGCTAAAGGTTTCTGCCAAGGTATTTTCCCTCAGGCAGTAGATGGTAGAGTATCTCCATGTTGTATCTATGGGCAAAGTTTTTTTTATCTTGGGGCTCTTTAATGCAGTACCATTATCGGATATAAATCATTGAGGCACCCTAAACCTATATGCAATATGATTCCTGAAAAACTAGAGCACGTGCTGAGCTATGACTTCTCTGAGTGGAATCACCTCCGCCCACTTGGAAAAGTAATCAGTAGCAGCCAGGATAAACTAATGAACCTTAGAAGGAGGGTCAATCGGACCCACTATGTCAATACCCCAACACTCGAATGGCCACGAGGCCAATCTATGATGTATAATATTGGGGTGTAAGACCGATTGTACTGACCGTGGCCGCTAAGCTACATCCATACAATATGTAATCATCAATGGCGAGTCCTAGTCTCTTGATCTTGGCTTTCTTCTTCTTCAAGTCGATTGTGCACATAATCTAAGTGTACCTCAAATGCATCTTAAGGTATTTGTGTTTGTTTAAACAGCGTAACCACATATGATCAAAGGACCATCGGTATAAGTTGTGATCAATGAGAGTGTTGGAAAGGACTTTCTACTTCACTTGATGTGCTAGTGACTTCTCTACAGAAAGTTTGCCCATATTTAGCTAATCCATGAATGGTTGCCTCCAATCCAACTCCTCATCCTTTTTAGCAATGGCAACCTCCCCTTCAAGAGAGTATCTTTTGATGAGTTCAACATCAATAAGGGATAAGACTTGTCTATTTTAGACCATTATTGATATGGACTCATCTTCTAGACATGCCAACTCCTTGACAAGTTTGGCTAAAGCATTGCTATGGCATTTTCTCCTCGAGGAATCTTGTAAATGGTAACCTCTGGGATTTGGGCCAGCAACTCCATGGTATGCTTGTGCTAGTGATGGGACTTAGGCTTTAAAATTTTGGAGGACCCAACGATTTGGTTGATGACTAACTGAGAATCCTCAAAGATGTTGATGTTCTAGATGCTTAGAGTAATGACTAACTCCAGACCGGAAATCAAAGCCTCATATTCATCTTCATTGTTCGTGCAAGGATTGGATAGGTGATATAAGAATCTCATCACATCGTGGTCTGGAGTTAGGAGAACTATTCCTAACCCTGCCGTCCATGGCATAGTAGATCATGGTTCTTCTCCTCTTTGAGAGGAAGCCACACCATCAAAGTACATCTCCCAGCATTGAATGCTAGTGTCCCCTAAGTTCATGATTTGTTCATCAAGGAGGTCATCACTAAGCAGAGAATCAGTATGAAGTGGGCATGCATGTCTTTTCACCACACGGAGGGGGTACAAAAATAATGTCAAACTGTGACAAAATCATGGACCAACGTGCTAACCGTCTAGGTAGCATCGGTCATGTCATGAGATATTATAGTGGATTGATCCTAAAGATCAAGTTCACTTAAGCATGAAATTTCATAGATTTTGGGATGCAAAGATTAAAGCTAGGCAATGCTTCTCAATGGATGGATAATTTGCTGCAATAGGGATGAAATGATAGCTGAGGTAGTAGAGTGCATTTTTCTTTCTTTTATCATTGGCGTGGCAAGGGAGTCATCTAATGCAGCCGTGTATAGGATGAGTAGCTTGTCTGGGATAGGGGCTACTAGAACTGGAGGTGTCATCAGGTAGTGCTTGATGTCTTCAAAGGTATGCTGACACTTGTAATTCCACTTGAACTTGGCATCCTTTTTGACTAGTGCTGAAAATGGTTGTCACCCTCTTGATAGGTTGGATATAAAGCATCTTAGAAATGCCAACCACCCTTGGAATGATCTGAGTTGAGTTAGACTTTTAGGGGTGGCATTTTAAGTATCACTTTAATCTTCTCTAGATTGATCTCGATTCCATCATTTCGGACAACAAACCTAAGGGATTCCCTGATGCTATTCTGAATGCACACTGGGTTCATTTTGAGGTTAAATTATCTTAACCATTCAAAAACTACTCTCAAGTCGAGACATAGTCTTCATTTTTTTTACTTTTGACTATGATATCATTGACATACCATTTGACATCATGATGAATGAGTTCATTGAAGATTCAATTCATGGCCCGCTGGTATGTAGCACCGGCATTTTTAAGGCCGAAAGGTATGACCCTATAGCAATAGATTTTGATCGGGGTTCGAAAAGTAGTGTTCTTCTCATCTTCAAAGGCCATCTTAATTTGGTTGTATCCAGATGCACCATCCATCAAGCAGAAGACTGCATGAGATGAGGTAATATCCACCATCAATTCTGGTATTAGTAGTGGAAATTCATTTTTGGGACATGCCTTATTTAAGTCCCTAAAATTAATGCATATGCAAATTAGGACATTCTTTTTCTTAACTGGGATGACACTGGACAACCAGGTAGGATATTTTTCTTTTCAAATGAAGCCAGCATCAATCAGTTTTTGACTTCAAAATTAACCTATTATTCAATATCTAATTTCATGCATCTAGGAGCTTGCTTGATAGGGTTAGCACTAGGCTCTATTGTTAGTTTATGGACTACTACATTAGGAGATAAATTGGGCATCTCTTCATAACTCTATGTGAAGCAGTCCTTAAACTCAATCAATAGCCTAACTAAGTCATTGGTTTTAATTTAATTCAATAAAGAACTGATGTTTAGTGTGGATTATCTTCAGTCCCTAAGTTAATTTCCTTGAGCTCAACGATGGTTGACTTGATCTCCTCTTCAAACTCTGTTGGTGCATCATTGACTTCAAAATCATTTAGAACATCTGAAGTTTCTAAACACACCTCCTAGTATAAGTTAATGTGATTTGAAAAGAACCTATCGGATTCTAAATGTTTGGTGATGACTAGTCAGTAATCATCATCATTAACGGGACCCATTGTACTAAATCCTAGTCCAGATCTTGATTGAGAGCTTCTGCATTTGTTTTTTCATATTCTTTAGAAGTATTCTGACTTGTGCTTTGACTAAGTATGTGGGATTAACCCATTATTTGCTAGATTATGAACACACGATGAGTACCAATCAAAAGGTATTTTTATTAAATGTTTATATGAGCCATCCTCAGGTTATACATCAACTTCTTGACTTGAGTATGATGCTCCAAGAAAGAACCTCTGAGTCTTCACATCTGTGGTTCACTTAGGGGATTCCTTAACTACCAAACCCTCAACTTTTTATGAGAAAAGTGGGGTTAGAGCTATGGTTCCCAACTGATGTCTGATGATTTCAAATATAGACTTAGATACACTGATGTTTTGCTTTGGAGTGTAGTCTTCATCACTATCTGACTCAAGTGTCACCTCCAAGGGTATATGTTATTGAGAAGAGCTGGCTGGTGTGCTAACCATTAAAACTCATCCTTTGAACTAGATTCTAAGTCTATATAGATAACAGGTGTACTCCTGGTGGCTAGGACATATCTCTTATTGGGTGGCCAATTAGGAGATTTCTACCCCTAGGATTGCCTCTAAACTGGCCTCTTCCTTTGCCTAGTGGAGGTCGGGTCATCCTACTCATATGTTCAAATAGAGTAATGAGCTGTGGGTGGAATCTAATGTCAGGCTCCACTTCCTCCTCCAAGTTTATTTCTCGCTCCCTTTTATTTTATTTTTCCTTTTTCTTTTTTCTTCTCTTTTTATTTCTCTTTTCTTTCTTTTTCTTTCTTTTCTTTTATTTTTGAACTTTGACCAAGTTTGTGAGAATAAATTTGTTGATTTTGAGAGAGGTAGTAAGCCATATCCTCATATATGTCAACCTCGTGAATTGAAAAGGGCTTAAGATCTCCTTTGACATAGTAAGCAATCCCACCCCTCACAAACTTCATACACTCATGTATAAAGGATGGGACCGTATTATTTTTTATATATCCATGATCTCCCCAATAAAGCATTGAAAGATGCATATGAGTCTATAATGTAAAACTTAGATTCAGTCTTCCAGTCATCTATCTCCATGGGCAACACTATGGAGCTTAAGGCCCTCTCACCTTGTTCATTGAATCCTCTCAACATCATCCTTTCTTGTTAGAGTTTGGAGATGTCGATCCTCAAATAAGTAAGAGTTCTTAGGCTCATAATATTGATTAATGCACCTGGATCAACCAACACTCTTGATGGCCTATATCTTCCAAAATCCACAGTAATGTAAAGAGGAAGGTTGTGCTCGTCCCTAGAAGTAATCATTGCTGAAAGTAACTCCCATGGTGTCCTTTGAGTGGTGTGCCTCCTCTTCAGCAGTGGTTCAAGCTAAGCATATCTCTATATCAAGTAAAGCCTTGATTCAAGATTCCCTCATCTCTTTGGATAAACAAAAGTGTCTATGTTTAGCTTAGCTGGGAACTTTCTAAGATGAGCTAGAATGTGGTAATCAACTATGGCTTGGTCCTCCAGAAGCATATCCATAGGTGGAGCATCCTGTGGAGGGGCTATCTGCTCAAAAGAACCAATGACTTTCTTACCCTTATCCTGGGGTGCTACCCTAGGAGGTAGAACTTTGCCACTGCATAGGTTGACTTCAGTGACTTCATGTGATAGGTTGGAGGAAAGTTTTACCTGCTCATCGCATACCTTTGGCTTCTCCTAATGGACCCTCGAAGTCGATTGACTCCAAGTCAATATAAATGGGCCAACCCCATTAATTCAGAAAAGGAAAGTTTGATTCTAAATTAGAAGAAAAGGGATTAGAATTATTAGAGCTATTATTATTATTTAAACTTGAAGAGTTTTTAACAGGAATAAAATTAGGAGCATTAGAAGTGGACAAGATGTAAGTAGAATATGCTTTCTTCATTGATTTCTTTTTGGGTCGAGGTACATGATAGAAATCAAGTAATGTAAATGGAGTAAGGAATTTAATGCCCTTATCCACTGATACAACACTCCTGATGGAAGAAGAGCTGGATGAACTAGTAGCTGTAACGGTGAAGGGGATGCTGGACTTAGATGGTGGTTGCACTACTAGACTATCCCAGGCAAGTGACTATTGTTGCTACTACTGAGCTTCCACCTTCCCTGAGTTATCTTTGGCAACTTGCAAACCTTCCTTTATGTTGGAGGTTTGAGCTGCCTCAAGTACCTGCAAGGAGAGTTTCTTGATCTTAAAAATAATCTTTTTAGAGGTTCGGGATAAAGAAATATCCCAACCTTCTTTTATCTTAAGAGGATCACAAGTATCTCTAAGGATTACTCTAATAAAACTAGCTAGTTGTTCCAACAAGTATTCCTAAGGGATAACAATGGCTCCCGACTTGTAACTACGCTCAAGCCAGTCCTTAAAGGTAATGTAAGACTCTAAGACATGGCCTAACATACGGTGGTGGGGGCAATAGCTAGGATCATAGCTCTTGCCCACTTCCTCTAGCCTAACATACGGTGGAAATCAGGTTTTTTTATGATATTTTAAAAGATTTTTCAGACTACCTCCCTCTTGAATGGATAAGAGCTACCTAGTGGCAGATATAAGTATTGTTGTTGTGTGTACAACTGAGGAGGCAATGGTAATGGTCATTAAGGTGGCTATGGTGGCAGGTAGGATGACTTTGTTGATGATAAAAGAGGTGGCAGTGGAGGCTGCTAAGCTCAGGGTCTCTCAAACTAGACTCTAGCTGGCTACTTCCCCTTACCTACTATCACCACTACCCCTGGCTTCTTTTCAAATACTTTTTATAGCTTGGGCTTGGATGACTGGTCTTGAAAAGGTAATTATTTAGCTTTCTCTTGTAGAGTAACTGCCTTGTTGATTAATTTCTCAATGGTTCTGATTATAATGCCCTTGAACATGAAAGCAATCAGGGCCATGGATATTCTTATAAAAAATCTCTATCGCATGCTGTTCAGACAGTTATGCTTTCACATTTTATACTCAGGTTATGCCACCTAAGAATGTAATCAATGAGGGACTCATTGGGATTTTACTTTGCTACAATAAGGTCACCCACAGTCACCCTCTATTGGGCTCCAGCAAACCTCTTGATAAAGAGTTGCCCTAACTCAACAATTATCTTCACCAAAATGTTGGTCAGTTCAGCATACTAGTCAAATGTAACCCCTGACAAACTACAAATGAAGAGGAGAAAAAGAAGCACACTGCTACCACTGGTGTTATAATAGTCAGCTCTAAAATGTGTCATGTGTTGCCGTGGGTTCCCACTACCATCAAAAATCTTGAAAGAAGGTGGCACAAACCCCTTGAGGTACTGAAATACATCAAATTCCTCTGAGTAAGATCTACCATTTGGAATGGATGAACTACCCTGGGCTTGCGCCAACGCTTCCCTCACTTATTGCTCCACCATCTATTTGATGTCCTTTTCATGCGGAGGTACTATCTATGACCTTCCTATGTAGACTACCACTATCTTAATCTATAGGAGAGGTACTCTTGGGAGGTTCTAAGACATGCAAAAGCTTGCTCAGCCTCTATAGGGCTAGGCTGTGGTGCTGGAGTTTGGCTCTGAAGTGCTAGAACTGTAGCTAATAAATCTTTCACCCTATTCTCCATCATATGGATATGATCATCTTTCTTCCTGAGCTGCTAAAGGAGGTGTTGGATTGAACGAACATCATCATCTTCCTCAACCACAACACTTTCCTAACTCTGATGGTCTCAGTGGAGGGATCATCGAGTATCGACCATATGAATTCTACTAAATCCTCAAATAGGTCATCCTCATCATGGTTGAAATCTACTCTACCCTCTTCCTGATCTGAATGATCACTCACAAGAAGCTATTTATTCTCTGCAAAGTAGTATTTTAAGATATCATCTATTGAAAGATCTCATACTCTTCCTGGCCGAACTGGTATAAACACCCGATGGCAGCTGACTATAGGACTATGCTCATTTGAACCTATGTATCAAACACCACCTACTGATAGGATTCTCTCACTCGACAGATCAACTACCATGGGGACTATACTGGTATCCCCTCCTTCCTCTACTACTCTGATTAGCTAGGAAGTGGTGGCAATCACCATGACACTTCAATGCCACTCCCATATTACCACGGGATGTAAGTCGAATGGAAGAGCTTCTGTCTCACCCTACCGGGGTGGAATGGGATGGAGGATCCTTAGGCCATAGTCGAATCACCAATGGGGATGTCCTATCCCTTGATGCATACTTCTAGACTTTAGTGGACTGTGGAAGGAGGGACTAGGATGGGTGATGGTGGACGGGGAATGGAGCAGCATGACTATGGACGAGGAGTGGAGTGGTGTAGCTACGGAGACACTAATTGTCCTCCTACCAAGACCCTCTTCCTGTGGCTGGTGGTACCTATCAACATTATTATGACTGCTCTAGTAGTCACCGATTCAAAAAATTAATAAGTGAGGCCGGCACCGCAAAGATACTTCCTCCTCTCCCTCTTGCTCGCTTGGGCTACAATTTGAGCCTCAATGGCTCTCTCCCTATGGATCTAATCATTGACACTCTTCAAAATCATGGACCTCAAATAAAATAATGCGTCAGACTTTGAGCATCTGTAAGCTCTATCAAACCTGTTGAAGAACTATCCTAAGATCTAGGGCTTCCTCCGCTCCATAGCCGGTACCTCAAAGTGTGCTAGTGGTGGAGGGGATACAACAATACACCTGTAGTCCTCCTCTCCATCTGAGGCTAAGGGGGTGGAACTTGCTACCACTCAAGAGTGGAGAGGTCTCATGAGGAGAACCCTCCTCAGAGACATGGGAGGCAGCATCAATCTCCTTGGCTGCTCGCTCATGGTGTCGCTTAATCTTCCTATTCTTTTTATGGCACTGAGTACGGGTAAGCAGGGCAAAGCAAGAGCTAGAACCTACCTCAAAAGTAGGAGAAACTATCATAGAAGCCAAGATAGCCTTTCCTTTCAAAGTGGGGGATACTAGTGAGGAGGTGCTAGTCGTGATCGAGTCAGTAAGGACAAATGATCGACACATGGGAACCACTAACACTAACACTGCTGAAGCTGGAGCTAGTTGAACTGAAACTAATATTATTGTGGGAACCTCGACAGCCTTCCTCTTCACAAACAAAAACTCAGACTCAAACTGCATGTCAGAATGAAGGAGTGGATTTTGTCCTGCCACCTCCGCTCTATTGACAGTCATGAGGGCTGGTCCCTCATACAAGCAGCAGTTATAGCCTCAAAACCATGGCCAAACTGAATTAGGTGGGAGGTGGTCATGGTCTGTATGGCCTGATCCAAGGCCAGATCCATACCCGATGGGAAAGAGAAGACGAACTTCTTGAAAGACATAGTAATTGAACTGAAGATGGAGAAAGAACTGGTTGTGCTGATGCCTCTGCATTAGTTGAAACATAACTGAGTCAGACCTTTTGATACTTGTCTTCAAATATTAACTTCTAATATCAATTTTGAATTTGAGCCCACACTTAACAAATTTTGATATGCTAAGTGGGGTTCATTGGAGAGATTTTATAATGTGAGGAGAGACTTTGCCATAGAATTTGATTTTGATTTGGAACCCTCATTCAACAAATTTAAGTATGTTGAGTGGCGTTCATTCATTTGGAGAGAGTTTGGAGATTAATTTTTTTTTATCCTTTATTTGAAAATTTAGATTTTGGAATCTTTATGTAGCAAATTTAGGTATGTTAAATGAGATTTAAATATATGTTTGAAAATAATTTTGAAAACATTTTCTTTGTGAGGATTGTTGTTGTTTGTTTGACATGTTTGATTTGATTTTGATTTGAAAATGGGATCCTTAATTAACAAATTTGGGTATGCTAAGTAAAGCCCAAATGTGTTTGATATTTTTATTGATTTGAAAGATGAAACCCTTACTTAATAAATTAGGTATATTAAGTAGGGTTTGAGTGTCTTTGATATTTTTATTTTGTTTTGAAAAATGAAACTTACTTAACAAATTTAGGTATGTTAAGTAGGGTTTAAATGTGTTTGATATTTTTATTTTAATTGATTTGAGAAGGGGAACTCTTATTTAACTAATATGGGTATGTTAAATAGAGTTTAATTTGTTTTATGTGTTGTTTGATTATGAAATTCTTATTTTACAAATTTAGGAATGTCAAATGGAATTCAAATGTTTTTTGATTTTTATGATTTTGAAAAAGGGGAACCAATTTAACAAATTTAGGTATGTTAAATAGAATTCAGTTTATTTTGATTTTCTAAAAAGGTAACTCTCATTTGACAAATTTGAGTATGTCAAATGGAGTTCAAATATGTTTTGTTTTTTGGTGATTCTTTGAAAAGGGGAATTCTACTTAATAAATTTGGGCATGTTAAATGGAATTGTTTTAAAAAAAAGGAATATTTGTGTGTGATATTTACTTTTTGAAAAGGGGAACTTCAACTTAGCACATGTGGAATATTCTAAGTGGAATTTTAATTTTTTGGCATGATTTTATTTGAAAATGGAATCTTCATTCAACAAACTTGGGTATGTTGAACGGAATTTATTATTTTTAAAAAATGTGCTTCTTGGAAAAGGGATTTTAAAATTTTTTAATTTGATTTTGAAAAGAATCTCCATGTAACAATCGTAGGTATTATTAAATGAGGTTTGATTATCATTATGCCTTTTGAAAAATTCTTAAGAATTTTATGCAAATCTTTTGTCATGTGAATTTTGAAAAGTGCTTTTAAAAGTAGTATTTTGCAAAAGGGTTTATTTTCTTAAGTATAGGATGAACCTTGCCACACTAAGCAAGTGGTAGAGAGGTTCTAAATTTTTAGTCATCTCCTTTCATTAGTTGATTTTATTTATTTTTTTACCTATTGGGGACCTGAATGAATGACTACCCAAAACCTAAAGGATGTTGGCTACCTTTGCTTAAGGATAAAATAAGCAAAGAGTCAATGGATAGAAAGATAGACTTGGGTTTATATAAAATACAAGTCCACTATCAAAGCTTAGAGACAATACTTTTCTACTAAAGATGGGGATAAGAACTATCCCTAGCGGAGTTGATAGAAAAATCTGTGGAGTTTATTTTTGGATGTATATTGGGGGGACACTACACAGATCGTAGGAGGTACTTATTAAAAGTAATCATGTATGACATTGAGGAATGATGTACTATCTCAAAAGATAGAGGAATCACCCTTTAATGGACCTAATCACCTAATAAGGACTCCAAAGGCATGATGGGTCTTCGAATATACCAGAGATTTTTCCCCTGGTTTACATGGATAAATAAAGCAGGGTTAATATTAAACTAGGTTCCAAAGTTCCCTATGGAGATAAGCCTCCATAGTTAATTACATTTTAAGGAAGGTGAATTCCTTAGAAATACTTCGATTAAAGTAGGCAATTATTATCTCCAAAGATTTCAAAGCTAGACTATCAATAAATTTGTCATATTGGAAAATCAAATGGGAAAGATCAAGGAGAAGACTTATTTTTGGAAGCTAAAGGGAATAAGTAGGGAATACTCATGATACTAAGAAACCTAGTGAGCATTCTAATCTATCCAATGATTGGGCTTGATATAATTAAAATTGAAGAGATTTATATATTTTGAGTTCAAATTTTATTAGGTTGCTGGGGCTTATAATCCAACAATACAAGGTTATCAAAATACCTAAAAGGTGAGGATTTATGCTTATAGCCTGAAGGAAATAGCTATCTTAGATCCTAAATCTAGAGGGCTTTGGCACGAAGCCAAAGCATGACCTAAATCTAAGTGAAGATGGTCATAAGGTTTACCTTCACAAGAAAGGAAAAATCACCCGACTGTTGGACTTATAACTACCTGGAATGGTAGCCAACTAACTCCTCCTATACTTTAAATCCATGTAGGCAAGTCTTATGAATTTACAAGATAGTTGGACTGTAATTAATTTAGAAAAAGATTAAATTTCTTAAACCCACTCCTGTGGTGTTTATTTTATTTTATTTTTTGGTATTGTTTGTGTGTGTTTATGTGAGGGGACACCACGCAGATCCACAGATGTACTCATTTGGGTGATCGGGTATGACATTAAGGAATAGTGTACTATCTCAAGAGATAGAATTCATTATTCTATAATGGAGCCAATCACCAAATGAGGACTCCTAAGGTATGATGGGTCTTCGAATGTACCAGAGATCTTTCCCCTACTTTACATGGAAAAGTAAAGTAGGATTTATTTTAAGTCAGTTCATTAAGTTCCCTATGAAGGCAAGCCCACATAGTTAATTACATCCTAAGGAATGAGATTCCTTAAGAATACTCTCAATTAGGGTAAATGATTATTATATCGTAAGATTTCAAAGATAGGACTTTCAATAAATTTGTTATTTTTAGAAAATCAAGTGGGATTGATCAGAAAAGAGAGAGTTATTATCGAAATCAAAGGGAGATGAGTTGGACATACTCATGATACTAGGAAGCTTACTGAGCATCCCAAACTATCCTATGGTAGGGCTTTACATTTTTAAAATTGAGGAGAATTATATGTTTGAGTTGAATTTTTATTAGAAATCTAGGGCTTACAATTCCATAATACAAGATTGTAGAAATGCCTAAGAGGTGAGGATTTATGCTTGTAGCCCCAATGAGAAATAGCAACCTCAGATATTAAATTTGGGGAGCTTCAGCATAGGCCAAAGCTTGACCTAAATCTAAGACAAAAGTGGGTATATGATTTACCTCCATTAGAGAGGGTAAACCACCCGACTGTTGGACTTACAACTGCCTAGGGTGGCTGCCAACTAACTCCTCCTATGATTTTAAATACATGTAGGTAAGTCATATGCTTTGAAAGATGGTTAGGATGTTATTTACTTAGAAGAGAAACTAAGTCCTTAAACTCACTCCCTATGAGACTAGATCATGAAGGACACAAGTAATGACCAAAATCTAATGCAAATTTTATCATATTTTATTTTGATTTTTGGACATTTTTATTTGACACGGGCTATCAAATTTTATATGCCTAATGCATGAAGAAATTAGTTATGGGACAAAATTAGAAAGAACGAGGTGTGTTTTCACCATGGCTCTCAAAGGTCAAGCCATTTTCTCTAGCAAAGGTGGAAGCCATCCATTGGAAAGAGTGAGATAATATGATTTATGCATGATATGAGACATACAACATCCAACTAAGGGGTTGCTAAATCTTTTTTTATCTTGATTTATGTCCCTAGGCTTTACGAGGTTATGAATTATTTAGTCTTTTTGAATTGATTAATTGGATAGAAAATTTATCTTTCCCTAAGAGCCTAATCGATCCGCACTATTCAATAATCAATAAAAGAAATTAGAAAATTATACCATTAATCATAAACATACCATCAATCAATTTATAAAATTAAAAGGATAAAAGGTCGGTTGGGCACATCAACCCGAAAAGAAATGGGTAGTTGAGCTCTACCCTTATAAAACCCAAGTTATAAATGAATAATTACAATTAAAAGGAATCCATGTTATGGGGGTCTTCATTCTTCATTCTTCATTCTTCATTTCTTCATTTTTATTTTCTTCTTTTCTCTCTTCATTTTGGCCTGATTGGAATATGGTTGCTCCAAAGGCATCACATGGTACATAAGACTTGATCTTATAAATAATGTTCATCATAATCTCCCATAACATTCATTCTAAATCTTAACTAGAAAATTTACATCAAAATGGGAATGGTAAATCTAACTAAACCTGTAAAATAAAGGTAAGCTAAACATACCACACAACCTAAGCAGTTATAAGAATAATTTAGACTTAGCACCCCACACATGGGTAACCAAGTCCACCTGTCCTAATTTGGACCATGCTTAGGAGCTAAGCAACCTACACAGCAAAAGTACTTATATTCTTTTGTTTAGTTTTATTATAGTGGCCCCTTAAGCACAATCCCCTGTAAAATGCATGATTAGGCTAAGATCGCCCTATCAATCAGTCTACGCACATACACCTAACATCCTGTCTAAAATATTATACCACAAAACAAAATCATGCATCAAACCATGCACTGCCCTAACATAGAGCTAGAAGTGGTGACTTAGCCAAATATGTGTGTCATTTAAGGCTTGTGTGGCATGTCTTAGCTAGGCTTTAAGGTTGAAATTTTCCAAGTGTGGAAGATTCAATTTAGATGGTAGTTTCATTTCAAGTGATTTAGTTAACTTGTCAATTTTGGTTGATGATTTGATTTGGTTTGAATGAGCCTACACATAGTGACTAAATGTTATGAAGAGAAGAGAAGAGAAGAGAGCTATCTTTCATCCCTACCTTAAAGCATTTCTAAGGTAGACTGATTAATGAATTTCCTTTAGTGAATGGTTTATTATGTGTTTTAATTGGTCCTAAGTTTGGGTTCTCTTTAAGTCATCCTATTCAATGAGAAAGGCATCTTAATATTAGTTAAGGTAGGTTACTATCACATAACATAGATCTATTCATTTATTTCCATCATATATACCATGCATATGAATAATCCTAAGCATGCATATACATACAATGCAAATCTTAGCACTTTGATGATGAAAGCAAAGAGATGTGATTTAAAAATTTGGATATTTCATTTGTTAATTGGATCATTAATGCATGTCTTTCTTATATTTTTTCATCCATTAGCTAAATGCACATCCACATGTATAAAAGTTATAAGTGTACGTGTCATTATTTTCTACACAAGGGCATAAGGTACAAGACCTACTTAGGGCTACTTAAAGCCTCGAAACCCCGGGATGTCCAAACTGATATATCACTTTTCTTACATACATGTAGATGTACAAAAAGAACCAAATGCATAAAGAATCATGCAAGAGATTATAATTGATTTGGTTATATGATTTACATGTGTAATATGAAAATCTTTCCTAAGTCTTAATATAGAGGTGCATATGAATAGATTTAGGCAAGTGTTGTGTTCTTTTCAAATGAACAATACACTTGTAAATCCTATGTGAATCCATGTTAAGAGAAGGAAAGAGAACTTTATAATACAAATCTTATGTTATGATCACATGCAAGCTTATAAATATTAATAACTAGCATCACATCATTCTTAATCTTTGATTTATAGGTTTTAAAAGATAAATTTTGGTATAATAGTGATAATAGCCACTCATATTCTTAACTTTAGCCAACATATACAATTTGACATAAAAGAAAACATTTTATTTAATTAATTTTTAAAAGAAATGAATGCATGATTTCATATGGAAAATAATATTTAGCATGATTGGAAAGAAATAAAGGAATGTAAGTACATGACTTCATTCACCCAAATTAATTCCTAAAGGAAATCATATAAAATAAGATCATTTAAAATGAATCAAAATTCTTTAAGGAGATTGTTATCTTTGAATTTAATTTGACTTAGGACATATGAGAAGAGTTTGTTAGCCCTAACCGATTTCCCCCAGGTGTGAATTTGTTTGGCTTAATTTAGAACAATTAGGTTTATTTTATGTTTTGATTAGGTTAAGGTATGAATTAAATCTATTAATTACCCCTTACCTATACCACTTTAACATAATTATCCAAGTAATTATGAGCCAACATATGATATGCAACCACATAAAAATTAAATTAGTAATGCACCTAAGAAATGAAGGGCCTAATGCAATTGCTCATTATTGATTAATTAAGCTAAAGGGTTTGATTAAGTACTTTTATAACTTCCTACACATGTAGTTTGATTATAATTTCTTTTGAATTCTCTTAGGTTATTGAACACCAAGAATCTACCCAAGAAGAATTGAATGATTGGAATGATTTAGTTTTGAGTTTGATTAATTAAACTATTTAATGAAGTGATTAAGCCATTAATTAGTTGCAAATTGATTAAGTGTTATCCAAATAAAATAAACTTAGGGGAAAAGATTGGAAGAGAGATCCTAATCTCATTCGCTATGTCCATTCAGTATTTCATAATGATTAGCCAACTTAATTAATGAATTCATTACTATTTAACATGCTAATTAATCATTTAATTAATTAAGAAAGTGATTAAGAATGAAATAAGCCATTTCCCTAGTTAATCCAGCAATAAATTCTAACAAAATCATGCAGAGGTCATCCCACTAATCAATCTCAGAAAGTTTGGAATTAATTGTTGGAGTAATTAGAGAGTAATTAGCTTAATTACATTTTTAATGAAACTAAAATTGAGTTAAAATCTCTATTCAAAATTAATTAATTTAAATTTTCTATTATTCTCCTCTTAATTACCTTTAAAATTAGTATTTATTTGTATTTTTTGGATTTTTTTTTAATTAGTTATGAATTTTGGAAGTTTCACCATTAAAATTGGATTAATTAAGCCTAATTCTTTAATCCCATCAGCCATGTGGTAATGCCGCTTTCCATGTGCATGACGAGATTGGTTATTTCACATGGTGAGTCACCGGTGTTGGAGTATTTTCTCTCTTCCGCCCAATCGATCTAAGATGATAATGTTTAGGAGGAAATTAGAGGGATCTAGCACATTTGATCTTCCGCCAATCATCATGTGGAACGGATGGACCGTGATCTGTCTCCTCATGAATGGCTAGAATTGGATGTCGTCCGTCGATTGCTTAATTCGAGCTCACCCAAGCTCGAATGGAGCTCAAATTCATCCCACACCATTGAGGAAACACAAGCAATACATCTAATAGTGGAGATCGCGTAACATAATGATTTTCTTCCCAAAGGACCAAGCAAAATTTTCTCCAAGGTCGATTTCAATGGCATTCTTGTCTATCAGCGCTAATGAGGAAGCTTCATTTGGATGAAACTTGTTGATGAAGCTTTAATTTGATGTAGTTGCTCGAAAGACCAATCCACGATGTGGTGACCAATCTTGGTGATCTTGATCAACTACAAGCTGATCAGGGGAAGCTCGGATTTGATGTTTGACTGCTTGGTCCAAAGATGGTGTGTTAATTTGTTTTTGAGGATTGAGTGAATTGGATTCAAAAATCACCTCCCCTGTTTCATCTTTGAGTAAAATTGAGAGTAGGGAAGCAATGGTGCTTGGAAATTCTTAGGGAAAGCTCGGATGCTTCTTGACTCTAGCTGTGGAATGAATCCTTTGAATGAGAATGAGGGAGGGGGGGGAGGTATATCTCCCCCCTACTTGGATCAGGCGGTGGATGGTTGATTTGCCATTTTTGCTCAATGGCTTGGATTGGCTGATCAGTTTGAACTGAAAAATGTCCCACATGGGTCATTTTAGGTGGAGCAGTGAGGGAGAGTGGCTGCCCATGTGATTGGTGAGTGGATTTGGTGAGCCAAGTGTTCAAGGATGATTGGGGAGGTTGGTTTTGCCTTACCCTGGGTTATGGCTGACCCAAGCTCATTGGGTCATGTTTACCACCCTCCTTGGTGCCCATGTGGACTAACAGATAGGTGCCAAGTGGCCTTGGGAAAGGAATGACCAAATTCCAAGTGAATTTGGTCATGGGATACCCTTTGACCCAAGGAAAATGGTCATTTGGCTATGAGTTTGATATGGATAGATTTGAAATGATTCAAAAATGGGTTGGGCCAAATTTCAAGTGATTTAGAGTTCATTTGATTTAATTTGGCTCAATTTGACCCACTTGGGTTAAGTTGGGTCAATTGAGTTAAGTTGCCCAATTGGTCAAATTGGGTCAAACCATGGAATAAGTCAAGTTCAAATGATCATTTGGAGCTTATTGGTATCATTGGTTTAGTTTAATTTGGTTTAGATTTGGTTTTGGTTCATTTAGGTTCATTTGGGTCAAATGGGTCAAGTTGACCAATTTGACCCATTTGACCCAATTGGGTTAGGTCATGTGTTGGTTTAGGCTTCGTCGATCATTTGAAATGTATTGCAAGCTTTAGTTTCAATCTATTCTAATTTGGTTTGATTTCAAGTTGGATTTGACCTTTTGGGTCAAGTTGGGTTCATGGTCAATTGGGCTAGGTTGCGTCTAACTGGTCAATTAAAGCTTTGGCCAAGTTCAACAAGTGATTTGGAATGAACTTCAACCATTGGTTGCAATCAATTTAGATTAAATCATGATTAGACCCATTTTAGCTTTTTAAGCCAATTTGGGTCAACTTAGGTCAAGTGGCCAATTAGGCTTGGTTTGTCTCAATTGATGGCTTGGTCATGTTCAATCATTGATTATGGATTGATTTAGATAAATGGTTTCAATTAATTTGGCTCATAGTAAATTTTGGCTTATTTAGGTCTCATTTGGGCCAAGTGTTGGCTTGATCAAAGGCTAAGTTTAACTTGGTTTGACCCAATTTGATGATTGATTATTCTAGATGATTGTTGGTCACAATGTGAGGCTTTGATGGGCTTAGTTCAATCCAACTTAGGTTGGATTAGAACACAACTCAAAAAGGTCTTTAGGTCACTTTAGGTCAAGTGAGCCAAAACGGGTTAATTGGCTTGATCAAGACTTGATTTAAGTTTTGTTGAACTCACATATGGACTTATGATGGAAATATAAATCCAATTGCAAGTGGTTTAGAGTCAAATGGGTTTTGGTTCATTTGATAATTTCAAGTCAAAAGGATGAATATGGGTTTGACTTGGGTTAATTCAATTTTGGCTTAGTGATTGTAATTTATGTTTATATTTGGGCATGTGATTGAAGTAGTGATTGTTTGAAGAGTAAATCCAAGAGTTTGGATTGATTTGAGAATGATTTGGCTAAATCCAAGAAATTGGCTTATAGGATATAAATTAGGTTTGGATTTGAGTTTGAATTTATATTGATTTGATTTTATTATTTGAATTTATATTTCATCTATTTGTGAATACAAATGAGAATATAAATGATCCATGAGAGAATCATGTGAATTAGGAGTGATTTGATTGTGGCTTTGGCTAAGGTAGGTCAAAAAGTTTTAAAAAGGGGTTTTGATTTGGTTTGATTTATATTCATTTAATTTGGATGATTCAGATGCCAATTTCATTTATAATTATGAATACAAATGATGGAATAAGTGATTTATGAAGAAACCACTTGGCTTTGTGTTGATTTGAAGTGTTTGGCTAAGCTTATGGATGTGATTCATAAGGCTTAGGAAGGTTTTGGATTTGGAGTTGAGCATAGATTTCAATCATCTCAAATTGGAGTTGGATTTGGAATTGATTTTGGATTTGGATCATTTGAGATTGGAATTAATTTGAGATTTGAGAAAATTAGTTGAGTTGGAATTGATTTAAGATTTGGGAAAATCAATTGAGTTAGAATTGAATTGAGATTTGATTCAAATTGGTTTGAAGGAGTATACATGGGCTGGATTTGAGCTATAGGGTAAGTGGTTGCCTTAGAAACCTAATGCATAGCCTAATCCTATGATAAACCCTTCTAAGTCTCTAAGGTTAGGTTAAGTATTCACCTAATCACTAGAAGTGTCTCAAGACTAAAGAACTCTTAGTGTCTAGAGGAGTCCTATGTCTAAGATGAAGAAGTTGAGAGCTCACTCCATAAGTGAGGTCAACAACTCCCTAAGAGACTAGAGAATGAGTGGTATGAATAATGACTTAGTCTAATACAAAATCTTTTCAAGTTTTATTCTAATTTTGACACTATATTTTGAAAAGGTTTTAGGATTTTGATGCCTATATGCATGATAAAATAAGATTGTTGGCTAAATCAGCAAGAAAGGGGTGTTTTCCACAACAAGAGATGTCATCACAGGTTAAGCATTCAACTATCGTGCAAGGATGGAAATCCCGTATTTTCAAGAATGAAGGAATATGCATGTATGATGTGGAAAGTCAACCATTCAACTAATGAGGTTGCCAAATCTTTTAATTATCTTAATGCCTAGGCTTTATGGTGAGATTATGAATTATTTAAAACTTTAGTTATGAGTTGTAGTTGGGAAAAAAATGTTTTTTCCCTAAAATCCTAATCGCATCCAGGCCACACAATAAAGCATCAATCATAAGAAAATATGAAAATATGCCATTTCTAATACCCAGTTTAAACTTAACATCAAATAATTTTATAACTACAAAAGAAAAGCCAGATCTTGGATAATCTAAAAGAAAAGATGGGTAGCCAAGTGGTACCCTTATACAACCTAGAATTACAAGATAATAATTATAATTGTAGATGAATAAGTGTTATGGGGGATCTTCAAGTTATCATGTCCCCTTCATTTCTTCTTTTTCCCTTGATTTGGTGGACTCCAATGCATCACATGGCACCCTAGGACTAAGCCATCTAGCCAATGCTCATCCTAATAATGGACCGCACTAAGTAGAGGCCATGTCATCCTTGGCCTACTTCAGATTTACCAATCCAAAGAGGTAGTCTACTAACCACATAGTAAGACTATCCAACCAAAGGGGTTACCTTTCGGTGTGCAGTGGCTGTACTAGGAAGAAAGTGTAATAAACTTACATCCTCTAAAGTAGGGATTACTAGCTGGTGTGATCTATTGATGGCATAATAATTGAACCCAACCTTAGGCTGACTACTAAGTGAATGCTGCTGGGGGACTTAAATCAGCTCAAAAATAGTCAAAATTAATTTTATTTTAGTTATATTTGATGGATCTCATCGGTTTGCGATGGATAGCACTAAGTAGGGGCCATGTTGTCCTTGACCTATCTTAGATTTACTAATCCAAAGGGCTAGTTTCCCGAACGAAGGGGAGAACTATCCAACCAAAGGGGTGCCTTTTGATTTACAGTGGCCAATTCAAGGAAGAAAGCTCGGGGACTCACATCTCCCTGAAAAAAAGACCACTAAGGTGATGCATTAGCTAGGTAACATGTCAACCCAACCTAGGGCTGCCCGTCAGTTTGCGATATTCATGTTAGAAAGAATACATAGTAGACTTACATCTTTCAGAGCAAAATGACTACTGAGAACTGTTTGTGGCAAAATAGATTGAACCTGACCTAAGGGCGACTACTAAGAGACTGTCGGTCTGAAGACTTATCTTAACTCAAGTGTAGTCAGGCCATTCCTATAGGGATTTTTGCTAACACTACCCTAAAGATAGGATGCTGCTTGGGAAAGTGCCCGTTGGGGGCTTGAATTCCTAATCGACAAGCAAATAAATTTATTTGTTTGTTTATTTATCGTGGACCCTATTGGTTTGTGATGGATCACACAGAGAAGGAGCTTATATTAGCCTAGACCTATATCATGATATTGGGAGAATTTGTGCATCCAGAATAAATTCTCAACCACGTGGGTGGCATAGAAAAGGGACTATCCAATCCAAGAGTAGTGGTAGTTGTCTAAATGAGATTAAAGGGATGTGATCCAAGTAGAGTCTGTAGGGAGGGGCCCTTTGAGGACTTTCTTGATCCTTGAAGAAGATAATGTCTATAGGTATTCGGTGGCCACCTCAAGGAGAAAGCGTGGGGACTCATATCTACCAAGAGTGGTGTATCCATCGGGTAAGCCAATGTCAGCATACCAAACATTAGCCAACCTAAGGTGTCCGTTGGTTTGCAATAATCAACCTAGGAAGAAAGCATCAGGGACTCACATCCTCCTCTGGACGGTTGTCAAGATAGTCTATCTTATCGGCCGGATACTATCCGACTGGGTACGAGTGAATCTTCGGTGGAATTATATCAACTCAAAAGTAGTCGAGAGGAAAGGATCCAATGGGGGAATTATTCTAAGCCTCAAATATACTCGACCAAGTTAATGCATGATGGCTAGTTCAAGAAGAAGGCGTGTTGGCTTTCATTCTCTTAAACAAAGTCAACATGAGGTAGTTAACTGGCTGCATAGTGAGGCCTACTAAATTAATAAGGCGCTCGCCAGTTTGCAATGTTCAAGTCACGAAGAAAGCACGGGGACACTTCCGCCAGACAAGTGACCACTGGGGTGAGACATTAGCCAAGTAGTATGTCAGGCCGACCTAGAGTAGCTAATGAGTGAGTGCCATAAGGGGCTTGCTCCCACATCAAAATAGCCCGAGATAAAAGATATGTGTTTGTCTTTGTGTTAAAGGAGGATAGGATGCCACTTGGGTTCTCTTACACCTATCCTAAAATACGCTTAAGAGTTGATGAAATGGTGCCACGAATGGCAGTTATGGTCCCACCAAGAAAGGATGCTGCTTGGGTTCTCTTACACCTAACTTAGTCATGCAAGTTGAAATAAGATGCCACTTGTGTTCTCATACACCTACTCTAATAGCACTGGAGAATTGTGTTTAATTTATGTTCATGTTGTAAAAGAAGAATAGAATGCCTCTTGGGTTCTCTTACACCTACCCTAAACACATCGTGGTAGATTTGCAAACAAACAAGCAATACTTCGAATGAAGATAATTACTTTTCAAACATAATTTTATGGATAGTATTTCTTCAAATAGAGCCTATTGATTAGAAGCATCGGGTGCTGCCCTTTATAATTAATAAGTTTATAAGATCCTCCTTAGTAGGCCTTCTCTATGATAAAAGGGCCTTCCCAAGTGGGTTCAAACTTGCCTCCAATCTTTCGATAGGCAATAATCGGTCTCCTTAAAACTAAAACAAGCTCTCCTACTTGAAAAGCTCTAGGGCGGTCCAGCTTATTGTGAGCTTGAATCATCTTGGCTTTGTACAACTCAAGGTTTTGGCATGCCCGTAGGCGTCTCTCCTCCAAACCTTTGAGTTCTTCTAACTACTAGCATTCGGGTCTATAGTGATTTTACTACCCATTGCTATCCTTAATGATGAGAGTTGAACTTCTAATGCTAGAACAGCTTCGGACCCATGCACTAAGGAGAACGGAGTATATTGGGTTGGAGTTCTGTATGTGGTGCTGTATGCCCACAAAGCTTCAACAAGTTGCTCATTCTATAGTCGCTTATCATCAAGTGTCTTCTTTAGTAGCTGGATGAGAGTTTTGTTGAATGCTTCTGCTAGGCCATTCACCCTTGGATAGTACATAGTGGAGTATCTCCAATCTGTACCTGTCTCTAGGCAAAATTATCGATCTTGGTGCTTTTGAATAGTACTATTATCGAATATAATTAGTCGAGGCACCCCAAACCTATAAATGTATGGTTCCTAAAAAATTGGAGCACCTGCTGAGCTATGACCTCTTTGAGTGGGATTGCCTTCGCCCACTTGGAAAAGTAATCGGCGGTAGCTAGGATAAACTGATGACCCTTCGAAGAAGGAGGATCAATCAGACCCACTATGTCAGTACCCCAACACTTGAATGGCCATGAAGCCAATGTAGGGCATAGAATGTTTGGTGGATGGTGCAAGACTACACAGTGTACCTGACACTGATGGAATCTCCTAGCTACATCTATGCAATCTGTAATCATTGAAGGAAAGTAGTATCCTAGTCTCTTGATCTTTTCCTTCATCTTCGGACCAGATTGATGTGCTCCGCATAGACATGAAAATACCTTGGTTAAGATCTTATGGGCTTCATTTTTGTCTAAACAGCGTAACCACATTTGATCAAAAGATCGTCGATACAAGGTTCCATCCACAAAGCATAGGAGAGAGCTCTCTACTTCATCTGATGGGCTTGTGACTTCTCTTGAGGTAGTTTGCCTCTAGTCAAGTAATCTATAAATGGTTGCCTCCAATCCAGCTCATCATCTTTATTAGCAACAACAACCTTCCCTTCAAGAGAGAATCTCTTGATGAGTTCAGCATCAATAAGGGATAAGGCTTATCTATTTTGTACCTTTATTGGAATGTACTCATCTTCTCGACATGCCAACTCTTTGGAAAGTTTGGCCAAAGCATCTGCTACTGCATTCTCTCCTCGAGGAATCTTGTAGATGGTGACCTTAGGGATTTGGGCCAACAGCTTCATGGTGTACTCATGGAAGTGAGGAAGCTTAGGCTTTAGAACCTTGTATGACCCAACAATTTGGTTGATGACCAGGTAAGAATCCCCATAGATGTTGATGCTTTTGACACATACTGTAATAGATAACTCCTGACCGACAATCAAAGCCTCATACTCAGCTTCATTATTGGTGCATGGATTAAAGAGATGGTATGAGAATCTCATCACATCGCAGACTAGAGTTAAAAGGATGATTCCTACCCCTACTTTTATGGAAGAGTAGATCATTGTTCTTCTCCATTTTGAAAGGAATCCACACCATCAAAATACATCTCCCAGCGGTGATTGTCAACCTCCCCTAAGTTCAAGATTTGTTCATCATGGAGATCATCACTAAGAGGAGAGTCAGCAGAAAGTGGGTGTGATGCTAGAATATCTGTCAGTGTTTATCCTTTCACCGCACGGAGGGGTACGAATGTGATGTCAAACTGTGACAAAATTATGGACCAACGTGCCAACCATTCAGATAACATCGGTTCTATCATGAGATACTACAGTGCATTAGCTCTTGAAATCAAGTTTACCTTATGAGAGAGCATGCAATGTCATAGCTTTTGGGATGCAAAGATAAGAGCTAGGCAATATTTCTCAATAGGTGGGTAGTTTGCTTCAGTAGGGATCAGATGACGGTGAGGTAGTAGAGAGCATTCTCCTTCCCTTTGTCATTGGTTTTGGCCAACAAAATGCCAAGGGAGTCATTTAATGCTATATTGTAGAGGATAAGTGGCTTGCCCAGGATAGGGACTACTAGAACTAGTAATTTTACCAAATATTGTTAAATGTCTTCAAAAGCATGCTAACACATATCATCCCACTTGAATTTAGCATCCTTTTTGATAAGTGCTAAAAATATCTTGCATCTCCCGATAAATTGGAGATAAAGCACCTTAGATACGCCAACCGCCCTTGGAATGATCTGAATTGAGTTAGACTTTTAGGGGGTTGCATTTCTATGATAGCTTTGATCTTTTCTGGGTCTATCTCTATTCCCCATTGTTGGACAACAAAACCAAGGAACTTCCCTGAAGCTACTCCAAATGCACACTTTACGGAGTTCATTTTGAGATTGAATTATCTTAACTATTTAAAAATTACTTCAAGTCAAAGAGATGGTCTCCCTTTCCTTTACTTTTAACAACTAGATCGTTGACATAGCATTCTACTTGATGATGAATGAGTTCATCAAAAATCTGAGTCATTGCCCACTGGTAAGTAGCACCAACATTTCTAAGGCCGATGGGCATGGCCTTATAATAATAGATTCTGATCATGGTTCAAAGAGCAATATTCCTCTCATCCTCGGGGGCCATCTTAATTTGGTTGTAGCCAGATGACCCATCCATGAAGGAGAATATTACATGACATGATGCAATGTACACCATTAACTCTGGTATAGGAAGTGGAATTTCATCCTTAGGACATTCCTTATTTAAGTCTCTGAAGTCGATGCATATGCAAATTTTGTCATTTTTCTTCTTAATTGGGATGACACTAGCAAACCAAGTAATATTTTTCTTCCCTAATAAAGCTAGCATCGATCAGTTTCTTGACTTTAGAAATGACTTGTTATTCATTTTCTAATCGCATGTGTCTAGAAGCTTGCTTGATAGGGCTAGTGTTAGGGTCTATTGCTAGTTTTTGGACTATTATGTCAGGAGATAATTTGGGCATTTGTTCATAGCTCCATGCAAAGTAGTCCTTAAACTCAGTCAATAGCCTAACCAAGTCATTGGTCTCTTCTTCATTCAATAGAGAACTGATGTATGTGGGATGTGGATCTTCTTTTATCCCAAGGTTGATTTCTTTGAGCTCATTGATGGTTGAATTAATTTCTTCTTCAAATTTTGGAGGTGCATCTTTGATTTGAAGATCATCAAGATTATTTAAAGTTTCTAAACACACCTCCTCACAAGAGTTAGTGTAGTTTAAGAAGAATCTATCAAACTCCAGATGATTGGTGACAATTAAGTAGTATTCATCATCATTGACTTGACCCACTGTATTGAATCATAGTCCTGGTCTTGACTGTGCATCTCTGCCTTTTTTATCCCATAGCTTCTGAAAATACTTTGACCTATGCCTCAACCATGTGTAAGGAATCAAACCTATCTTTGCAAGATTATGAACACAAGGCGAATACCAATCAAAAGGTAATTTCATTAAATCTTTATATGAATCATTCTCAAGTTCTACATCTACTTCTTGACTTGATGATGATGATCCCAATAGGAATCTCTTTGGCTTGACATCCATGGAAGATTTAGGGGCTTCCTTAACTACCAAACCCTCAACTTTTTGAGGAGAAAGTGATGTTAGAGCTAAGGTTCCCAACTGCTGCCCAATGATTTTACATAATCTCGATTTGAATACATTTATGCTTTGCTTGGAGGCCTAGACTTCTTCACTGTTTGGCTCGTCACCTCCAATGAGACCCATTGAAAGGTGTTGGCTGGTATGCTAATCACATGAGACTCATCCTCCGAGCTGGATTCTAAGTCTATGTGAATAGCAAGAGTACTCCTGTGAACTGGAACATAGCCCCTATTGGCTGGCTGCCAACCAGGGTCTTCCACCTCTGGAACTACCTCTGTATCTACCTTTGCCTCTACCTGGTGGAGGTCGAGTCATCCTACCCATATGTCCGTATGGTGGAACGAACTATGGGTGGAATGTAACTTGCGGCTCTACCTCTTCCTCGGTGTCCCTTCTCGCTCATTTGTACTTTCTTTCTTCTTTTCTTTTTCTTTTTCTTTTTTTTTCTTTTTCTTTTTATTTTTCTCTTTTCCTTTTTCTTTTGTATTTGAATTTTAGCCAAATTTGTGACAATAGATGTTTTGATTTTGAGGAAGATAGTAGGTCACATCCTTATATATCTCGACCTCTCTAACTAAGAATGGATTTTCATCTCCTTTAACATAGTATTCGATTCCATATTTTCAAAACTTGAAGCACTGATGAAGAGAGGATGGAACCATCTTGATGTGGTATATCCAAAGCCTACCGAGCAAAGCAGTGAATGATGTATTTGAATCAATTATAAAGAACTTGACTTCAGTCTTCCAGTCGCCTATTTCCAAAGGTAACACTATGGAGCCTAAAGCCCTCTCACCCTATTCATTGAATCCTCTCAACATCATCCGATCTCCTTGGAGTTCAAAGATGTCAATCCTCAAATAGGCATGTGGTGAAATTTTTCATTCATCGTCTATCTTTTTTTTTTTTTGAGAAAAAATGAAGAACAAAAAATAACAACTTTCTTGTATTGGACACCATGTAGATCCACAGATAGTTTTTATTAGGGTGATCAGGTATAACATTGAGGAATGATGTACTATCTTGAGAGACAGAAGTCATCATCCTATAATGGACCTAATCACCTTAATAAGAACTCCTAAGGACTATGGGTCTTTGGATGTACCAGATATTCTTCCCCTACTTTACATGGAAAAGTAAAGCAAGATTTATTTTAGTTCGGTTGTTAAGTTCCCTATGGAGGCAATCCCCCATAGTTAATTACATCCTAAAGAATAGGATTCCTTAGGAATACTCTCAATTAAGGTAAATGATCATTGCCTCCAAAGATTTCAAAGATAGGACTATCAATCAATCAATTTATTTTTACTAGATCAAGTGTGATTGATCAAGAGTAGGGAGTTATTATCGAAACCAAAGGAAGATAAGTAGGGGATGCTTATGATGCTAGGAAGCTTAGTAAGCATCTCAAACTATCCTATGGTTGGGCTTTCTATTTTTGAAATTGAATGACTTATTTATTTGAGTTGAAATTTTATTAGAAATCTAGGGCTTACAATTCCATAACATAAGATCATGAAAATGCCAAAGAGGTGAGGATTTATGCTTATATCCCGCAAAGGGAAGCAACCTTTGAACCTAAATCTAGGAAGCTTTGGCAAGGGTTGAAGCACAACCTAAATCTAAGGCTAAAGTGGGTATTTGGTTTACCTCCACAAAAGAGGATAAACCACCCGACTGTTAGACTTACAACCGCCTAGGGGTGGCTACCAACTATCTCCTCCTATAATTTTAAATACATGTAGGCAAGTCAGATGCTTTTGCAAGATAGCTAGGTTGTTGTTTATTTAGAAAGAGACTAAATCCTTAAACACGCTCCCTAAGAGACTAGATCATGGGCATGATTAATTACTTAAATCTAATGCAAATTTTGTTATATTTTATTTTTATTTTTGGATAATTGATTTGACACAGGCTTTGAGATTCATATGCCTAATGCATGAAAAATTAGATTATGGATCAAAATCAGCAAGAAAGAGGTATATTTACACCATGGCTCTCAAACATCAAGCCAAGTTCTAGGCAAAGGTGAAAGCCCTCCATAATAAGAGTGAAGCAAGATGCTTTTTATGCATGATGTGAAAACATACAACATCCAGCAAAGGGGTTGATAAATCTTTTTTCTTGATTTACAACCTAAGCTTTAAGTGAGGTTATGAGTTATTAATTTTAATTTTGAGTTTTTTAGTTGAATTGAAAATTTAATTTTCCCTAAGAGACTAATTGCATCCATGCCATTCATCAAAGTAATGAAGAAACTAGGAAAACATGCCATCTTAATGCACAAGATAAACAAGCATCAAACAATTTATAAAGCTAGTGCAAATGAATAAAAGACCTTTTGTGGTTGGGCTCCACCGCACAAACCTGAAAAGAAATTGGGTATCTGAGCTCTACTACTTATACAACCCAGATTACAAATGAATTAATTACAATAAAAAAGGAATTCATGTTATGGGGGTCTTCATTCTTCATTTCTTCTTTCTTCATTTTTTCTTTCTTCTTTCTTCTTTCTTCTTTCTTCTTTCTTCTTTTGGTTGGTTCAAATGTGGTTGCTCCAAAGGCTTCACATGGTGCATAAGACATAGTCTTATGACCAATGTTCATCCTATTCCCCATAACATTCATTCCAAATCCTAATTATAAAAATTACATGAAAATGGAAAAAGAAAATCTAACTAAAACTTGTAAAATCAAGATTAGCTAAAAAAATCACACAATCCCAAGCATGTATATGAATAAATTGACTTAGCACCCCCACACATGGGTAACCAAGTCCACCTGGCCTATTTTAGATTATGCTTAGGAGTATAAGCAAGCTATACAGTAAAAGCATTTATATTTTTATTACAGTGCACCTTAAGCATAATCCCCTGCAGAAGATAATGATTAGACTAATATCATCTTACCATTCAGTCTATGCACATACACCCTAACATCTAGACTAAAACATTACATCATAAAAAAATCAATCATCAATCTGTGCACCGCCCTAACATAGGATTAGGAATAGTGACTTAGCCTATGTGTATGCCATTTAAAGCTTGTGTGGTATGTCTTAGCTAGGCTTTAAGGTTAGAGATTTTCTAAGTATGAGAGGTTCAACTTAGAGGGTGGTTTTATTTAAGTGATTTAGTTGATTTGGTTGATTTTATTTGATGACTTTGATTTGGTTTGAATGAACCTACACTTAATTACTAAGTGTTGTAAAGAGAGGAAAAGAGAAGAGAACTTCTCTTCGTCCCAACCTTAAGTAATTTCTAAGGTAGATTCATTAATGATTTTTATTTAGTGAATGTTTTATTATGTGTTTAATTTAATCCTAAGTTTAGATTTACTCTAAATCAACCTATCAAAATAAGAAAGGCATTTTAGGATTAACTAAAGTGAATTACTATCACAAAACACACAACACTTTTTTTTTCAACATGTGTACATGCACATGAAATGATCCTAAGCATATTTACACATGCAAATGTAAATATTTAGCACACCTTAATAATGAATGCTAAGAGATGTTGTTTAAGAAAATTTGGATGCTTCAAGATGCATGATTTTGTTAAAGCAGAAAAGAAGGGGACTCTTTTATCCATTAATCAAATGCACATTTACATTATTTTTTACACTAGGTGTGTAAGGTACAAGACCTACTTGGGGCTACTTAAATCCTCGCAACCCCGGGATGTCCAGACTAATATAACACTTTTCTTAAATACATGTGCATGTACAAGAGCAAATGAATGGAAAAAAGAGTCATGCAAAAGATATTTATGTTTTATTTGAATATGTAATTTACATGTGTAAATGTGAAGATCCTTTTTAAAGGATAACATAGGAATGAATAGGAATGGATTTAAGCAAGTATTGTGTTCTTTTCAAATGAACTATACACTTTCCAAATCCTATTCAAAACTATTTTAAAAGAGAAGAGAAGGGAAAAGTCACATAATGCACATCTTTATATTATACTCACATGCAAGCTTATAAATAATTATAAGTAGTATACCTTTTCATTTGTCATCTTTGATTTATAGGTTTTGAAAATAATTGTGGATTTAATAGTGATAATAGCCATTCATATTCTTACTTTAGCCAAAACATGCAATTTGACATAAAGGAAATATTTCATTTTATTTTATTTTTCAAAAGACATGAATGCATGATTTTTTATGACAAGCAACATTTAGCATGCTGGAAAGAAATAAAGTGATGTATGCATGTAACTTCATTCACCCTAATTAATTCTTAAAGAAAATCCTATGGAATTAGATCATTTAAAGTGAATCAAATTATTTAAAGAAATTTATTTTAATTTTGAGTTTGATTTCATTTAGGAAATGTAAAAAAGGTTTGTTGGTCATAACCCATCTCTCACATATGTGAATCAATTTAGTTTAATTTTAGAACCATTAGATTGATTTTATGTTTTCCTTAGGTTAAGTGTCATTAAGTTCATTAATTTCCCCTTACCTACACTTCCTTAACATAAATATTCAAACAATTATGATCCAACATATGATATGCAACAACATTTAATTTAAATCAGCAATGCACCTTAGAAATAATGGGGCCTAATGCAATTGGCTCACATTATTGATTAATTAAGCTAAGGGGTTTAATTAAGTACTTTCATAACCTTCCCACACATGTGGGTTGGAAATGATTTTCTTAAATTTACCATAGGTTTTTTAACACCTAAGGATCTACCCAGCAAAGGATTGATTAAATCCAAATTGATTTTGAAATTTTAGTTAAGATAATTAAGAAGATCATTAGTGGATTAATCTTTAATTAAGTTTGGATTAAGGAAAAGGAAGAAACTTAAAAAACTTAGGAAAAATATCCAAAATTATTCCATATCTTAAAATCACTTAAACAATATTTAAACATTAATAAAAAAATTGATCCACTAAATATAATAGAATTTGTATGAAATTAATTAATGAAATGATAGGTTATTAAGATTTCAAATAAACCTAAAGAAAATCTATTAAAAATCAATTAGAAACAATTTTATATTATTCCTGAATTATTATAAAATGAAGTCCATTATATTTTTTGATTTTTCTATTTATTATGAATATTTGAAGTTTAATGATTATTTGGTAATTTAGAAGCCTAATTAATTAACTAATCATGTCGGCGCCATGTGGTCCACTGACGCGATGTGCACTTTTCATGTGGCGTGAGGGGACTAGTTTAAGACATCCTATGTCATGTCAGCCGGCGATGCTACGCGCTTTCTCTTGGACTGTTCGATTAAAGATCGGATGATCGAGATAAAGCCTACCATTTTTAAAGGGATAAATCAACAGAACTAATTGGATTAATCAGGACCGTCCATCCAAAACATGTGGGATGAACGATCCGCGATTCATCCCTACCCTCATTTGTGAGAGATGGAGGCCGTCCATCTTCCATGGTTTGATTCGAGCTCACTTGAGCTCGGATTCAGCTAAGATTCAACACACACCATCAAGAGGTGTGGGGAAGAACATCCAATAGTCAATTTCAATTGGGATTAAAGTTCTCTTCACAAAGGACCAAAGAAAATTCTCACTAGGCTCGATTTTAAAACATACCTCATTGAAGGCTATCATGGGCACTCCCAACATTGAGATAGCTTCGGAGTGGAAGCCTTGTTGAAGGTTTGAAGGCTTGAGATGAAGTGGATCTTCCTATTGGCCAAACTCCTCTTCAAAGTCCTGTTGTTTTGGTCTAGCTCCTCCTTCCCATAGCTTGATTGCTTAGGATTTGATTTGGGTGAGTGATTGGGTCCTATGACGATGCTTGCAAGAGGAATTGAACTTCTATGGAGTGATGAGTGAACTTGGATTTCTTCCTACCTCCCCTATTTTTGGCTTATGAAAATTGAGAATGGGAATTGGGAAGAGCTTGGGGATTGCTTGGGGAGCTTACTTTAGGTCTCTGGCTCAATCAATGGAAAGTGATCTGAATTGGAATGAAATTAGGGGAGTATATCTCCCCCTACTTGGATCAGACGGTCATGAGTTTACATGTCATTTTGATCAAATTGATCACATGGAATGGGTTTGTTAAGCTGTTAGAGGTGCCATGTGATTCAGTTTTGGCAGGGGAGTGTAGTGGAGGAGTTTCCCATGAGTTAAACGAGGATGTGAGGGATTCCATGTGGAGAATTTTCCATTGGTGGTCAGTTTTGGTCTTAGGTTGGGTTTGGCTAACCCAAACCCATTGGGTCACGTGCACCACACACATTAGTGTCCATTTGGTCCACTAAGGGTGCCAAGTGGCCATGAAAAGGATTTGACCAAATTCTAAGTGGAATTGGCCATAGGTTACCCTTTGACCTAAGGGTAACATGGTCATTTAGCTTTGATTTAATTTAGATATTTGGAATAGTTTGAAATTGGGTTGGCCAAATTTCAATGAATTTGGAGTTGATTTGATGTCATTTGGTCCAAGTTGACCCATTTAGGTCAAAATGGGTCAAGTTGACCAATTGGTCAAATGGGGTCAAACTAAGGGTTGGGTCAAGTTTATATGACCATTTGGAGTGGTTTTGTATCATTGGTTTCGTTCAATTTGATTTGTATTTAGTTTTGGCTCATTCAAATTCACTTAGGTCAAATGGGTCAATTTGACCAATTTGACCCATTTGACCCAATTGGGTCAGGTCATGGGTTGGTTTAGATTTGGTTGGTCATTTGAAATGTTTTGCAAGTTTTAGTTTTAATCAATTTTGGTTTGGTTTGATTTTGGCTTGATTTGACCTTTTAGGTCAAGTTGGGTTCATGGTCAATTGGGCTAGGTTGTTTGTTGAGGCTTTGGTCAAGTTCAACAAGTGACTTAGAATGAATTTGACCCATTAGTTGCAATCAATTTGGCTTAGATCAAGATTTGACACATTTTGACTTTTTAGATCAAGTTCCAATTGGGCAGGTTAGGCTCAAATGATGACTTGGTCAAGTCCAAACATTGATCATGGATTGGTTTTGATCAATGGCTTCAATCAATCTGGCATATGGTGAATTTTAACTATAGGTTCCATTTGGGTTAAATGTTGACTTCGTCGAAGGCTAGGTTTGACTTGGTTTGACCCAATTTGAGTGATTGATCATCTTATGATAAATGTTGCTCATAATGTGAGGCTTAGATGAGCTTAATTCAATCCAATTTAGGTAGAATTAGAATTTAGCTCAAAAGGGTGCTTTAGGTCACTATGGATCAAGTGAGCCTAAAGGGGTCAATTGAGTTGATCAAGGCTTGATTCAACTTTGGTTGAATTCACATATGGACTTACGAATAAAATATAAATCCATTTGCAAGTGATTTGGAGTCGAATGGGTTTGATAATTTCAAGTTCAAAGGATGAACATGGGTTTGATTAGGGTTTGAGTTTTGAATTTAGTTTTGGTTTGATGATTGAAGTTTGTGTTTATAATTGGTTTCATGATTGAAGGATTGATTAACTCATGAAGAAAATCCATGGGTTTGAATTGGTTTGAGGTTGATTTGGTCAAGTTCAAGAATTTGACTTGAAAGGGTATAGGTTGGATTTTGATTAAATTTGGATTTGAGTTTTGAATTTGTTTCAGATATTTGAATTTATATTTCATTTATATTTGTGAATATAAATGAGAATACAAATGGGTTATGAAATAAAATCTCTTGAATCTGAAGTGATTTGAAGTTGATTTGAGCTAAATTCATAAGATGAAATCAAAGTGACTTAGGAAAGATTTTTGGATTTGGAATTCAATCAAGGGTTTTAGTCACTTGGAATTGATTTGAATTTGAGGAAATCCATTGGAATTAATTTAAGGTTTGATTTGGAATTGAAGTTGATTTGAATTTGACAAAATCAATTTAAGTAGGAATTGATTTGAGTTTATTTGGAATTGAAGTTGATTTAAGTTTAAGTTGATTTGGATTTGAGAAAAATCAATTGAGTTGGACTTGATTTGAGTATGAAGTTGGTTTGGAGTTGAAGTTTGACTTGAAAGGAGGTAAGGATTTGGTTCAAGCTATAGGGTAGGCAAGTTTTCCTAACACCCCTAAGGCAAGACCTATTCTTATGGCTAACTCTTCTAAGTCTCTAGGATTAGGTTAAGTGTTCACCAAATCACTAGAAGTGTCTTAAGACTAAGGAACTCTTAGTGTCTAAGAGGAGTCCTATGTCTAAGATGGAGAGGTTGAGAGCTCATTCTAAAAAATGGGTCAATAAAGGGCGCTCAATAGGTGTGATGTGATTTAAGGCATACCACACGTATTGGTGTTGACCAAGATGATCAACAACACCGAATAATCACAAGAATTAACAGAAATGATCTACTCTTAACCCAAGGTGTAGAAGGAATCAAGAGCTTAGTGCAATGTGACTCTACACATGTCAACAACATAAGAGAATGAAGGTGAAATCCACTAAGGATTGAGTATGTGAACCTTCCACTAGAGAAATAGGTTCAAGTCACCCACTAGGGGATGAGAGGTTTGATTTATTCTCACTAGGGAGAAATTTATTGATTTAAGATTTAGTGCTCCATTAGGGAAGAAAAAGTGAACTCTCCACTAGGGGTGCAAGTTCAAGTCATCCACTAAGGAGAAGAGGTTGTGAAATCCGCTAAGGGATTAGAATTCAAGATCTGATGGGAGAGAAGATTTCCATCTCACTGAGGAGAAACAAATGATCTGTTTGATTTGATTATTTGATTTGGTTTGATTATTTTGATTTGACTCCACTAAGGGAGGAGTGTTGAATTTTATTTTATTTGTTTAGTTGGACTCCATTAAGAGTGAAGGGTTGAATTTATTTTAAATTTTTAAATTTTTAGATTTTGAGATGGACCCTATTGATTTACGATGGATCGCACTGAGTAGGGTCCATGTAACCCTTAATCTAGCTCAGATTTACTAATCCAAAGGGGTAGTCTACCAAACACATAGTAGAACTAGCCAACCATAGGGGGTGCCTTTCGGTGTTGCAACTATACTAGGAAGAAAACGTAGTAGACTTACATCCTCCAAAGTAGAGATCAGTTGGTGAGGTGATCAGTTGGCAAGGCAATGGATTAAACCCAACCTAGGCCTGACTATTGAGTGAACACCCCTGGGGGACTTAAATCATCTCAAAGATAGTCAAAGATTAATTTCATTTTTAAGTTATTTTTGATGGATCATGTTGGTTTGTGATGGACTGCACTGAGTAGGGGCCATGTTGGTCTTGGTCTAACACAGATTTACTAATCCAAAGACTATCCAACTAAAGGGGTGTCTTTTGACATGCAATAGTTGTACTAGGAAGAAATCATAGTAGACTTACATCCTCCAAAGTAGAGATTGTTGCTGGGGCAATCAGTTGGTAAGGCAAAGGAGTGAACCCAACCTAGGGCTGACTATTGAGTGAATGCTTCTTGGAGACTTATATTAGCACAAAGATAGTCAAAGATTAATTTTATTTGTAAGTTGTTTTTGATGGATCCTATTTGTTTGCGATGGACTGCACTGAGTAGGGCCATGTCGATCTTGGTCTAACTTAAATTTATCGATCCAAAGGGGTAGTCTACCAACCACATAGTAGGATTATCCAACCAAAGGGGTGCCTTTTAGTTTGCAATGGTTAAGTTTAAGAAGAAAGTGTGGGAATTCACATCTTCCAAAATAAGGAAACACTGGGCTGATCAGTTGCTTGTGCAATAAATCAAACCCGACCTAAGACTGAGTATTGAGTGAATGCACTAGAGGACTTAGATCAGCTCAAAGATAGTCAAGATGAATTTCATTTTTTAGTTATTTTTGATGGATTTCATTGGTTTGCAAGGGATCACACTGAGAAGGAACTTATACCAGCGTAGACTTATCTCAGATTTACTAAACCAAGGAAGAATATGCATATCCATAAGAAAAATTCTTCAATCACAGGGGTGCCTACTACGAAAGGGGAACTATCCAATCCAAGAGTAACTGTGGTAGTTTCTATATGGGGTCGCTAATAATGTGATCCAAATAGAGTACCCACAGGGGAGGTCGTTGGGGGCAATATCCAAAACCCTGTAAAAGAAAGACTATAGATATATGGTGGCCAACTTAGGAGAAGCATGGGGACTCACATCTGCCAAGAGTGGTGTATCCACTAGGTGGTTCGCTATCAACATGGCAATAACCAACCGACCTAAGGTGCTCGTCAATTTGTGATAATTAGTCTAGAAAGAAGGTGTGTAGGCTTACATCTCTTTAAAGCATAACTGAACACCGAAATAGTCTATCTTCGATGACATAGAAGCTAATTGATCTAGGTCGACTTCTAAGCAAGGAGTCATGCGTAAGGACTAGACCCAAGTTTGAAGTAGTCAAGAGAAAAGGAGCCAAGGGGGGACTTACCTAAACCTCAAATATACTCGACCTAGTCAATGCATGATGGCTAGTTCAAGAAGAAAGAGTGTAGGCTTACATCCTCTTAAACAAAGTCAACAAGGGGTAGCTTACTAGCCGCATAGTAAGGCCTACCAAACAAATAAGGTGCTCATTGGTTTACAGTCTTCCAGTCAGGAAGAAAGCATAGGGACTCACATCTGCCTGATGAGTGACTGCTGGGGGACACACTAATAAGGTAGCATATCAAGCCAACCTAGATTAGGTAATGAGTGAGTGTCACGAGGTGCGTTGCTCCACATAGAAATAGTTCTAGACAAAAGATATATGTTTTCTTGTGTTGTGAAAGAAGGAATGGGATACCATTTGGGTTCTCTTACACCTACCCTAAACACATAGAAGAATGGATGAAATGGTGCCATAGAGGCAATTGTGACTCCACCAAGAAAGGATGCCGCTCGAGTTCTCGTATACTTAACTTAATTATACTATTTGAAATAGGATGCCTCTTGGGTTATCTTACACCTAACCTAGTAGCACTGGAGGATCATTTGTAGTTTATGTTTTTGTTGTGGAGGGATAAGATGCCACTCAGGTTCTCTTACACCTACCCTAAACACGTCGTGGCGGATTTGCAAGCGAAAGATATTTCTAACACATAACAGATGGAATTTGATATGAAAAGAAGTTTATTGATGATTATTTTTCAAACAGCAATTATGGATAATATTTCTTTAAGTAGAGCCCATTGATTGGAAGCATAGGGCGCTCTCCCTTACAATTTATAAGCTGATAAGATCATCCTTAGTAGGCTTTCTCTATGGAAAAAGGGCCTTCCCAAGTGGGTTCAAAATTGCTTCCCATCTTTTGACGGGCAACAATTGGTCTCTTAAGAACTAAAATAAGCTCTCCTACTTGAAAAGCTCCAGGACAGACCAACGTGTTGTGAGCTTGAATCTTTTTGGCTTTATATAACTCGAGGTTCTAGCATGCCAAGAGGCATCTCTCCTCCAAACCTTTGAGCTCTTCCAACTACAGCTTGGCATTCTACTATGTAGTGATCTTACTACCCACAACTATCCTTAATGATGGCAGTTGGACATCTAATGGTAGAATAGCTTCAGACCCATACACTAAGGAGAACGAGTTAGATCAAGTTCGAGTTTTGTATGCTCTATGGTGAGCCCATAAAGCTTCAACTAATTCTCATTCCACTGTCGCTTATTTTCATTGAGTGACTTCTTTACTATTTGATGAGAGTCTTATTGAATGCTTCTACAAGACCATTTTCCATCGGGTAGTAGATGGTAGTGTATCTCCAATCTATGTTGTATTTCAAGTAAAGTTATTGATTTTAGTGCTCTTGAATGTAGTTTCATTATCGGATATAATTTGAGGCACCCCGAACCTATATATGATATGGTTACTAAAAAATTAGAGCACATGCTGAGTTGTGACCTCTCTAAGTGGGATTACTCCGCCCACTTGGAAAAGTAGTCGGTGGCAGCTAGAATGAACCAGTGACCCTTGGAAAAAGGAGGATCAATCGGACCCATTATATCAGTAGCCCAACACTCAAATTGCCACGAGGCCAATGTAGGATGTAAAATGTTGGGTGGTTGATGTAGGACCACAACATGTACCTGACATTGGTGGCATCTCCTAGCTACATCCATGCAGTCTATGATCATCAAAAGTAAATAGTATCCTAATCTTTTGATCTTGGCTTTCATCTTCAGACTAGATTGATGCGTGCAACATAATCTTGAGTGTACCTCGATCACGATCCTATGGGCTTCATGTTTATTCAGACAAAGTAACCACATGTGATCGAAAGACCGCCAGTACATGGTGTCACCTATGAGAGAATAGGAAAGGGCTCTTTGCTTCACCTGGTGTGCTTGTTACTTCTCTTGAGGTAGTTTTTCTATATTTAGATAATCCATGAATGGTTTCTCCAATCTGACTCCGCATCCTTTTTGGAAATGCCAACCTCCCCTTCAAGAGATAATCTCTCAATGAATTCAATGTCAACAAGGGATAAGACTTGTTTATTTTGGACCTTTATTTGAATAAACTTACCTTTTAGACATGTCAACTCTTTGGCATGCTTGACTAATGAATCTACTACTGCATTCTCTTCTTGAGGAATCTTGTAGATGGTAACCTCTGGGATTTGGGCCAATAACTCTATAGTGTACTTATGGTAATGATTGAGCTTAGGCTTTAGAACTTTGTAGGACCCAGCAATTTGGTTGATGACGAGCTGAGAATCCCCAAAGATGTTGATACTCTAGACACATAGTGTAATGATAAACTTTAGACCAGCAATCAAAGCCTCATATTCAGCTTCGGTGTTGGTGCATGGATTGGACAAATGATATGAGAATCTCATCACATCACAGTCTAGAATTAGGAGAACTATTCCTACCCCTGCTTTCCCTGGGAGAGTAGATCATGATTCTTCTTCTTTTTGAAAGGAAGTCGCACCACCAAAATACATCTCCCAGTGGTGAATGCTAGTGTCCCCTAAGTTCATGATTTGTTCATCGGTGAGGACATCACTAAGCGAGGAATTAGTAGGAAGTGGGCGTGCTACTAAGAAACCCACTAGTTCTTATCCTTTCATCTCAAGGAGGGGAATAAATGTGATGTCAAACTACAACAAAATCATGGACCAATGCGCCAACCATTAGATAATGTCTACATGTTATGAGATATTACAGTGAATTGATCCTAGAGATCAGATTAACCTAACAAAGCATGTAGTGTCGTAGCTTTTGGGATGCAAAGATTAAAGCTAGGCAGTGCTTTACAATAGGTGGATAGTTTGCCTCAGCAAAAATTAGATAACGATTGAGATAGTATAGAGCATTTTCAATCCCTTCATCATTAGTTTGAGCCAATAAGGTGCCATGGAGTCTAAGGGAGTCATCTAATGCAGTGGTGTAGAGGATCAATGGCTTTCCGGGATAGGGGTTGTTAGAATAGGCAGCGTCATCAGGTAGTGCATGATGTCTTCAAAAGTAAGCTGGCACTTATCATCCCAATTAAACTTGGCATCCTTTTTGACAACTGCTGAGAATGACTGGCATCTTCTTGATAAGTTTGATATAAAGCATCTTAGAATGCCAACCTCCTTGGAATGATCTGAGTTGAGTTAAACTTTTGGGGGGTGGCATTTCTAAGATAGCCTTGATCTTCTCTAGATTGATCTCTATTCCCTAGTGTCATCCAATGTTGTGTTTATTTTTGATTTCAATTGAATATGGGGAGGAACACAAATCTAAAGGTGTACTTATTGAGTGATATGACATTGAGGAATAGTATACTATCTCAAAAGATAGAAGTCACTACCATACAATGGATATAATCACCTAATAAGGACTCTTAGGGAGCTTTGGCGAGGGCCAAAGAATGACCTAAATCTAAGGTGAAAGTGGGTATATGGTTTACATCCACAAGAGAGAGTAAACTACTCGATTGTTAGACTTATTACCACCTGGAGTGGCAGCCAGCTAACTCCTCCTACACTTTAAATCCATGTAGGCAAGTCATATGCTTTTGCAAGATGGCTAGGTTATTATTAATTAGAAAAGAAACTAAGTCTTTAATCCAACTCCCTAATAGACTAGAGCATGCAAGGTAAAAATAATGACTTAAATTTAATGCAAATTTTTCTCAAATTTTATTTAATTTGGGATTCTTTATTTTGACATAGACTATAAGATTTCGTATGCCTAAATGCATGAGAAATTGGTTATGGGCCAAATCAAAAGGGAAAGAGGAGTTTTTCCACCATAGGCTCTCAAAGCTTAAGCCCCTACTATCTGGAAAAGATGGAAGCCCTCCCTTAATAAGAGTGAAATAAGATGATTATGCATGATATTAAACATAAAACATCTAGCTAAGGGGTTACTAAATATTTTATTATCTTGATTTAATGCCTACTTTTATTTGATGTTATGACTTATTTTAGAGGTTTAGTTATGAGTTGTTAGTTTGGGTAGAAAAATTAATGTTTATCCTAGGAGCCTAATTGCATTCAAGCCATATAAAAAACACCAATCATAAAGAAACTATGAAGAGGCATGCCATTTCTAATGCACAAGCTAAACAAAATATCAAACAATTTTATAAAGTTATCGCAAAAGAATAAAAGGTTAATGTGGCCGCATACATACAACCCAAAAAGGAATGTGGGAAGCCGATCTCTACTCTTATATGACCCAGATTACAAGAGAATAATTATAATTACAAATGATAAATGTTACAGGGTCTTCATTATTCATTCTTTCCTTCATTTCTTCATCTTCCATTTCTTCATTTGATTTGCTCCATTTTTTCTTTCTTTTGGCTTGATTTGGATATGCTTGCTCCAAAGGCATCACATGGTACATAAGACTTGGTCTTATAACCAATGGTCATCCTAATCCACCACAACACTCATTCTATTCCTAATGCAAAATTACATTAAAAGAAGAAAAGTAAATCTAGCTACACCTGCATAATAAATGTTAGCTAAACACACCATACAATCTAAATAATTATATGAATAATTTGGACTTAGCACCCCACATATGGGTAACCAAGCCCACATGTCCTAACTTGGATTATGCTTAGGGGCTAGGAAAATTGCACAGCAAAAGCATTTATATTTTTTATTTAGCAGCCCCTTAAGCACAACCCCCTATAGAAAATAAGATTAGGCAAATATTGATCTAACATCCAGACTACGTACATACAATGTAACATCCAATCTACAACAATACTTCACAAAATAAGCATACATCAAACCATACACCACCCTAACATAAACCTAGAAATGACGACTTAGTCTAATGTGTGTGAATTAATGCTTGTGTGGTATGTCCTAACTATTTTAGAGTTATAATTTGCTAAGTGTCAGAGATCTAGTTTATAAAGGGTTGATTTCTCTTTAAGTGATTTAATTGATCTTAATATTTTACTTAGTATTTTCTTTTGTTTCATATGGTCTACACTTAACTATTAAGTGTTATAAAGAGAAGAAAAGGGAGGGAATCTCTCTTTCATCCTTACCTTAAGTTACTTCTAAAGCAAGTTAATTAATCAATTTCCTTTAGTGAATGGTTCATTATATGTTTTAATAAATCCTAATTTAGGTTTACTCTAAATGACCTTATTCAATAAGAAATACATCTTAAGATTAATTAGAATGAATTACTATCACATAACACATGTTTATTCATTTCTCTCAATCATGTATATCATGCATATGATTAAATCCTAAGCATACCTATAAATACAATGTATGTCTTAGCACTCTTAAATGATGAATGCAAAAAAGTGTGTTTGGAATTTAAATACTTCATTTGACTAAATTATGAATGCATGTCATTTTAATAGAAAAGATGGATTTTTCATCCATTAGCTAGGTACACATTCACATTTATAAAAGTTTTAAGTGAGTACGTCATTTGTTCTACACCAGGGGTGTAAGGTACAAGACATACTTAGGGTTACTTAAAGCCTCGTAGGGGTGTCCAGACTAATATACCACTTTTCTCATATACATGTGAATGTACAAAAAGAACTAAAAGAATGAGAAGTCATGCAAGAAGTCATAGTTCATTTGATTTTATGATTTGCATATGTGATATGAAATTCTTCCTAAGTCTTAGCATGGAGATGTATAAGAGTAGATTTAGACAAATATTGTGTTCTTTTCAAATAAACTATACATTTATAAATCAAATGCAAATCCATATAAGATAATGAAAGAAAGCATCATATTGCATATTTTATATTATCAACACATGCAAACTTATTGATATTTGTAATTAACATCACTCCATATATTATAATTGATTTATCAGCTTCTAAAAAAACTTTTTATTTAATAGTAATAATAGACACACATATTTTTAATTTAAATCAACACATGCAATTGACATAAAAGAAACCATTTCAAATTATTAATTTTAAAAAAAGTGAATGCATGATTACATATGGAAAGCAACATTTAACATGATTGGAAAGAAATAAAGGAACATAAGTACATGATCTCATTCATTCCAATTAATTCCAAAGGACAATCATACTAAATAAGATTATTTAAAATGAACCAAAGTTCTTTAATGACATTTTAGTTTTGAGTTTGGTTTGATTTAGGAAATGAAAGAGGTTTGTTGATCCTAATCCCATTCCCCATGTGTAAGTTAATTTGGTTTAATGAAGAAGTAATTAAGTTGATTTTATGGTTTAATTAAGTTAAGCATGGATTAAATCAATTAATTAACTCTTACTTATGCCACCTTATGGTAATTAATTAAACAAGTATGAGCTAATATGATATGAAACCATATAGAAAAGTAAATAGCAATCCTCCTATGAAATGAAAGGGTCAACTTAAGGAGCTCACTTAATTACTCATATGATTTTCTCACACATGTGAGCAAACATAATTTCAATAGCTCCCTCTTTAGGTTATTGAACACCCAAAGAGCTACCCAAGAAATTTATTTAGACAAGTTCTAAAATGATTATGATTTCAATTTAATTAATTAAATCATTTAATTAATGAATTAAACCATTAATTAATCAAATTAATGAATTTCAAGTCAAGTGTAATGAACCTAGGGAAAAAGTGGCAAAGAGGTCACAATCTCATTCTCCATGCAAATTCACTATTCCATAATGATTAACAAACTTAATTAATAATTATCTTAGTGTTTAGATTGTTAATTAATCACCTAATTAATTAAGAAAATAATTAAGACTAAGATAACCAATTTCCCTAATTAACCAAGCAATAAATCCCAAGAAACTTTTGGGAGGTAGAGGTCATCCCATTAACCAACCTCAGAAAGTTTAAAATTAATTACTTGGGTAATTAGGGAGTAATTAAGCTAATTAAGTTTTAAGTTAAACCTAAATTAAACTTAATTACTATTCAAAATTAATAAAAATTAATTTTAAGTTAATCAACTCTAAAATACCTTTAAAATGAGTATTTATTTGTATTTTTAGGATTTGTTTACAATTAGTTATATTTTTAAAGTTTCAGTTTATTAAGATAATTTTCATGAAGTCTGTTAATTTATTTTATCAAAATTTAATATCTTTAAATCTAGAAGTGATTTCGATTTGAAATTTTTCTAGTAGGTTTACTTTAGCTTCAATTTCAATCTTTGAAAATTTCAACTTAATCTGATGTGTATTTCTGCTTTAATTAATGAAACTTAATTTTTACAAAAAATTAAATTAAGCTCAAATTATCTAGCAAAATTTCACGAATTTTGAATTTATTGAATTCTTAGAGAAATATGAATCCAACGAGCCTTTATTTGTAATGTTTTGTTAAGAATTTTATTTTCTATCAATATTTGATGTTTTGGTGATTTAAATAATTTTTAAAATCAGAAAATCTAGATTTTCCCATTTAACCCCAGTCAGCACCGTGCATGGCGCTGACATGGAAATGCGGTGCCGCACGATTAGACCATGTTGTTCCATGTGACACGCAGTGCCACGAGATTGTCTAGCGTGCGTGTCAACACTCGAGCTGAAAATGCTATGAATAGTGATCGCGATGCGAGGATCGAATTCAACCGTCCGAACGGTCAAGCTGCTGGTGGATCGCTTGATCTAAGGGACAAAATATGAGTTCAATTGCGAGCTCGAACCCCTAAATGTGGGATCGGATCAGCGCTCTTTGATCGATGGAAAAAATGCAAAAAATGTGAAATGAGGTCCGATTAAGCTCAATTTCGATCTTCACCAAAAAAAATCTATTTTGTATTAAGATCAAATAAAGTGAAAAAATTACTAGTTTATCTAAGAGAAATTTTTAAAATTGTAAAAAAATCATCACTAAAAGCAAGAAATCCTATAGGTCAGCTACGAGTTTTTGAAGATCACCTCACCATGGATGACTTCCAATGGTGGTGATGATCCGACCATGCTTTTGAGTAGGGGGAGAAGCCTTGAATGAGTCTAGACCTCTTGGCTTTCTTCATGATGCCTTCTCCAATTGCCGCTACTTTCTTGTTGTAATCCACTTATTCTTTTTTGGTATTTTACTCCAATATCAAGTGGGAATGATTGTTGGTTGGTTTGGGAGCTCTAAGGGATGGAAAAGAGAGTGGGAGGACGAGTTCTTCAGCCTCTAATGCCTTGTGTTTGATTTTGGCCGAAAATCCTTCTTTTTGTTTGATTTTTGGCTCCAAAATGTTCTCATTAGGCTTGGGGTTGTTGGGAATGGAAGGGAATCATCCTAGGTGGCTCATTTTGGTTGGATAAAGCATGAAAAGTGGCCATGAAGGACAAATGGGTGTCCTAGCAAAGGGAGGTGGGAGTCCTTCATGCAAGTGTTCCAATGGGAGAGGTGAGGTGAATTCACCTCCCCAAGAGTCACGACTGCTCCAACCACCTCTGGGGTCATATAATTAGTGTCCTTGGGGCCTATATGGACCAATGGCTGAGTGCCAAGTGGCCAAGGAAGAGAAATGACCACTTAGGCAAGTGTCTTTTCTCATGGGATGCCCTTGACCCAAAGAAAAAGTAGTCATTTGATATTGGATTTGATTTGAGCAAATTTAAAATGAGTCAAAGTGAGTTTGACCAAATTTCATGCCATTTGTAGTTCATTTGATTTAATTTGGGTCAATTTGACCTAGTTGGGTTAAATTGGGTCAAAATGGGTCAAAATGGTAAGGTTTACCAATTGGTCAAATTGGGTCAAACCAAGGGTTGGGTCAACTTTAAATGATCATTTGGAGTATATTGGTTCAATTGTTTTCAATCATTTTAGTTTAATTTGGATATAATTTAAATTTTGTCCAATTTGATCCATTAGGTTAATTTGGGCTAAGTTGACCAATTTGTCCCAATTGACCAAATTGGCTTGAATCATAGTTTGGTTTGGGTTTGGTTGACCATTTGGAATATATCATAGGCTTTGGTTAAGCTCAATTTAGATTTGATTGGCTTTTAGGTTGATTTGACCCTTAAGGTCAAATTGGGCTAAGTTGGTTTAGGTTGACCAATTGATCCAATTGGGCTCAATTGAGGCTTTGGTCAAGTTCAATAATCATTTTAGAGTGAACTTGAGTCATTGGTTGCAATCAATTTGATTTAGGTTGCAATTTAGTTAGTTTGGGTTCATATGGGTTAAAGGATTGACTTGGTCAACAGGCTATGTTGACTTGGTTTGACCTAATTCATGATAATTGATTAACCTAGGATGATCAACAATCATGACATGAAGTTTGGATTGGCTTAATTCACTTTCATTTGAATTGAATTAGATTTTGGTTCATGTAGGTCAAATTAGCCACTTTGGGTCAAATGAGCCAATTGGGCTTAGTTGGCTTGATTTTTGAGTTGAGTTTGATTTAGTTGAGTTTATATATGGATTTGAGATTTACATATAAAATCAACAATTGGTTTAGGTTCAAATGAGTTTTGGCTCATTTGAATATTACAAGTCAAATGGGCTAGGTTGGGTTTGACTTGAGTTGACTTGGATTTATTTTGATAATTATAGTTTTTTTTATATTTGGAACAATGATTGAAGGAGTGATTGAATCATGATGAAATCCATTGGTTTTGAGTTGATTTGGGTATCATTTAGCCAAGTTCAAGAATTTTTCTAAAAGGACTAAAATTGAGAATTTGATTAGATTTGGGTTTAGTTTTGTCCTTTTGAATTTATATTTCATTCATATTTGTGAATATAAATAAAGATATAAATAGGTTATGAGAAAATTGCTTGAGTTTGGAGTGATTTGGAAGCAAATCTGACTAAATCTAGGGATGTAGGTCAAAAAGGCTTGACTTGGAAATTAATTTGATTTGGGTTTCAATCATTTGGATTTGATTTATGATTTGGAATTTGATTGGAGATTGAATTTGATAATTGAAAAATCAATTAGATTAGAGTTGATTTGAATTTGGTTAAGGCTAAGTCCATAAGATAAAATCAAAGGACTTAGGAAGGGATTTGGAGTTTGGATTTCATCATGGGTTTAATCATTTGATAGTTGGATTTTAGTTTGGAATTTGGATTTGAATTTGAGATTTGATTTGGAAGAAAGAATCAAGGATTTGGTTTGGGCTGTAGGGTAGGCAAGTATTCCTAAACTCATAAGGCACAACCTATCCTATGGCTAACTCTTCTAAGTCTCTAGGGTTAGGTTAAGTGTTCACCTAATCACTAGAAGTGTCTTAAGACTAAAGAACTCTTAGTATCTATGAGAGTCCTAGATCTATAATATGGAAGTTGAGATCTCACTCCAAAAGTGAGGTCAACAAAGGGTGTCCAATAAGTGTGGTGTGACTGACAAGGCACACCGCACGTATTGGTGTTAACCGAGATGATCAACAACATTCGAATGATCGAAAACACTAACAAAAATGATCAACTCCAAAATTTGAGATGTATAAGGAATCAAGATCTTAGTGCAATGCAACTTCACTCATGCCAAGGGCATAAGGGAGGAAGAAGGGATCCACGTAGGGATCAAGCATGTGAACCTTCCACTAGAGAAGCAGCGGGTTATCCATTAGGGATAAGGGGTCTTGATTCGAATGCAAGATATGATTTGGGTAGAGTATCTGCTTGGGGATTAGAATGTATAACCCGCCAGGGATAGATGCATGAGACTTCCACTGGGATAGCAGGTTCAGGTTATCCACTAAGGATAAGAATTTTATGAGATTTCTTTAGAGGGTGCACTCGCTGGACAATGCATGTTTGAATTGGATTTAATTGACTCCACTGAGGAGGTTGGGATGATTGATGTCTTGCTGGGGAGAAGTTGGATGATTGTTTATTTTAAGTTTACATTTTGAGATTGACCATGTCAGTTTACGATGGACAGCATTTAGAAGCGGCCATGTCGACCTTGGCCTATCTCAGATTTACCAATCCAAAGGGGTAGTCCACCAGCCACATGGTAGAACTATTTGACCTAAGGGTTGCCTTTCCATGTACAATGGTTATACTAGGGAGAAAGCGTAGCATACTTACATCTCCAAAAGCAAGAGACAATGACTAGGGTGATCTATTGGATGCAATAAATCAAAATTGACCTAAGGAGACTACTGAACGAATGCTGCTGGGGGACATATATCAATTCAGAAGTAGTCAGGATAATATCATTTGATTGAATTGTATTTCTTTTAATTTCATTTAATTTAATTTGATGGATCCCATCAATGTGTGATGGATCCACTAAAAAGGGGCTAATATTAGCCTAGACCTATCTTAGATTTATAAATCCAAAGGGACAGTCTACCGATCATGGGGTAGAGCTAACCAAACTAGGGGGCACCTTTCAATTTGTAATGGTCAAGTTAGAAAGAAAGTACGGGAACTCACATCCTCCTAAATAAAGAACCACTAGGGTGATTGGTTTCTTATGCAATAAATCAAACCCGACCTAAGGATGCATGTTAGTGCATAATGGTCATACCAGAAAGAATGCACAATAGACTTAGATATTTCAAAGCGAAGATGATCGCCAGGGTGACTTGTTGATGGCATAATAAGTTGAACCTGACCTAAGGGCAACTATTGAGAGAGTGTCGACCCGGAGACTTATCTAAACTCAAAGTAATTAGGAAATTCCTATAGGGAGTTTTGCTGACACTGCCCTAAAGGTAGAATGTGCTTGGGAAAGGGGCCACTGGGGCTTGAATCCTAATCCACAAATGAAGATATATTTTGCTTATTTTATGTTATCGTGGACCATGATAGTTTGTGAGGGACCACACTGAGAAGGAGCTCATATCAGCCTAGTCTAAATCTCAAACTTACTGGACCAAGGGATAATATGCATATCTCAAGACAAATTCTCCAACCATTGGGGTGGCTACTAGGAATGGGGAACTATCCAATCCAAGAGTAACCAGGGTAGTGTCTAAATGGGGTCGTTAAAAAATTATCCAAATAGAGTGCCCACATGGGAGGTGACGCTAGGGGCATTATCCAAAACTTTGTAAAAGAAATTCTATAAGTATACAGTGGCCAACTCAATCATAAAGCATAGGGAATTACATCTACCAAGAGTGGTGTATCCACTGGGTGGGTAGACGTCAGCATGGCGATAACCAACCAACCTAAAGTGCCCCTCAGTGTGCGACAATCAGCCTAGAGAAAAAGCGTGTAGACTTACCTATCTTTGGCTCGATAGGGGCTTTCTGATCTAGGGTGACTACTAAGCGAGGAGTCCTGTGTAAGGACTAAACCTATGCTTGAAGTAATCAAGAGGAAAGGAGCCACTAGGGGACTAACCCTAAACCTTAAATATACCCGATCTAGTTAGTGCATGATGGCTAGTCCAAGAAGAAAGTGTGTAGGCATACACCCTCTTAAACAAAGTCAACATAGGGTAGCTTATTGGCTGTGGAGTAAGGCTTATTGAACTGACAAGGTGCTCATTGGTTTGCAATGGTCAAGTCATGAAGAAAGCAAGGGGACTCACATCTGCTAGACAAGTGACCACTGGGGTGACACACTAACAAGGTAGCATATCAGCCTGACCTATAGTAGCTAATGAATGAGAGTCATTGGGGCTTTCTCCCACATCAAAATAGCTAGAGACAAAAGATATGTGTTCATTTGTGTTGTGGAAGAAAGAATAGGATTCCACTCAAATTCTCTTACACCTTCCCTAAACACGTAGAAGAATGGATGAAATGGGTCATAGGGGCAATTGTGACTCCACCAAGAAAGGATGTCGCTTGGGTTATCTTACACCTAACTTAGTTGTACTATTCGAAATAGGATGCATCTTGGGTTCTCTTACACTTAACCTAGTAGAATTGGCGGATCATTTGTAGTTTGTGTTTATGTTGTGGAGGGATAGGAAGCTACTCGGGTTCTCTTACAATTGCCCTAAACATGTCATGGCAGATTCGCAAGCGAAAGATATTTCTAACACATAAGAGATGGAATCTCATATGAAAAGAAGTTTTATTGATGATTATTTTCAAGCAAGATTTATGGATAGTATTTCTTTAAGTGGAGCCCATTGATTAGAAGCATTAGGCACTCTGCCTTACAGTTTATAAGTTGATAAGATCCTCCTTGGTAGGCCTTCTCTATGGAAAAAAGGCCTTCCAAGTGGGTTTAAACTTGCCTCCCATCTTTTGACAGGAAACAATTGGTTTCCTTAGAACTAAAATAAGCTCTCCTACTTGAAAAGCTCTAGGATGGACCAACTTGTTGTGAGCTTGAATAATTTTTACTTTGTACAACTTGAGGTTCTGGCATGCCCGGAGGCGCTCTCCTATAAACCTTAGAGCTCTTCCAACCACAACTTGGCATTCTACATTATTATGATCTTACTACCCATGGATATCCTTAATGATGGGAGTTGGACTTCTTATGGTAGAACAGACCCATACAATAAGGAGAAAGGGATAGATTAAGTTGGAGTTATGTATGTGGTGTGGTAAGCCCATAAGGCTTCAACTAACTACTCATGCCACTATTTTTTGTTGTCATCTAGTGTCTTCTTCAATATTTGGATGAGGGTTTTATTGAATGCTTCTGCTAGACCATTTTCCCTCAGGTAGTAGATGGCGGAATATCTCAAATCTATGTTATGTCTTTGGGCAAAGCTGTTGATTTAGTGCTCTTGAATGTAGTACCATTATTGAATATAATTCATCGACACACCAACCTATATACGATATGGTTCATAAAAACTAGAGGACATGCTGAGCTGTGACCACCCTAAGTGGGATTGCCTCCACCCACATGGAAAAGTAGTTAGTGGCAGCTAAAATAAACCAACGACTCTTGAAATAAAGTGGATTAATCGAACCCAATATGTCGGTACCCCAACATTTAAATGCCAATGAGGTCAATGTAGGATGTAGAATGTTGGGTGGTTGGTGTAGGACCATGCCGTGCACCTGACATTGGTGGAATCTCTAGCTACATCCATGTAGTCTGTGATCATCGAAGGCTAGTAGTATCCTTGTCTCTTAATCTGGGCTTTCATCTTCGGACTGGATTGATGAGCTTCATATAAACTTGAGTGTACCTCGGTCATGATCCTATGGGCTTCATGTTTATCTAGATAATGTAACCACATATGATCAAAAGATACACATCCACGAGCATGGGAAAGGGCTCTACACCTGTGCTAAGAATTTTCTTGAGGTAGATTGCCTATACTTAAATAATCCATGAATGGTTGCCTCCAATCAACACTCATCCTTTTGGCAATGGTAACCTCCCTTCAAGAATCTCGATGAGTTCGATCAATAAGGGATAAGACTTATCTATTTTTGACCCTTATTGGAATGGACTCATCTTTCGGACATGCCAACTCTTTGGCAAGCTTGGCTAATGCATTTGCTACTATGTTCTCTCCTTGAGGAATCTTGTAGATGGTAACCTCTAGAATTTGGGCCAACAACTCTATAGTGTACTTATGTTAATGATGGAGCTTAGGCTTTAGAACTTTGTAGGACCCATCAATTTGTCTGATGAAGAGCTGAGAATTCCTGAAGATGTTGATTCTCTTAACGCATAGTGTAATGACTAACTCCAGATCGACAATCAGAGCCTCATATTTGGCTTCATTGTTGGTGCATGGGAGATGATATTAGAATCTCATCACATCACGGTCCAGTTAGAGAACTATTCCTACCCCGCTTTCTAAGAAGAGAGTATATCGGTTGTTCTCCTTTTGAAAGGAAGCCGCAACATCAAAATATATCTCACAGAGGTGAATGCTAGTGTCCCCTAAGTTCATGATTTGTTCATCGAGGAGGTCATCACTAAATGCGGAATCAGCAGGAAGTGGGTGTGCTGCTAAGAAATCTGCTAGTGCATGTCCTTTCACCACACGGAGGGGTATGAATGTGATGTCAAACAGTGACAAAATTATGGACCAATGTGCCAACCGTCCGGATAGCGTTGATCATGTCATGAGATATTACAGTGGATTGATCCTGGTGATCAAATTCATTTTAGGAGAAAGCATGTAGTGTCGTAGCTTTTGGGATGCAAAGATTAAAGCTAGGTAGTGCTTTTAAATAGATGGGTAGTTTTCCTCGATAAGAATTAGATGATGACTGAGGTAGTAGAGAGCATTTTCTTTTCCTTCAACTTTGGTTTGAGCCAACAAAGCACCAAGGGAGTCATCTAATGCAGTGATGTAGAGGGTCAATGGCTTACCCGGGATAGGCGCTATTAGAACTGTCGCCATCATCAGGTAGTGCTTGACGTCTTCAAAACATGTCACATCCCACTTAAATTTGGCATCCTTTTTGACAAGTGATGATAGTTGTTGGCATCTTCCTGATAGGTTGGAAATAAAGGATCTTAGATACACCAACCACCCTTGGAATGATCTGAGTCAAGTTAGACTTTTAGGGGGTGGCATTTCTAAGACAACATTGATCTTCTCTAGATCGATCTCTATTCTCTGGTGTCGACCCAAGAAATTTCCCTAAAGCAACTTTGAATGCACACTTCAAGGGATTCATTCTGATGATAAATTATCTTAACCATTCAAAAAATACTCTCAAGCCAAAAAGATGGTCTTCCTGCTCTTTGCTTTTGGCTACAAGATCATCAACATAGCATTCAACTTGATGATCAATGAGTTCATTGAAGATCCAAGTCATGGTCCATTGGTATGTAGCACCGACATTTTTAAGGCTGAAAGGCATGACTTTATAACAATAGATCCTGAACGAGGTTCAAAAAGCAATATTTCTTTCATCTTTAGGGGTCATCTGGATTTGGTTGTAGCCAGATGACCCATCCATAAAGAAGAATGCTGCATGATATGAGGCAATGTCCACCATTAGCTCCAATATAGGAAGTGGAAATTCATCCTTAGAACATGTCTTATTTAGATCCCTAAAATCAATATGCAAATTTTATTCTTTTCTTAACTGGGATGACAGCCAACCAAGTAAGATATTTTATTCCCCGAGAATCGATCAATTTCTTGATTTTGAAAGTGATCTGATGTTCAATGTCAAATCAGTATTATCTAGAGCTTGATAGGGTTAGCATTAGGTTCTATTGCTAGTTTGTGGACTGCCACGCTAGGAGATAAATCGGGCCATTTTTCATAACTCCATGCGATGCAGTCCTTAAACTCAGCTAATACCTATCTAAGCCATTGGTTTCTTCTTCATTCAATAAGAAGCTGATGTATGTCAGACGTGGATTGTCTTCAATTCTTAAGTTGATCTCTTTAAGCTCATTGATGGTTGATTTGATCTCTTCTTCGAACTCGGTGCCTCTTTGACTTCAAGCTCATTTGTGCCATCTAAAGTTTCTAAACATACCTCCTCATAAGAGTTAGCATGAGAAAAGAACCTATCGACCCCAAATGAGTGGTGATGACTGTAATGGTTGTCATCATCGGACCCACCGAAATTAGTCCGACTTTATTGAGAATATCTGGTCCCATAACTTTTCAAAGTAATCTAACATATGTTTAGACCAAGTATGTGGGATTAATCCCTTCTTTGCTAAGAGCATAAGAAATACCAATAAAAGGTAATTGTAATAACCTTTAGAATCATCCTCAAGTTCTACACATTCTTGACTTAAGGATGATGCTCCCAACAAAATCTCTTTGACATCTATGATGACTTGGGGCCTTCTTAACTACTAAACCTTCAACTTCTCGGGAAGAAAGTGAGGTTGTAGCTCCCGCCCTCTACATAATAGTGATTGAGATACATTCATGCTTTGCTTGGAGGCCCGGTCTTCAGTCAACGAATGTCACCTCCAAAGGGACCCTAAGAGGGTTGGTCGACGTATTAACAACATATCTTGTAAATAATTTTCCTCAAGGTTCGGGATAAGGAGATATCCCAACCTTCCTTTATCTTAAGAAGATCGCGTGTATCCCTAAGGATTACCCTAACATAACTAGAAGGGTGTTCTAGTAAATATTAATTAGGGACAATAGTGGCACCATACTTGTAGTTATGCTCAAGCCAGTCCTAAAGCAATCTTCTAAGACATGCCCTAGCATGCGGTGGTAGGGGCAATAGTTTGGATCATGACTCTTAGACACTTCCTCACCTCCTAGGCTCTAGTAACTAGAAATCAAGCTTCTTTAAGAGATTCTTAAAAATCTTCCTAACTACCTCCCTCTTGAATGAATATGGTTTATTCAATTTATCGATAAGAGTAGGTAAATGATAGCTACCTGGTGGGTAGGAATAATGTTGTTGATGATGCTGATGAGGATACTACTAAGGATACTGCTAAGGAGGCGGCGGGGGAGGCCACTATGGCAACTGAGGTGGTCAGTATGATGGTCGTGGTGGCAAAGGTGGTGATAGAGGAGACTGCTAAGCTCAAGGTCTGTCTGACTTAACCCTTGCTGGCTACTTCCCCTTATCAACTGCTGTGACTGCCCCTGGCTTCTTCTCAAATGCCTTTTAAGGTTTGAGCTTGGCTGACTGATCATGGAAAGGAAACTGTCTAGCTTCCGCTTGAAGACTAGATGACTTGTTGATTAGCTTCTCGAATGTTTTAATTATAAACCCTTAATTATGAAAGCAACAGGGCCATGAATAATCTTGAGTAGAATCTTAATGGTGTGCTGTTCGGACAGCTATGGTTCACATTTCATACTCAAGTTTCTCCACCTGAGAATGTAATCAACAAGGGACTCATTTGGATTTTGCTTGGTCACAACGAGGTCGCCTACAGTAACCCTTTATTGAGCTCCAGCAAACCTCTTGATGAAGAGGTGCTCCAACTCAACAAATATTGTTACCAAACTGTTGGGCAGCTTAGCATACCAATCAAATGCAACACTCACTACACTGTTAACGAACAATCTGAAAAGAAGAGACTCGCTACCTCCAGCATTCCAACAACTGGCCCTGAAGTGTGCAATGTGCTGGCGAGGGTTCCTACTGCCATCAAAGATTTTGAATGAAGGGGGCACAAAACCCTTAGGGTATTGGACAACATCAAATTCCTCCATGTAGGGTCTACCCTTTGGAACGAATGAGCCACCTCGGGCTTCCACCAACACATCCCTCACCTACAGTTACACCATGTCTTTCTTCATGCATGGAGGTGCTATCCACCACCTTCCTATGCAAGCTACCACTGTCTTGATCTACCAGAGAAGTGCTCTTGGGTTGATCCAGGACATGTGTTGACTTGGGATGATCTATTTGTATCATGGTGCGAGACCGAGGCCTGATTCTGAAGTGTGACTGCTAATAAGTCTTCCATCTTCTTTAACATCTGATTGATGTGATCATCCATCTGTTTAAGCTAATAATGGACGTGTTGGGTTGAATGGGCGGCATCTTCTTCAACTACAACCCCTTCCTGACTATGCTGATCTTTATGAAGGAAGCTCCTAGTATTGATCAAGTGGACCATCAGCCGAATCCTCAAGAAGGTCATCCTCATTAGGATCAAAGGCTACCCTCTCATTCTCCGAGTCTGTGCGATCACTGCCTAAGAGTTCCCTCTTTTTGGTAAAGTACTATGTTAAAATGTCATCTAAAGAGCAATATAACTATGCCAATACAAACACACACTACTGATTGGTAGAGGGATTATGCTCACTGACGGAGATACATCTAACACTACCTACCACTAGAGTGCTAGCTCTGGGAGGGTCATGCTCTAGAAGAGATATGCTCATGACTGCTCATCAATGGAGTGGTGTCCCTAGGGAGATCCACTACCATGGGAACAGTAAAATTGTCACCTTCCCCCTTTGCAACTATCGCTACCACTAGCTTTGATGGTGGTGGTGGTGGTGCGACCAAGACGCTATGGGGTCACCACTCTTATTGAACCATAGGCTAGGTAGAGGGTCGAGCAGGGGAGTTTGATCTCACCTCAACAAGTGGGATGGAGGGAGTGAGATCCCCGGCCATACCGATCACTAGAGAAGGTCTCTCCCCTGGGGGGGATACCAAATCGTGAGTGGTGAATGTGTGAGCGAGTGATGGTGGACGATGAGGGAGGGGTGTGAAACATAAACTACCCCCTCAATGGGAGATCTCGCATACGCGGTGTAACACCGATAAATAATCATATCCGAATGATCGGCCACGGGATGATCGGAAAATCATCGAGGAGATGTCACACCGCATACCTCGCCTCTCCTATTTCCCGAATCGATGCTCGAGCCTCCACGGCTCTCCTCCTATAGATCTGACCCCTAACACTCCTAGGGATCAACGATCGCAAATCAAACAAGGTACCAAAATTTGATCGACCATATGCTCTACCAACCTGGCGTAGGTCAGTCCTAAGCCTGGCATAGGGCCACATGTGCTCCCTATCTGATGTCACATAATATGTTGATGGTGGAGGAGAAATAGTAATCCTCTGATAATCTTTCCCTCCATCTAAGGCCGAGAGGGGGTGGAACTTGTTATTGGTCAGAAGTGGAGAGTCCTCTTGGGGAGAACCCTCCTCAGCTACATGGGATGCAACCTCAAGCTCTCTGGCTGCTCACTCGTGTTCCCGCATAATCTTTTTTATTTTATTATGATGCTAAGTATAAGTGAACAAGGCAGAGCGGGAACTAGTACCTACCTCAAAAGTGGAGGAGACTACCTCAGAGGCTAAGATAGTCTTCCCCTTCAGGGTGACCAACGAGGAGGTAGTATCTTTCGCTGGAGCAATGGTAGTGATAGCTGGATAGGCAGGTGCTAAAACTATTACAAAACATGACGTGGGAACCACTACAACCTTCCTATTTAACATAGGGTACTCGAAATTAAAGGGCATGTCAATGCAGATGACTAGCTTCTGCCTAGCCACCTCATCCCTACTGATAGTAATGAGGGGTAACCCCCTCATAGGTAACACGCACTCTCTCAAATCCTCAGCTGAAGAAAACTAGGTGGGTGGAGTCAGTCTCAGGGAGGCTGGCCCGATCCAAGGCCAAATCCATCCCGAAGGGGAAACTAAAAATTCACTTATGTGAAGCCATGTGTACTGACTGCAAAAACTAACTGTACTAACCGACTGCACTGTATCTCTGCATGTGTTGAAATATTATTTGAGTTAGATTTCTGCTTTAATATTCATCCCAAGAGAGTAATATAGATTTGGAATTTTGAACCCACAATCAACAATTAAAATATGTTAAGTGGGGTTCATTGGAGAGATTTTTATATTGAGGAGAGTCTTTGCCATTTGATTTTGATTTTAGAACCCATACCCGACCAATTTAAGAAGGTTGTGTAGGGTTCATAAATTTGAGGAGAGATTTTCTTGAAGATATTGATATTTTGTGTATCTTGTTTGAAAATATTGATAATTTAAAAGAACATCTACTTATTAAATTTGAGTATGTTAAAAAGAGGTTGTGATTGTGTGCTTGAAAATTTTTTGTGAAATACCTTTTTCTTGTGATGAGTGAAATTTTGACTTGAAAATGGGGCTTCTAACTTGACAAATTTGATATGCCAAGTAGAAACCACATGTGTTTGATTTATGTTTGAAAATGGTACTTTCACTTAACAAATTTGGTATGTTAAATGAAAGCCAAATGTGATTGATATATGTTTTGATTTTCTTTTGAAAGTGGGACTCTCACTTAACAAATTTAATATGTTAAGTGATGTCCAAATGTGATGCGATTTATGTTTTACTTTTCTTTGAAAATGGGACTCTCACTTAACAATTTTTGTATGTTAAATGAAAGACCAAGTGTGATGTGATTTATGTTTTTCTTTTCTTTGAAAATGGGACTCTCAGTTAAAAATTTTGGTATGTTAAGTGAAAGCGTAAGTGTGATGTGATTTATGTTTTGATTTTCTTTGAAAATGGGATTCTCACTTAACAAATTTGGAATGTTAGGTGAAAGCCCAAGTGTGATGTGATTTGAAAAAAAAAATATTCTTACTTAACAAATTTGGTATGTTAAGTAGGAATCAGATGTGTATTGAAAATGAGACCCTCACTTAATAAATTTGGTATGTTAAGCAAAAGTCAAATGTGATTGATATATGTTTTGAAAATGAAACTCCCACTTAACAAATTTGGAATGTTAAGTGGAAGTCAAATGTGTCATGAAAATGAAATCCTCACTTAACAATTTTGGTGTGTTAAGTGGGGAGTCAAATATGTCATGAAAATAAGATTTTCACTTAACAAATTTGATATGTTAAATATAATTTATAAAAATAAGACTCTCACATAGCAAGTTTGACATGTTAAGTGAAAGTCAAATGTGTCAAGAAAATGATATTTTCACTTAACAACTTTAATATGTTAAGCGGGAATCAAATATATATGAAAGTAAGATTCTCACTTAACAACATTGATATGTTAAATGTAATCAAATATGACATGAAAATAAGATTCTCACTTAGAAACTCTGATATGTTAACTGGGAATCCATTGTGACATGAAAATAAGATTCTCACTTAACAACCTTGACATGTTAAGTGGGAATCAGATGCACATGAAAATGAGATTTTTCACTTAACAACTTGGATATGTTTAAGTAAGAATCAAATGTATTTGATGTGCTCTTCTTCTCTTTTTTTTTTAGAAAGAGAAGGGAATACTTTATTTGACAAATGTGGCATGTCAAATAAGATTCCAAAATAGAGGTGAAATTTAGTTAACAAATCTTAAGTGTGTTAAATAGATTTCAATGATATGTTCTGACACCATGTATGTGTTTTCATGATTTTGAAAAGAGAGAAACTTCCACTCTAGCATATGTGAAATATGTTGAGTGGAGTTTCAATTTTATGTTTATGATTTAAAAATAGAATCTTCATTCAACAAATTTGAGTATGTTGAATCAAGGTTGCTATTTTCAAAAAAAAGTGCTTTTAGAAAGTGTCATTTTGTAAAAGAGTTTATTTTCTATATTTATGATGAACCTTGCCTCACCAAGCTAGTGGTAAGGAGGTACTAGATTTTTATTATCTCTCCCTCCATTGATAAATTTTGTTTTCACTTATTGGGAAACCCAATAGGGGTTTCAAGACCTACACGGAGTGAGATCCTAAAACCTAAAGGATGTTGGCTAACCTTTTTTAAGAATGAAATAAGCTAAGTTCCAACAAAAGAAAAGATAGTCTCGGACTCACATAAAATGAAAGTCCACCATCGATGTGTGGAAACAATAATCATCTACTAGAGATAGAGAGAGGAACCATCCCCAACAGAGTCGCCAGAAAAAAATCTATGGTGTTTATCCTGTGCTTTAAATCCATGCTTTAAATCCATGCATGCAAGTCATATGCTTTTGCAAGATAGCCAAATTGTTATTAATCAGAAAAGAAACTAAGTCCTTATATCCACTCCCTAAGAGACAAGAGCATGAGGGATATGAATAATGACTTAAATCTAATGCAAATTTTTTGTCAAATTTCATTTAATTTTGGAATCTTTATTTTGACACTGGCTATAGGATTTTGTATGCCTAAATGGATGTAAAATTGGTTATGGGCCAAATCAAAAGGGAAAGAGGTATTTTTCCATCATAAGCTCTCAAAGGTTAAGCCCCTACTATCTGGCAAAGATGAAAGCCCTCCCATAACAAGAGTGAAATAAGATGATTATGCATGATATTAAACATACAACATCCAGCAAAGGGGTTGCTAAATATTTTATTATGTTGATTTAATGCCTAGGCTTTTATATGTTGCTATGAGTTATTTTAGAGGTTTAGTTATCATTTGTTAGTTTGGGTAGAAAAATTAAATTTTTATCCTGTGAGCCTAATCGCATCCAGGCCATACAACAAACACCAATCATAAAGAAATCATGAAGAGGCATGTCATTTCTAATGCACAAGCTAAACATAACAACAAATAATTTTATAAAGCTATCAAAAAGAATAAAAGCTTGATGTAGTTGGGTACTACCATACAACCTGAAACGGAATGTGGGTAGCCAAGCTCTACCCTTATACAACTCAATTTATAAGAGAATAATAACAATTACAAATGATGAATGTTATGGGGGTCTTCATTCTTCATTCCTTCTTCATTTCATCATCTTCCATTCCATTATTTGATTTGCTCCATTTCTTTCTTCCTTTTATCTTGATTTGAATATGCTTGCTCCAAAGGCATCACATGGTACATAAGACTTGGTCTTATAACTAATGCTCATCCTAATCCTAATGCAAAATTACATTAAAATAAGGAAAGTAAATCTAGCTACACATGCATAACAAATGTTAGTTAAACACACCATACAACCCAACTAATTATATGAATAATTTAGATTTAGCACCCCACACATGGGTAACCAAGCCCACCTGTCCTAACTTGGATTATGCTTAGGGGCTAAGCAACCTACACAGCAAAAGCATTTATATTTTTTATTTAGCAACCCCTTAAGCACAACCCCATACAAAAAATATTATTAGGCTAATATCGGCCTAACATTGAGACTACGCACATGAACCCTAATATCTGGTCTACAATAATACATTACAAAATAAGCATACATCAAACCATACACCGCCCTAACATAAAGCTAGAAATGGTGACTTAGTCTAATCTATTGAATTAAAGCTTGTATGGTATGTCCTAACTAGGCCTTAGAGTTATAATTGCTAAGTGTGAGGGATTTAATTTATAAAGGGTTGATTTCTCTTTAAGTATTGATTTGAAGATTTTGCTTAGTATTTTCTTTAGTTTCATATGGTCTACACTTAACAATTAATTGCTATAAAGAGAAGAAAGAGAGGGAATCTTTCTTTCATCTTTACCTTAAGTTACTTCTAAAGCAAGTTAATTAATCAATTTCCTTTAGTGAATGGCTTATTATATGTTTTAATCAATCCTAAGTTTATGTTTACTCTAAATGACCTTATTCAATAAAAAAGACATCTTAAGATTAATTAGAATGAATTACTATCACATAACACTTGTTTATTCATTTCTCTCCATCATGTATATCATGGATATGATTAAATCCTAAGCATACCTATACATACAATGTATGTCTTAGCACACTTAAATGATGAATGCAAAGAAGTGTGTTTAGAATTTAAATACTTCATTTGATTAAATTATGAATGCATGCCTTTTTAATAGAAAAAAGGGATTTATCATTCATTAGCTAGGTACACTTTCACATGCATACAAGTTTAAGTGAGTACAACACCATTGTTCTCCAATAGGGGTGTAAGGTACAAGATCTACTTAGGGCTAGTTAAAGCCTCACAGCCCTGGGGTGTCCAAACTAATATACCACTTCTCTTAGATACATATAGATGTATAAATAATTACAAGGATATGAAAAAACCCATGCAAAAGTTATATTTGATTTATTTCATTACGATTCTTATTCATTAGACACATCATACATACATATGTAAAAGATTTTTAAGGGTGTACGGCGCCATTGTTCTACACTAAGGGTGTAAGGTATAAGACCTACTTAGGGCTACTTAAAAGCCTCAAGTGTTGTTGACTAATATACCACTTTTATACATGAATGTACAAAGAGAACCAAAATAATGAGAAGTCATGCAAATCCATATAATAAGGAAAGAAAGCTTCATATTGAATATTTTATATTATCAACACATGCAAACTTATAGATATTTGTAATTAACATCACTCAATATATTATAATTGATTTATGGGCAATTAAAAATAACTTTTGATTAATAGTAATAATAGCCACACCTATTTTTAATTTAAATCAACACATGCAATTTGACATAAAAGAAATCATTTCATTTAGTTAATTTTAGAAGAAATGAATGCATGATTACATATGGCAAGCAAAATTTAAGATGATTAGAAAGAAATAAAGGATCATAAGTACATGATATCATTCATTCCAATTAATTTCTAAGGACAATCATACTAAATAAGGTTATTTAAAATAAACCAAAGTTCTTTAATGACATTTTCAGTTTTCAGTTTGATTTGATTTAAGAAATGAAAGAGGTTTCTCAACCTAATCCCATTTCTCATGTGTGAGTTAATTTGGTTTAATTAAGAATTAATTAAGTTGATTTTATGGTTTAAAGTTAAGCATGAATTAAATCAATTAATTAACTCTTACCTATGTCACCTTAAGGTAATTAATTAAACAAGTATGAGCTAATATGATATGCAACCATAAAAAATTAAATAATAACGCTCCTATGAAATGAAAGGGGCCTAATGCTATTACCTCATAATTCTTAATTAATTAAACTTAAGGAGCTCACTTAATTACTCTTATAGTTTTCTCACACATGTGAGCTAACCATAATTTCATTAGCTCTCTCTTTAGGTTATTGAACACCCAAAGAGCTACCCAAGAAGTTTAATTAGACAAATTATGGAATTATTATGATTTCAATTTAATTAATTAAGCCATTTAATTAATGAATTAAACCATTAATTTATCCAAATTAATTGATTTCAAGTCAAGTGAAATGAACTTAGGGAAAAGAGTAGGAAAGAGGTCTCAATCTCATTCCTCATGCCCATTCACTATTCCACAATGATTAATAAACTTAATTAATGATTTTATTATTGCTTAGCATGTTAATTAATCACTTAATTAATTAAGAAAGTAATTAAGGCTAAGACAACCAATTTCCCTAATTAACCAAGCAATAAATCCCAAAAATATGGGAGATAGAGGTCATACCATTAATCAACCTCAGAAAGTTTGAAGTTAATTACTTGGAAAATTAGAGTAATTAATTAAGTTTTTAGTTAAACCCAAATTAAGCCTTAATTACCCTTCAAAATTAGTTAGAATTAATTTTAAGTTGATCTCCTCTGAAATATCTTTAAAATGAGTATATATTTGTATTTTTTGATTTTTTTTATAATTAATTATGATTTTTTAAAGTTTCGATTGATTAAGATAACTTTCATGAATTTTGTTAATTTATTTTATTAAAATAAATCTTTTAAACTTCAAAATTCATACCATTCAATCCAGAAGTTATTTTAATTTGAAATTTTTATGGTAGGTAGATTTCAACTTCACTTTCAATCTCTGAAAGTTTCAACTTAATCTAATATGTGGTTTTTGTTTAATTAATGAAATTTAATTTTTACCAAAACTTAAATTAAGCTCACACTATCCAAAAAATTTGGGTATTTTGGGTTTTTGAATTCCTCTCAGAAAGCCGAATCTAATGAGCCCTTATTTACAATTTTTTCATTAAGTATTTCATTTTCTATTAATTTTTGAACTTTCGGGTGATTTAAATAATATTTTAAATCGTAGATTTTCCTATTTAACCTAGTCAAGACGCAATCATGGAAATGACCACACACCTCACAATTGGACCGCTCGTGACTCCTAAAGCATGATGGAGATTTTTCCCCTACTTTACATGGATGAATAAAGTAGGGTTTATTTAAATCGAGTTCTAAAGTTCCCTATGGGGGCTAGCCCCATAGTTAATTACATCTTAAGGAAGGTGAATTCCTTAAGAATACTCACTATTAAGGAAAGCGATTATTGCCTCCAAAGAATTCAAAGATAGGACTATCAATAAATTGGTTATATTTAGAAGATCAAATGGGATAGATCGAAAGGAAAGACTTATTATCGATGCTAAAGCGAGATAAGTAGGGGATGTTCATGATACTAGGAAGCCTAGTGAGCATCCCAAACTATTTTATAGTTGGGTTTTATATATTTGAAATTGAGGAGATTTATATATTTGATTTAAAATTTTATTAGAAATCTAGGGCTTATAATTCCACAATACAAGATTGTAAAAATTCCTAAGAGGTGAGGTTTTATTCTTATAGCCCCAAAGAAAAATAGCAATCTTGGATCTTAAATCTAGGGAGCTTCAGTGAGGACCAAAGCATGACCTAAATCTAAGGCGAAAGTGGGTATATGGTTTACCTCCACAAGAGAGAGTAAACCACCCGATTGTTGGACTTATTATCACCTGGAGTGGCAGCCAGCTAACTCTTCCTACGCTTTAAATCCATGAAGGTAACTCGTATGCTTTTGCAAGATGGCTAGGTTGTTATTATTTAGAAAAGAAATTAAGTCCTTAAATCCACTCTCTAAGAGACTAGAGCATGAGGAGTATAAATAATGACTTAAATCTAATGCAAATTTTTATCAAATTTCATTTAATTTGGGACTCTTTATTTTGACATAGGCTATGGGATTTTGTATGCCTAAATGCATGAGAAGTTCATTATGGGCTAAATCAAAAGGGAAAGAGGAATTCTTCCATCATAGGCTCTCAAAGGTTAAGCCCTTACTAGTTGGCAAAGATGGAAGCTCTCTATTAACAAGAGTGAAATAAGATGATTATGCATGATATTAAACATACAACATCCAGCTAAGGGGTTGATAAATATTTTATTATCTTGAATTAATTCTAAGACTTTTATATGAAGTTATGAGTTATTTTAGAGGTTTAGTTATGAGTTATTTGTTTGGGTAGAAAGATAAATTTTTATCCTAGGAGCCTAATCAGATCCAAGCCATACAACAATCACCAATCATAAACAAACTATGAAAAGGCATGCTTCTTTTTCTAATGCACAAGCTAAATAATACATCAAATAATTTTATAAAGCTATTGAAAAATAATAGCCGATGTGATTAGGTACTGTCGTACAACCTGAAAAGAAATGTGGGTAGCTAAGCTCTACCCATATCAAACCTGGATTAAAAGAGAATAACTACAATTACAAATGATGAATGTTATGGGGGTCTTCATTCTTCATTCTTTCTTCTTCATTTCTTCATCTTCAATTCTTCATTTGATTCGCTCCATTTCTTTCTTCCTTTTAGCTTGATTTAGATATGATTTCTCCAAAGGCATCACAAGGTACATAAGACTTGGCCTTATAACCACTGCTCATCCTATTCTCCAGTAACACTTATCCTAGTCCTAATGCAAAATTACATTAAAAGAAAGAAAGTAAATCTAGCTACACCTGTAAACCAAATATTAGCTAAACACATCATACAATCCAAGCAGTTATATGGATAATTTGGACTTAGCACCCCACACATAGGTAACCAAGCCCGCCTATCCTAACTTGGGTTATGCTTAGGTGCTAAGCAACCTGCACAGCAAAATGTATTTTATATTTTTATTACAACCCCCTGTAGAAAGCATAATTAAGCTAATATTAGCATAACATTCAGACTATGCACATACACCCTAACATACAGTATACAATAATACATCATAAAATAAGCATATATCAAACCATACATCGCCATAACATAAAGCTAGAAGTGATGAATTAATTCTAATATGTGTGTTAAGGCTTGTGTGGTATGTCCTAACTAGGCTTTAGAGTTAGAATTTTTTAAGTGTAGAAAGATTCAATTTAAAGGGTGGTTTTATTTTAAGTTGTTTAGTTAATTTGCAAATTTTAATTAATATTCTTTTATTTCATTTGGCTTACACTTAACAACTAAGTGTTATAAAGAGAAGAAAGAGAGGGAATCTCTCTTTCATCCCTACCTTAAGTCACTTCTAAAGCAAGTTAATTAATCAATTTTCTTTAGTGAATGGTTTATTATATATTTTAATAAATCCTAAGTTTGGGTTCCCTCTAAATGATCTTATTCAATAAGAAATCTATCTTAAGATTAATTAGAATGAATTATTATCACATAACACATGCTTACTCATTTCTCTCCATCGTGTATATCATGCATATGATTAAATCCTAAGCATACATATGCATACAATGTATGGCTTAACACACTTAAATGATGAATGTAAAGAAATGTGTTTGGAATTTAAATATTTCATTTGATTGAATTATGAATGCATGTCTTTTTAATACAGAAAAGTGGGATTTTTCATTCTTTGGCTAGTTACACATTCACATGTATAAAAGTTTTAAGTGAATACGGTGTCATTGTATTGGACCAGGGGCGTAAGGTACAAGACCTACATAGGGCTACTTAAAATCTCACAGCCCCGGGGTGTCTAAACTAATATACCACTTTTCTTAGATACATATAGATGTATAAACAACTACAAGGATAGGAAAAACCCATGCAAAAGTTGTATTTGATTTATTTGATTATGAGTCTTATTCATTGGCCACATCATACATATATATCTATAAGAGTTTTAAGTGAGTACATGCCATTATTCTACACCAGGGGTGTAAGGTCCAAGACCTACTTAGTGCTACTTAAAGCCAAGCAACCCCGGGATGTCCAAACTAATATACCACCTTTCTCAAATGCAGGTGAATGTACAAAAATAACCAAAAGAATTAGAAGTCATGCAAGTAGTCATATTTGATTTGATTATATGGTTTACATATGTTATATGAAACCCCTCCTAAATCTTAGCTTGGAGATGCATAGGAGTAGATTTAGACAAATGTTGTGTTCTTTTCAAATGAACTACACGTTTATAAATCCCATGCAAATCCATATAAGATAAGGAAAGAGAGCTTCATATTTCATATCTTATATTATTAGCACATGCAAACTTATATATACTTGTAATTAACAACATTCCATCTATTATAATTGATTTATGGGCTTTTAAAGATAATTTTTGATTTAATAGTAATAATAGCCACACCTATTTTTAATTTAAATCACTACATGCAATTTGACATAAATGAAGTCATTTCATTTAGTTAATTTTAAAAGAAATGAATGTGTAATTACATATGGCAAGAAAGATTTAACATGATTGGAAAGAAATAAAGGAACATAAGCATATAATCTCATTCATTCTAATCAATTCCTAAGGACAATCATACAAAATAAGGCTACTTAAAATAAAATAAAGTTCTTTAATGACATTTTCAGTTTTAAATTTGATTTAATTTAGGAAATGAAAGAAGTTTGTTGATTCTAATCTCATTCCCCATGTGAGTTAATTTGTCTTAATGAAGAAGTAATTAAATTGATTTTAGGTTTTAATTATGTTAGGGTATGAATTAATCTAATTAATTAACCCTTATCGATATCACCTTAAGTTAACTAACTAATTAATAATGATCCAATATGATATGAAACCACATGAAAAGTAAATTTGCAATGCTCATAAGAAATGAAAGGGACCTAATGCAAATGGCTCACGATTAATAGTTAATCAGGCTTGAGGGACCTCACTTAATTACTTTTATGGTTTTCTCACACATGTGAGCTAACCATAATTTCATTATCTCCCCCTTTGGGTAATTGGACACTCAAAGAGCTACCCAAGATTAATTAGAGGTTTCTTAGGTATGAAGTGAATTTTAGATTGAGTTAATCAAGTTTATTAATTATTTGATTGAATTCTTTGATTATATTTTGATTAAAATGATGAAATTGACTTACATAAAGGGGGCAAGGACATGGCCTCAATCCTTAACCCCTAAGTCACTTCAAGCACTCAATTAGGTTCTGATTTTATCTTAGAGATTAATTAATTATTTATTAATTAATTACCTCATTAATCATTAACTAATTAAACCCAAAAGTGAAGGAAACTTACGAGATAAATTAGGAAAGGTCTCCCAACCACATTCCCTAAGCTCCCTTACTATTCAATAGAGGTAATTAAGCTTAAATAATTAATCAAACTACTATTCAATCACTAATTATCACTAATTAAATTAAGAAAATGATTAAGGCTTAATCAATTGATTTCCCTAATTAAGCAATCAATAAAATTCCAAAAAAAATGGGGGAGGTAGAGGTCATCCCCCCAAACTTCCACTAAAAGTTGGAGATCAATCAGGTGATTAATTAAGGAATAATTAAGCTAATTAAATTTTTAATTAAACCTTAATTAAGCCAAAATCACTATTCAAAATTAATTAATAATAATTTTCTTAGATTTTGCTCTGAAATATCTTTAAAATGAATCTAAGTTTGTATTTTTTTCTAGAATTAGTTATGAATTTAGGAAGTTTAGGATTAAAAACAAATTAATTAAGCCTAGTAAAAGCCTTAATCCCATCGGGCCATGCGGCGACTGACGCGGCATGGTTTCCATGTGGCGTGACGGGATTTACTATTTAAGTTGTCATAACCAAAGGGTGACTCGGATGGCGGCGCACGCAGTAACTCCATGGACCATCCGATCGAAGATCGAATGGCCACAATTAAATGTGTGGTTCCAAAGGATTAATTAGAGGTTCTATGTGTGATCAGATCAGAACTATCCATTCCAATCATGCAGAATGTACAGTCCATGATCTATCTTTTTTCTGAGCGGTGAATGAAGGCTATCATCCATCGATTGTCGCTCGATCCGAGCTCACCCAAGCTCAAATGTAGATGAAACTTATCCCACACATTCGAGGTTGCATAACATGCAAATATAATGGTGAAAATTGCATCGCAGAGAACTTTCCTTAACAAATGACCAAAGCTATTTTCATTTAAGGATTGGTTTTAATGGCATACCTCATCGAGCTTACCGATGCGATTGAGGAAGCATTGTTTGGTAAATAAAGTTGAGTCGCAGCTTTGATTTGTAGTTTGTTCGGAAGGCCAATCCAGCATGTAAGTGATCAATGTTGATCGAACACCTACTTCAGGTGGTCAGGGATGATGGGAAATAATTCATTCTCACTCATCTAGCTCTAAGGAAGGTTTGTGAAAAATTAAATATACTTTGGTGGAGGTTTGAGAAAATGGCAATCGAAGGTGACCTCCTCTATTTTGATTTCACATAAAGCTGAGAATGGGGATTTTGGGGAGCTCAGAAAGCCTTGGAAATTGCTCTAGGATGTCTCTCCTTGGTTGATAGGGTTCAATCAAGTGTATCTCTATGGGTTTGAGTGAGAATGAGGGGGGTATACCCCCTTATTCTTTGGATCAGATGGCAATGGTTGTTTTGGCTTTTTGGATAAATGGTTGAGATGGGGAGCTCAATTTGGTCAGAGAATCATGTTAGTTGGCTTCTTTTGAGCAGAGGAGGGTGTGAGAGTGGCTGCCATGAGAGTAGTGGGTGTTCCAATTGGAATGGGGAGGTGATTTCATCTCCCCATAAGTCATGGCTAACCCAACCACCCATGGGTCAGGTCACCATGGTCTTAGGTTTCTTAGTGGATCAATGAATGGGTGTGAAATGGCTATGGGGATAAAATGATCCAATGTGCATGTGTCTTATCTTATGGGATGTCCTAAACCCAAGGGCATAATCATCATTTGGCTATGGTTTTTATTTGGGTAGATTTGAAATGGGTCAAAATAGAGTTAGCCCAAATTTCAAGTGGTTTGGAGTTTATTTGCTTTGATTTGGCTTGATTTGACATATTTAGGTCAAATTGAGTTAGGATGGGTGAAGTTGACCAATTGGTCAAATTGGGTCAAACCAAGGATTGGGTCAAGTTCACATGACCAATTGGAGTATATTGGTGTCATTGGTTTGATTCAATTTGCTTTGGATTTGATTATGGCTCATTTGGGTTCATATGTCAAGTTGATCAACTTAACCAATTTGACGACATTGGATTGGGTTAGGTGTTGAGTGAAGTTCAATTGGCTAACTGAAAATGATTGTAGGCTTTGGTTTTGTTTAATTTGTACTTAATTTGGATTTTAGTTAATTTGACCATTTAGGTTAATTTGGGCTAGGTTGGGTCAAGTTGACCAATTGGTCAACTTGGGCTCAATTATGGCTTTGGTCAAGCTAAATAAGTGATTTGGAATGAACTGAAGCCATTGGTTGCAATCAATTTGGATCAAAATATGATTTGACCCATTTTGGCTTTTTAGGCCAATTTGAGTCAACTTGGGTCAAATGGCCAATTAGGCTTTGTTTGGCTCAAGTGAGGGTTTGGTCATGTTCAATCATTGATTATGAGTTGGTTTTAATCAATTTGGCATATGGTGGATTTTGGCTAGTTTGGCTTTCATTTAGGCTAAATGTTGACTTGGTCAAAGGCTAGGATTGACTTGATCAAAGGCTAGGATTGACT